>QNUK01000157.1:555000-587500 GCA_013621035.1 Clarias magur
TGGATAGTAAACAGCTGAGCAAGTTATGATCCAAAGCATCGTGACCTTATTGGTTTCTGCTGCACACCCCTAACAGACCAATAAGATTACCTTTGGACCTGAGGAGCTCATGGGCAAGAGAGAATGAACTGCTCTGACTTGTGCCACCCTGATGGATGATCCAGGTGACAATTACAATGCTGTCTGAGTGAATCAACAAATGTCTCTCAAGTGGTCCAAAGAACTTAAGGGTCAGATGGACCACCCTCAATTTTAGCTGGATTAGGTGTTGTAATATTACACCTGCAGGACACAAGTAATACTGTCACAGTGACATATAGATATACATAACAAAGCCGTTGATCTTTAGTATCCGTTTTCTTTAAAAATTTAGAAAAATAAAAATAAATGAATGCAAATAAAAGCAGATAATAACGGTTTAATGACAGATATGTTATATTTCAACAAATGTAGAACATTAGTACCAGTTCTGTGGCTCATTCCCTTTGGTCCTGTAGCACTTTGGAAGTACTGTATAGAAACCAACTTCCTATCACAATAGTTCCAATCTAGCCATTCTATGATGGTAAAGCAATACCTTAACTATACAAATGACTTACAGAGAACTCACTGGAGAGGCCTTTTTAAAGAATGAACATTAGATCAAACAAATCAATCATTACGTTGATTTGTTACTTATAAAGTGGATTTGAATCTAAAAACCTATGGTATAATAACGTTCTACTTTTTTACTCTCCAAAATATCATAAAGGGCTCTCTGGGCTAGATCAACCACATTTTCGAAAAAGATTTCTTTCTCTGCTTTCCTAATGGAAGGACCAGTTTTATGTACTCTACCTAAAATAAGGGGAACCCAGAGAGTTCTGTGTTTAATCTTGCCAATATAATTATATTGTATGTTTCAGTGGCCATACAGTTTTATTGGAAAGGGAAAAACATTTAGACTACAGTATGTAGAACAGATGCAGTTTAGTATTGACAATTCACTGGCGTCCCAACAGAGGCATTTATATCAGATGCATTGTTTACATCAAGTTGCATCAGCAGCCGGCCTGTAACGTACAGGGATAGAATCATATGTAGTAGGTTCTGGGATCACTTCGTACCACCTGGGCATCTCCGGCCTCTCAAGGCATTTGTGTGCAGGGCTTCTGGTAGTGTCCTGTGATGTCTGGATGTCAGAGTAGTCCCATGGGATATGGGGTGGGATGTTTGTGGATTGGATTTGTTGGTCCAGCGCACCCCATGGAAGCTTTGCCTGCTGCGCCCTGCACATGGTGGGCTGTGGTGCGTACAGTATGGTGTTATAGTGCATTTCTCTTATGGCCTGCATTTCCTTTTTCGCCAATTTTGCTGCATGTAGGATTGGGGTGGAATGATCAATGTTTACGAAACCGGGATATTTAGTGTAGTTACTCTCACACCCTCAGTGTCTTTGTGGATTTCCATCAGTTTCTGTGGTTTCCTCAGACCACCCAAAAATAATCCAGTAGTTTGGCATTTAAGGGGTATGAGAATGTATGTGCACAAAGTGTCTTGTGAAGGGCGAGCATCCTGTCTGTCTAAATCTACTGTGTCCCTTTCCAACAGACAGTTCTTCCTTTGAGCATAAATGTAAATGACAGCTACAGTAGTTGGACGTAATAATCTTGCTCCATTAATTCTTATCTTCTTTCTTGTTGCATCAGTAAACACAATATGGCGATATGACTGACCAATGAGGAAAACTCTTTCAAACGTAAACCAGCTAAGAAAATATTATAGAATAATGCAAAGAAATTATTATAATATTATCTATTACAGTATCTCTACAGTGGGAACATTAGAATAAACTTCTGAACAACATACAGTACATTTGTCTTCAGTTCGATCACAAATAGCCGTACACAATACAGAACCCCAGAGGAACATTTATAGGGAAAAGCTTCCCCTAATAAGTGCAGGTATAAAACGGTAAAATATGACTGGGACTTTATTTAGCACTATAAAGAGCTCTCGGGATTGTCCCTTTTGGGTTGTATGTGAAACTTTACGAGAGAGGATCTTAAAAAGCTTTTAAAAAGCTGTAGGTAAAGCATTTTTCAAAAGCTAGAAGCATTCAGAAAGCTGTAAAGGAATTACTGTGGATGCCAATGAATGCAGTGAATTTACTGACTGGTGAGTTATTATACAGCAAGACAAATGATCCTAATTATGTGCAATCACACATACATTTTAACTGATGAAAAGGGAACTGAAATCAAAACTCTAGCAGCGACAATAAATACATGTTTATTATTTTCCTACACACACACACACACACACACACACACACACACACACACACATAAAACATTTTGATAAGTCACCATCTTTTTATTACTGTACAGTACTAGCATACGTATGGTATTTATATTCAATTTAAAATATCCTGTTCTCTGTCATCCTTATCCTAATTTTGAACTTTCCACAGTATTGTTACAGTTAAAATAATTATTCAGGCTTTAGTGTTTCAGTTCCCAAAGACTGCTCAGTCCCCCTTAGTTTACTGCTGCTTTTCTGCATTGTTTTTAATAATTCAATGTCAAGAAACTTACTTTATCTAAACTCTTTTTTTTTTTTTTTGGTGTCTTTGCCAATTAGGCTTCTGTTCTGTTTCTCTCTTCCACTTAATGATGACAGAGACTCCTTAGACTCAACCAGCTGTGTTTCCCTTCTCTTTATGCTTCTGTTTCGGCTGTTACGGTGCAGCAAACGAGCAGAGAGGGGGATGAAGAGCTGCCATGAGAACGACAGTGAAAGTGAGGGAACGGAGTGATGGAGAGTGCGAGAGAGAGACAGAACAAAGAACAAATCAGATTAATTAAAGAGTATCAATGCGTGAGATTAGACTGCAGGCTTATGGTGTAAAGGATATAATTACACAGAGAAAGAGAGAGAGAGAGAGAGAGAGAGATAACAGGACAGGGAAAGAGATGGAGAGATGGGTGGAACGGAGAAACCACCTAACATGCAGACATTAACAATAAGATGAGAGAAAGGAATTAAATGAGGGGTGATGATGGTTTTAGAAGTCCACATCTATTTATTTATTTATTTATTTATTTATTATTTGTTTGGGTGGAGTGGGGGGGGGGGGAGAGGGTGTCAGGAATTATTCTGTTGCAGTTGTGGTGCTGTGAGATGATGATGTGGTGTTCTGACAATGCCAACAGCATTTCCAATGATGCATCGCTGACACACACACACACACACACACACACACACACACACACACACACACACATACACACACACACACACATTCTGGTTCATTTCTGGTGTAATTAAAATCGTAAATTTAGTTTTACATGTGAGCAATCGGTCACTTAATCGCTAAGGCCTTTTATCCATCACTTAGGTCTACTCCCACACACGAGTTGCGTAGCTGAGTGAGTCAGTGTGTCTGTATCCACATTGTAATGTCACAAAGCAACATTTTAAAAGTCAAGTTAATAATTAGGGTGGAACAGAGATGCAGATTGAGTGCTGAAATAGTGCGGGTGCTTCGTAGCTCAAAGCTTTGTCGTGTAGTCCTGAGTTCATCCTCTGTCCCCAGTTTTTCTTTTTCTTTTTTCTTTTTCACAAAGCAAAACATGTTGTTTGGCGGACTGGATAGTCTAAATTGACTATAGACATTTTTGTGTGTGTTTGTCATTTTTAAAGCCATTTGCTGTATGCAAGGAGGCCTATAAAAAAATCCCTCTTAAGACCCCACCACTTTTGAAAAGCATTTTTCCTTAGTTGCCTTACAAAGGCAAAAAAAAACAGAATTGTGCAGCTCTGTTCCTCAAATGAAGGAACAAGAAATGTCCATATTCAGGCACTTATTACGGGGCGTGAGGACATGGAGCCGATCCCAGGGAACTTGCACAAACAACTATGTGAAATGACAATGCATGTCTGGATTGTGAAAGGAACTGAGAGCACCGAGTGGGAACCCATCACGATGTGTATTTGACATACTGGACAGGACATCTGAGCAGTTGAGGGTTATTGGCCTTGCTCTTGCCTTTTGCCCAACAGGGACAAATTGGTGGTCGTGGGATTTGAACTTAGCACCTTCCAAATTGTAGTCCAGTGCCTTAACCACTGAGCTACCCCTGAGCCCCACCATGCAAAAGGAAACACGCAAACTCCACAGACACAAAGCTGGAGATGAGATTCATACCTCCAACCCTGAAGGCGTGCGGCAACAATATTAACCAATTTCCCACCATGCCACCTGCTGTAGAACGTGGAATAAGTAAAATAAGTTTATTATAGTACTTGGTAAATCATTTTAAAATAATTTTTGAAAACTTTAAAAACAAGCCATTGAGTTAGCAAGCTCGCTCTATCATCTAAAGATCATCACATCCTGGATGATGTTGCAGCCAGGGATCCTAAAGAAAGCTGATTGGCCGAGTTCTCTTTGGAGCGAGAGATGGGTGGCACTCTAGCAATTTAACAACAGACGCAATGTTATCCAGTGATAGTTGTTTATGAGCGCAAACAAGCAGAAGGTGCAGATATCACTTTCTTCCCAGTTTGTCATGGCGTTCTTTAACATGAGTAACCAAGCAGTTTGAAAAGATGCAGTTGGTTGGCTTGGAAGAAACAACCCTCACTGGTTGGTGGTTAAAATCGTAATGGGAGGGTATTGGCTACGACTAAATTAGTGGAGAAAATCTGAAAAATCTGGAGGATTAAAAAAAAAATGCTCCAACCTTTCAATTAACTGAATAATTTCTGGAAGTAGTAAAGTTGTTTATGGTTCTTAACAAATAAGTTAATTGTAGATAAGTGAACAGTCTCTTTACGCTTTTACTCAGAAATTCTATGCTTGGTAATAAAAAATCGGGAGGGAGAGATGGAAAAAATTGTAAGATCTTAATATTAACAGCTCTATGATGATATTACGGTACAGCAGATGTTAGCCTGCAAGCATTTTTGCATTGTCAGTTTTATTACCATGCTAGCTAGAGCTCAAAAGATGAATACAGAATTCAGATTGTTTTTCTTTTAAGTATACACTTCGACTTGAGTGAAGCATTTGTGTATATTTAATCCTTTTGCAATATTGCACGTTTTGTTGAATGGAGTTTTGAAACGATTATTACAGGTCCATAAGCACTTCTTAAAAATTACAAACAGCATCTTCAGCATTTTCGTAGTCAGTCCTGGCTGTTAAATTGAGCAGCGTGTGAGAGTAATTAAAGTAATAGACATGGACGCTGGAAGTCATAAATGTGTCTGTTTTTTTTGTTTTTTTTTGTGGTTCTCTCTGCTGTAGCACTGCAGGAACATTATTAGCCACGCTTATGATGTATTTCCGCTCCTGAGTGAAATAGCAAGAGAACGGATGTGAAGGGGAGAAACGAAGACATCGTACCACTGTTGTTTCGCCTTTATGGCTCCTGACATCAGAGCAAGAGAGAAAGAGAGTGGGAGGAGGCCTGATTAGCATTGTGTCCATGTCCCACTGCTGAGAGAAAGTGAAAGGATGTGTGTGTGTGAGATAGAGAAAGAACCTACTCAGCACATTTCAAGGGCCATGGTGATGGAGAGGAAGAAAGGGACAAGATGAACAAGTGGTAAAGAGAAAGAAAGCAGACAAATGGGATGCATTCTTCCACTTTCCACCCCGCTCTCTTTTTCACCCTCAGTCTCTTTTCCTCTGTTGTCTCTCTCTCCCTCCCTCTCTCTCTCTCTCTCTCTCTCTCTCGTGTATTGCCTGGTTGGTTGCTTTTCATCCTCTGTCTCTGTGTTTCTCAGTGCTGTCTCACTTCAAACTCCAGTGTTAACATCAGAGAAATGTCAGACAACTTACAGCACTGGGAGGACAGCCTCTGTAGATGGAGTCTTTCTTCTTAACAACAACACGTACACACACCGTTTTTACCTGTGTTCTGGGACGATTTTCTTTCAAGCAGATCCTGTAGGAATTTACAGTACATTTCTCAAAGTATTTTTATTTTGTGGGTACTGTAGTTCTTACAAGTGCTGTAAGGGTTTTGCACAACATTACAGTGCAAAAAAACATTATGCACAATCTTGTGTACAGTATGTTCCCCTTCTGCCACCTGGGCAGCTCTGGTCCCTTGGGGTAAAACCGCTGAGGATGTGCTTTAGTGTCTGGAAACAGGAATTCAAAATGGATTTGTTTGGGTGCTGCAGGTTGTGGGTGGGGTCGCCGTGGGTCAGACTTGTTTGTCTGGTGCATCACATGGGTGCTTGATAGGATTGGATTTGAGGAATTTGGAGCAGCATTTTGCTTCTTGCCTATTGGTTGTTCTGGTGCCTTTATTACTTCTGGCCAGTACTGACTTTTTTTCTGTAATTTGTATTGCATTGGCTTTTCTGTGGGATTGGTTGGCTTTTGGACCTTGCATTGTACATGGGTGAGTTTTAGCTGCCCATGATTCTGTCTGGTGATCAGTGTTGTTGTGTTAATGGTGTGTGGTGTTAATAGTATAGCTGATCTTAGCAAACACACACCACAGTCAGTGGTGTGAGCAGCAGGAGCAGTCACACATTAAATAATGTGCTGTGGGTGTGGATGTGACTGTGTGTTAATTTGAGTGTGACTTTTAAGCTGTGGTGTTGAAGAAGGACGAAGGGTCGGCCCCTGTACATGCCCTTATATTGCATTTATCTCTGTCACACACATGCACACACACACACACACACATACACACACACAAGCCTGAGGGTTCCACCATGTGTTAATACCGTCTCTGGTTTTTATTTATATAGCGGTTTTCACAATACCCATTTTGACACGGCAGTCTTGTCTCCATCTTTGGAAAAGTACACAAAAGCAAATGACAAGAAAATAAAAGCTTGCCTGATGAAATGCTGGCCAATTCACAGTCAACTCATTTCTAAAGAGCTTTTAGTCATATCAAGAGTGTCTCATGCTTCCATTTTAACCAGCATTTATTTATCCACACCAGCGTATTAAACATTTCCTGCAGTCACAGAATGATGGATGGTTTGGAAAGTGGGAAAATGTAGTTGCTACTGCTTACATCACCTACATTCTTCACTAGGAGGCCATTAGAAGGAAAAAGAAAGAAAACCAAAGAACTGCAGGCAATGGACCATTACAATGACAGCCAAAGGCAGCACATAGCATTGTTCTATACATTACCAGAGTTTTATCATTGAGATGAGGTTTTAGCACAGACCACAAACTCACACTGCAAATAAGGGGTAAGTAATAGAATCAGTGTTCGGATCAGATTTATTTGTGGAACGTTTTAAAAAACTGGTTTGTTATACAATGGTGGCGACGAAACACATACATACATACATACATACATACTGTACATAGTTCACATATATAAATAAAGTGAAGTGGTGCAAGTTACAACATGGCCTGTCTTGTGATGCAACACAAATACCACCGTGTACAATATACAGTTTAACATTTTGGATAATATAAGAGTAAATGAAAGTTAATGTTTAATTACACCATGGCTATACAGTTTACTATCATTTTGACCCAGTAAATTCTGAAATATAACCTTAACTAAATGCTTTTCTTAAAGCTCAGTTTTCAACCATCATGCATTATAATGTTGTTTCACCTTTATAGAGATGAGATTCACTGCCTGACCAAAAAAAAAACAAAAAGTCACCATTTCAGAAGTGTTAAATTATTGGGCAGAATCAAGAAAAGAAAACAACTAAGAGGATTTAAAATGACTGAAACTGGGTTAAGAACCCTGGAACACTTATTGAAAGTGAAAACCTGGAAAGAGAGGGCTGAAGTGCTGAATGCTTTGTGGAAGACATTTGGTCAGAAAAAAAATATGAATGGAGATCACGTAAACATTGAAGCTGCACGTTAAAAAAAATCAACAGTGCATGCACCCATCATGCATAGTGCCTACTGTACAAGCCTCTGGAGGCAGTGATAAGATCTGGGGTTGCTTCAGTTGGTCATGTCTAGGCTCAGCAACATAATGTGGCAATAAAATAAAGTCAGCCGACGACCTGAATGTACCGTGTGTAACATGAGCATCATGTTATCACATCTATAGATTTTTTCCTTGCTTGATTCAATTTGTGAAAAGGCAGTTCTGGGAATATGAGGAATCATTTTCACACATGACCTGTCCACCACATGGTCAAAGCTAAAGCTAATTCAAGGAAATCTTAGAGTGTGTGACTTTTTTCAGCCAGGTAGTGAGTGCATGAAAGTGTATGTGATTGTTGCCATCAATATTTTCACCAACAAAGCTTATTCCTTAATTAAATGAAATGCATATATATATATATATATATATATATATATATATATATATATATATATATATATATATATATAATGTATGTTGTAATATAATATTTGATAGAGATTATGTAGGGGGGGGGCAATCTGTGGCAGGGGCATTTTAGCGCATAACACCGGTCTTCCGCGGTGAAATAGCGAATACATTTCTTCATCCGTAGTCTGATACTGATTGCGGCTTTCAGACCTTTTCATTCCATACACAGACTTTGTGTTATATTCTCTTTTTCATTCAATATATGAGCTTTTCATTCCTATATATTCAGACTTTTCATTCAATATATCAGTTTTCAATCCATATATTCAGAATTTCATTCAATATATACAATCAATAGTTTTATTCTCATTCATTCAATATATTCTTCAGACTTTTCATTCATTCATATATTCAGACTTTTCATTCCAGTTCATTCAATATATCCATATATCAGAATTCATTCATATATATATTTTTCAATCAATATATTCGGAATCCATTCAATATTCTCACAGTTCATTCAATATCAGAATCTTCATTCAATATATATAGAGTTTCAATCCATATATTCAGAATTCATTCAATCATATATTCGGAATCCATTCAATATTCTCACGTTTCATTCAATATATTCAGAGTTTTCATTAAGTTCTCTCATGAATATTTTCCTAAACGGCATGCCATAATATATATATATATATATATATATATATATATATATATATATATATATATATATATATATATATATATATATAACAGTTTGACAGCCAAATGAGCTTACTCTTTTTTTTTTTTACCACAAGGGTGTTTAAAAGCACAAATGCTATAGTAATTTGTCAAAATTGTTTGGGTTATATAAGTGTGAATTTTGTGTGATTTTTGAAAAATGCTATAACTCCATGTGTGGATTTATGATAGAGAGAGAGAGAGAGAGAGAGAGAGAGAGAGAGAGGTGGTGTTGTAATCATATAGGGTTAAAAGAGGGCATCTATATGTGTCTGCTAGATAACTAGGCCATTGCTGCCTGAGAAGTACTTCCATAAAATTCTGTGAGTGTGAGGTGAACTACAGTACGACTCATCATTAACTTGAACCATTTTCTTTGTCACATGTTAAAGCATTGCACAAAATTGAGTCATGTTCAATGAGAACTTCCCTCCATTACTTACACACACACCCACCCACACACACACACACACACACACACACACACACACACACACACACACACACACACACACACACACACACACACACACACACACACATACACACATTTGATCTAGCTGTCAGGTTGTAGGGAATAGCGCGTTCGAGCCTTTGTTGAAGTGATCGTTAAAGTAATTAACAGCTGTAAAGGGGCATATTAGAAACCTCAGCGGTGGCATTTCACAGAGAAACGGTTTCTTCCTTGCTCTTATTTTCCATCAGCTTTCTTTTTCCTGTTTTCTCTACCTTTCTCTGGCGACCGATTAATCATTCTGTTCTTACCCAAAAGTCATTACAATATGATAAAAAAAATATGATGCAAATTACACTTTAGTGCCATGTTGCAAAATGTGCCTGTGTAATGCTCGTGTGTGTGCATTAACCGCTGGTGTACATGCTTTCTCTTTATAGATTTGGGTATTTAATTGTTATGTTATTATTTACTTCTCATCACTATATTGTTCCCTGCAGACAGAAGCCTGTTCTATTCCTATTTTCACCTCTAACAAAATACAGTAAAACATCCTGTCATATGGTTATATATTCTTGGTGTGTGTGGCAGAATTTCAGCATATTTCTATTTTACAATCCAAACTGCACTTTATCTCAGAAGGAAGGCTATGAGCAAACTGTTAATTTTTCAAAGTATACTGATTACATACTTCAGGGTGACATCATCTGCATTAAGGCTACAAAGAGTTTGTATAGAGAGTCTGAGCAGTCCATCATGTTCTTATCACTCCTCAGCACGCAGAGTGACCCTGAAAGCAGTGTGTTCTGTTCACTCCTTTATCTGCCTGAATAAGCACTTATACACAGTGCAACATCTCAGCATATTTTAAACATATATAGTTCACGCACAGTGAAGTCATTTTGTTTTAACATATTATGGCACATCATTTCAATCATGACAAATACTTAATCTGAACATACTGTATACTGTAGGTTCTAAATAAACCAAAAAAGTTTTTAATAATGCAACACACACACCCTTCTTTACTAAAAAGGATCTCAGGAGCCATTCTATTCCGCAGAATCGAGTAAGCAAAGACCAGTTAATTACTCTTTAATACATTTAATGGCCATGGTGGTAGCATTAGTAAAAGCAGAAATCTTACAATTAATATCCTTGATGTATAGTATATCACGTCAGCACCTATACTGCAGTACTCCAGCAATTTAAAAAGACATAATGGTCAGAGGGGTGTGAAATTTGGTTAAGTGACATCCATCAACAAAGAATACAAAGGAAGAAGTTACACTCCCACAAACCCACTGGTAATAGTGTGTGTCTAGGATGTGATCAAAAACAAGATGGATTTTCCCATTTTCATGATACATTGTTGGCAGGGTAGTTGCATTTGTGATAACCTTACACACTGATGAAACCAAAATGCCTACTTCATTTGCTCATTAGCAATCAGCATTTCTTCACTCAGATCACATAGTTACATGCACCAAGATCAATTATGTCATTATTATTAACATTACATCAGTTTCAAAGTCCTGTCATGGCATTTACCAAGGGAATTGTAGGCTGCCATGTAACAGTTTAAGATGCATATATACAAAGTCGCAGCCTGGATGTGATGAGTGTTACTTATAGTATATACTTTATATATAATATATGCTAATCAGACTGATAGGGATGTACCAAACAATCTTCTGGTGTTCATTTGCAAAGTAAACTATGACAGATAATGGTATAAGCGTTCTATAAGGGTCTGGATGAATCTCTAGCCATTTCATAAGAACACTGGAGGCAGGAGAGAAATATGCACTAGATGATACATGTACTCCAGTCCTGGACAGAGCATCATACACACAAACATTTACACAATTATGTTTTTGAGAGAGAGTGGAATCTTAAGAACCCAGATAAAAACTACATAGAAAAAAAGGGAACATGCACAGAATCTTGCACGGACAATAACCTGAATATAGGATCAAACTGGCAGCGCCCTGGAGGCAGCAACATAAAGAAAATAATAGATAGGTATGTTTTAGACCATTTATTTGATATCTGATCAGCTCAATGCAGGGACATTTAAACATAGGGCCAAACACTTTAGCAGCAAACCTACAGTATATTTGATTTTTGAACGTCCCATTCCTGATTGAATCCACTTTACTGTGACAATGACCTTGATTCTTCTGGGAAGTATTTCCTCTAGATTTTAGAGAGTCGCTGTTGGGATTTGTGTTCATTCAGCTACAAGACCAGGGACTGATGTTGGGCTGATGTAGTCAGCATTCCTGTTCATCCTTAAAATGTTCTGTGGGGTTACGGTCATAGCTCTTCAAGACCAATCAAGTTCTTCCTTGACACCAAACTTCCCGAAGCATGATTTCATGGAGCTCCTTTATGCACAGGGACATTGTCATGCTGAAACAGTTTTGAGCCCCTTAGCTCCAATGAAGGGAAACTGTAATGCTCTGGAATGTAAAGACATGTTATAATAAAGAACCAACTACTGTATATGAGTTATAGTTGGGAGTCCACATACTTTTAGTTATATAGCATAATACAGTGTTCATGTTTCCTTTAATTCCTGAACACTAAAACACCAACAAAGTAAACAATAGCACTAAATTACACTTGTACCTCAAAGAAAATGTTGCCCTTTTGGCTGCTGTTTCCTCTCCCTCCACAGTTTCATGATGATAAGATCAACAAAGGCTTACCTGCCTACATTTCCTGTTTGAGTAAATCAAGAAGAAGTCCAAAACCAATAACCTAAAGTAAGAAACTAAGATTTAGTGTCTCTGCCTTGTTGTCTTCTTATCAGCTCTCAATAGTTTCCTTCAAATCAGCTTCAACACTGACAGCTAAATATTGCATAGTGTGCACTTTTGTTTGTTCATTTTGTTATTTGCTCCTCAACTTATCACAGTTTGCTTATTAAGCATTAATAAATGAGTTATAAACACAGTATGTGACAGCACCTATATAATACATCACTATTGATTTTTTTTGTAAGGCCCCCGCCTTAGTTGTGCATTGCAGGAGCGAGTTTGTTTTAGGGGTGTCGTGCGTTGTGTTGGATGAGGAATTGAGGGGGGGGGGGGTTCTCTGAGAAGATGATTGATTGTCCAACAAAATATTGATGTTCCAGCACGGGCTCTCCCTCTCTCTCTACCCATTAGTCACAGTCAGATTAGGGCAGAGGGAGCGCCCACTGTAATTTTATGCAGTTTAGCTGCTGACTGCTCATGAATATTAAACAGCACCTGCGTGCTGCTGCTCCTACAAAACCACATACAAGCACATTCCAGCACATGCTGTGGAGGTTTCGTAGGAAATATGTGTGTGTGTGTGTGTGTGTGTGTGTGTGTGTGTGTGTGTGTGTGTGTGTGTGTGTGTGTGTGTGTGTGTGTGTGTGTGTGTGTGTGTGTTTGTTTGTTTTTGGGCGGGTGGGTTTCATTTAGATTGTAACCAGTGCCGAGGACTGCAGTATCATCACTGTTATGATGCAATATAATGAAGGCTTTCATCTACAGTAGGCCGGTTACAATCTGTCACAGCCTTTTGAGGAAAATATCATTGTATTATTGCCATGATAACTTGCTGTAATTTTCAGAAACACTTTGCTGCTTATATATAAAGAGATTTGTGAGCTAAAATCTATGATTAAATAAACAAAAAGCCAACATAAACCAATTTGTCCAAACAAAAGCTTTGGTCAATTCTACAGGTACAGTAGGTGACTTAATCGCCAAATCCTCTGAAAATATGAAAAGGAAACTAATATACTGTAGGTAGATAACGTGCATGCAAATACTGATCTGTACACAAGATTGTAATTCTCTTAATATTGCTCAGTAGATTTTTTAAATGAACAAAATCTTACCAAACCTTCCACAATATACAGCCTGTTCACAATATACCTAATATACAGGCATTTACACAAAACACATAAAATCTACAATAATTTATAGTGAACATACAGTAAGTTGTTACATGCCCAGTTAGCAAGTTATCCCTATAATATAGCCACATAAGTGTAAGGTAGAATTCTATCACCTAATTAATTTCAACTTTCAACTTCTGGGGATCAAACACAAATATAAACACAGGTCTATAGAACTGTTAGCTAGCTAACTGACTAGCAATGCATCTACTACGCATCTAATGTGCATCTAAAGTTGCCACTGTTGGGCCCTTGAGCAAGGCCCTTAATTACTATGCATTTAATTCAGCTACTATGCATCTAATATGCAAACATTCTTCTGCAGAGCTATAGGCCCATGATGTTGGTTAAATTCTGCTAAAAAATTACATAAACAAGGTTATATGGACAATTTGATGGCTAAAGATAAATTTCATTTCCAAACTGGGAAATTCTTGTCGCACACAGCAAAACATTGTGTTCAAAATCACTAAATTTATGGACAATTAAGGAGAATGCTAACGCTCCAATACTCAAGAGATGCATGAGAGATTTCTGAAGAAGTACAGTAACATAAGATACACACAGTGTATATGTGAAGCATTTATATTTGCTATGTCTGATTACATTTTCTACACCTTGTTCTCTAATGAGCATTTCTGGGCTCTATTTTATCCTTATGGGAACACATATGTATACGCAGTTGAATGATACTTAATCAGACCTTATACAGCACTACCGTGAAACGGCGCTTTCATCGACTACCAAAGTCAAACTGAAACTGTTAGAGAAGGAGGCTGCTGATGCATTGTAGAATGAATGTACAGTACTTGCGCTGTTCTTAATGTTTCTTGTGATTTCAAAGCATGATTAGAGTATAGGGGTTGGGCAATGAACCTGAAACACCTGGTTTTAGACCACAATAATTCATTAGTATGGTGTAGGGCCTCTTTTTTCACCCAATACAGCATCAATTCATCTTGGGAATGACAGATACAAGTCCGGCACAGTGGCCAGAGGGATTTTGAGCCATTCATCTTGCAGAATAATGGCCAGGTCACTACACAAAGTTTGCTTTGGGGCTTCTCCATGATGTACATCGACCCTGTGGATCTCCAGATGAACAGTTTTGGTGTAAACTGGAGAGTTGAGGTGCACGTTTAATTCTGCACTGAGTTGGGCAGCTGGTTTAATTTTTTTTTGGATACAATCCAGGTTAGCACCCTGACATCCCTTTCAGACAGCTTCCTCTTGTGTCCACAGTTACTCCTGCTGGATGTGGTTTGTCCTTCTTGGTGGAATGCCAACATTACCTTGGATACCGTGGCTCTTGATACATCACAAAGACTTGCTGTCTTGGTCACAGATGCGCCAGCGAGACGCATACCAACAATTTGTCCTCTTTTGAACTCTGATATGTTGCAACATTTTTTTTTGAGAACTGTGCTATTACTCTGCTAATTAAACCTTCACAGTCTGCTCTTACTGGTGTAATGTGTGATCAATGAAGATTGGCCACCAGGCTGGTCAAATTTATCCATGAATCCTCCAAACTTAATAATAACCATTGGTAGGCACATTGAATAGGGTCAGATGTATCAGTGATTAAGGAATTGAGCTATGGTTCAGAAGGTCCTAGGTTCAAACCCCACGACCACTAGTCAGTTGCCACTATTGGGCCCTTGAGCAAAGCCATTAACCGATATATAATGAGAAAAAAAAAGTGTTAAAAATAATTAAAAAATAAAAGTTAAAAAACAGAAAATCCTGCTCCCCAGGTGTGGTTTTCTCACACAGTGAATGTCACACTTTGATCAAGTTTTTGAATAGTTATTTGGTTTAGAAAAATAGATAAAGCTTAAATAATGATCTCACAATATTATATATGTTCCTGTTCCTGTTCCATCACAGTTAATGAATAGGCAAGAGTGCTAGTGTGACCATCCATGACACACTTCACCAGTCACAAATTCATAAATGATTAAACACTGTCATTCTAATACTACATATTTATAACAGGATTCATCTCTGCATGTGTGTAAACATCTTGGTCCCTAGTGGCAAACTATCATAGTTCTGATGAATGCGACTCCAGAAGTGATTTATTTACTGGTATTCTTTAAAGGCACAATGCTTTCACTCACCCCTCTCTCATTTCATCATTCGCTATATCTTTGCCTCTCGCCAGTCTATCACAGAGTGAGATATGGACGACTTCCTCAGTGGAAGGGCAGGTATTTGTTAAGCACCGTCGCGCTTGAGCGTTTTATCGACAGCTAGTGTAAAAGTATAGAGTGCATCCTATTTTATTTAGAGTGTGAATCTCCTCTAATGGAAAGGATGTCATCTTTTTCCCCCTCTTGCTTTTTCTTTCTCTCCTTCCCTCAGTGTCTTTCAGCGGAGAAGTAATGACTGTGTATCCCCTGCTGATTGGTTGATGTATGGCATTATTCTAAGAGATGCTTAACTCACATAACTCTCCCTACTGGGATTTGGATAAAGAAAAAAAAAACATAGAGAAAAGAAAAAAACACTGAGGACAGGAGAGAAATAAAAAAAGACAACTGGTAAAATCCCCATAGGTTAAAGATGTCTGCATTGCTTTTGGGAAACCCCAAGCTTCGGCAGACTAATATCACAACACATTCACACAAACACAGTGGCACGGTTCATCATAGAATCACTTTGCTGCTGGGGAGAATTCTAATAACTATTGTAGTGGCTGCAAGTGATATTAGATGGCAAGGCTACAAGCTAATATCTATATAAAAGGCATGGCAATGAGACTATTGGGGTTAAGAATGCAGTAGACTGTTATATCTCATGAACAGGAGGTCTCAGTGGCATAATAAGAATGACATAAGGCAATATGCTACACACACACACACAGAGAGAAAGAGAGTTAACTCTAAAAATTTTTGTGCATCAAATGTTTAAAACTATAGCCCCAGTGATCACTACACACTGCATCATTTATATTACATAATATTTCCAAAATCATAGAATCTCCCTGTATAAACTGCATTTTGGAACCTCTATGTAGTTAATTTTTTTATCTGTTTCTGCAACATTAAGAAAGCTCCACATTACCGCACACCTGAATGCACCCTCAGAACTCAGACCTTCCTCCTATTATGCTCCAATATAACTTTGTTTCTTTTTCCTTCTATTCTCTCTTTCACTCTCTGTCTCACTGATGATGTCCTTGAGCTAAAATCTAACTGCCGGGCAGCAGCCAATTGTATGGTTGTAAGCTGCCAGTGATAAACACTGCCAAACATAGAACAGGACAAGCTTCTAACATTCTTCCTTAACAACTTTTTTAAACGTGGCACACAACGTACTATAGCACAAACCTGGTTATGTTTTAGATGTGAAATTAGGCAATTTGAAGTGTTAAAATGAGAGAAAAACCCGCCCTTTTATTCTTATCATGCTCAGCCTGAACACTACATCCATTCCTCTCTCAAGATACATTGATACTGCTTTCCTCTCTTACACACACACACACATATATATATATATATATATATATATATATATATATATATATATATATGTGTGTGTGTGTGTGTGTGTGTGTGTGTGTGTGTGTGTGTGTGTGTGTGTGTACTATACATTTGTCTTTTGTCCTGCTCAAAGGAGGACAAACATTTCATAAAGCCACTTTAGGCTAATCAGTCCACAAAATGCCTAGGAGACCATAACCATTGTTGGCTAATAGATCTATCTCTCTCTCTCTCTCTCTCTCTCTCTCTCTCTCTCTCTCTTTAGAGCCTCAGCTGAAAGGCATTGTCACACGTCTTTACTGCCGGCATGGATTCTACCTCCAGATGTTACCAGATGGCACCATGGACGGCACAAAGGACGAAAACAGCTCCTTTTGTAAGATGTAAACTCAATTATAATGAAAAGACAGCTCTTGTCTTCATCAGAACACATTCTTACACATCAGGTTGAATTACATCAGAAACAGCAAATTCGTAAATGGAAATGTGTTCACCCATGGGGCTCAGTAATATGTTTTATTAATGTTTTTCAAAATCATTTATTTATTTATTTATTTATTTATTTATTTAGATAATTGCATAAAGCTTAATGGCTTCTATATTTATGATCATCGCCCACATGGAAGATTGATTGTTTTGTTTTTGGGGATTTTCATGATGATTTAGATACACGAGTACATGTAAACAACAAGAACCACAACAATAACCACAACAACAAAACTGTCCAGTCACCTAACCAGTGACAGATGACACACTGTAGTCACTAATTGTAGTCAGCAAACAAGTCTCTCCCTAGATAAGTAACTTTATAAGCTAATATTATAGAACTGGGCTTTTACTGATATTAGGCAGTAATGTACGATAGGGGACACATGAGGTATTTCCTGTTTACAAACAATATATAAATAAACAATTATATATAAAATATATAATAATAATTTATATATATACAGTATACAGTACAGTATATATAAAATCATTGTTTTCAGCATTTTATCCTCAAAAGTTTAGGGGCTCTTCCTGCAGGACCTTAAAGTAAGTTGGGCATGGTGTTGACTCTCTGACAGGTAACTGACAGCACCAACTGAAAACTTCTGTGTCTGACAGCTGCAGTTCATAACATGTGCATGTCATGTACTGTGTTAAGTGAGACAGGGGAATTTTGGTTTGCTATATTTTGTGAATCTAAAAGCAGTTTTTCCCCCCTTTGATTCGACATGAACATGACTTCACTATTTATGTATTTATTTCTTTAACTGTAGGACTGTGAAGACCTAAAGGCCCAGACCTTTCTTTACTATATTCAAATAGAAGTAAATCCTGATACTATAAAAAAAAAAAATTCATAGTTATTAATGGTGTACCTTTAATCATTTAGACCAGCTATCAGTAAACAGCAGGATGGAAAAGAAGAAAAGAAAAAATGACTCATCACTGCTCATGACACTTGACAGCTAGTCTGTTGAAAATAGATTTTTTTTTTTTTTTTTTTACTTCTATTGCTGCCAACCTGCAGTAATTAACTGTCAACAAATAAAGTAATTGCAATTTAGTTTACACAATTCCTTAAGCACATGTGCTATTTTATGATTAACTGCACCTGGCTTGGTAGGTAGTCTATATAAGGTTACTTAACAAAAGTAAAGTAGGGGTTTAGAGGAAAGGATACATTTTTTCTAAAGTAATACTTTTGACATTGGACCCAGGTAGAAAGTTTGGTACAATTTGTGTCTATTCTATCCAAATATTTTTGTAGGTGCCATTAATTGGACAATATTCTTTCAATATTACTGACATTCTGATAAGCAAATCAAATTAGGGATTAGGATGTAAACCCAAATTGAATGTGGTCTACTGAATGAAAAAATAGAGACAAACTACTATTTGTCCGATGTTTCCAAGAGAAAAAACCTTTTAATATGTACCTGCCCATATTTTTTCTTCTGACTTTTTTTTTTTTTGGTTCCATTTATTTATTTAGGAACCACTGTAGTCCAACTACAGACCGTAGAGGCCATTGGTGAATGCAATCCGGTCAACATTTGTACACTACAAGCAATTTGGGAACACCACTTGGCCTAATGTGTATGTCTTTGGACTGTGAGAGAAAACCAAAGGTCTCTAGTTAAACCCAGCAAGCATGGGGAGAAAATACACACAGACTCCGAACCACTAAGTCACTGTGCTGCCTTTTCTTATGTATATAATTCTTAAAATACAATGAAGAAAATAGGAAACTTTTTTAAACACCTTGACCCTGACCAGTGATTAAGGATGCTGTAAATGTATTCTTCAGCAGTGCATGTCCACGAGGCCTGGATTCATTCTGTGCATTACAATTTCTCCTCAATATATCTCTTTATTAGCACCTGACAACTACAAACTTACTCAATGTCTTCAAACAGGAAGAGGTTTGGCAAAAAAACAAAAAAATAATTATACTTAATGCTCCCCCTATGAGGATTGATTAAGGATATATAGACAGTTGGGAATAAATTTCCTATCTTTATATGAGGACATTCAGGTCTCAAAAAGTTAATGAATGTGGTTTATCTTTGTCTTGGGTGGAACTGCTTAATTATTTACTCTTATTGCATGAATATAAAAATCTTTCTCTCTTTTAACAAACATTTTGTTGTATCTAACACAATCCTAGCCACAATAACAATAACACTACTCTCAACCAGATGCTTCGTGAAATTTTCTGGCAAACTTTCTTAACAATAAAAAAAAATGAAGTGCTTTTTCTATTGGTATTTTTGTGTTTATGCTGAATAACGTATTTGTTTTTAGTTACCTCTCTAGTGCTCTCAAAAGATAGTGCTAAAGGTGAATAATGAGGGCCTAATGCTCCTAGCGTGATAGCTTGACTGTGGTAGCTCACCCATGCATGCCGTTTATAATGTACTACATCTTATCCAGTATTTTAGACATAATAACCGTAAAGGTGCCCTTGCATGTTTATTTGAAATTGCCTCAGGTAGCTAGTGTAGATAATTATGAATTACAGGTGTTTGAAGGGAATTAGCCATTGTTAGCTTTGTGATAGAGAAATTTTTTTTTTTTTTTGTCTTTTTTTTTTTTTTTGTCACAGATCATCTGTCAGGCTTGAATGCCAAAAATGAAATGTCTCCAGAGGTGTGTGCCCTCTCTTCAGCAGTATCAGACTCCTCATTATGCGCTGCACTGCGGACTATGCTAATGAGCTGAAAAAAATGCTGAATCAGCAGTTAGAAAGGCTAAATAATTAACACACACAGGGCGACTTGTAAATGGAAACAGCATTTCGAATATCTTATGGTTTGATCATTCATTTTGTCAGTGCTGTAACAGTCTGTTACTGTGTTGTTGCACAGTTCCAGGGTTGGAATGGAAACAATGCCCCAGTTTCAAGCCCAGTATAAATATTGTGTTGTTTTTAAAAACCCCATCGTTCAGATGAAGGCTCTCTCTCTCTCTCTCTCTCTCTCTCTCTCATATTTATTCTCCAGAAATACACACATATGAGAAGTATACCAACAAAAGCCCAACCCAACTTTACAAGCCACCTGTCATAAACAATATGTCATCGCTATGGTTTTCCCACCTCCTCTGTCCCCACATAGCCTGGCTGCCCATCCAATCTAAATAAAGAATCAAGCCACAGAGTTCTGCCAAGCTCAAGGCCACATCTAACCACATATAAACACACACACACACACACACACACACACACACACACACACACACACACACACACACACACACACACACACACACGCTGCACGCACTCATTACTTCCACAAACTCTTCAAAAAGTCCAGTTGACCGTTCAAGTCTTAAGGACACTAAAGATGAGTGCTCTTTTTCTTTTTTCTTTGTCCCTGATACAATTTAGATGAAAGGCTGTAGTTGGCTGGCCTGCAGCTTGGTGGCTGTTGTCCAGAGTGATTACACACTGCGGTTTGCTCATCTCAGCCAGTTAAAGACTTGTTTTAATACAGCTGCTCTGTTTTATCGATCCCTACAGCTACTGGTCTCACCTGTATTTGTAGTTTTTCCAACCTTCCCATCATGAATCTCTTCAAGAAGCTGAGTGTGAGCTAATCCTGAGCAAAAGCATTCTTATCATAAACTATCTACTAGGTTTATAGAACAGGGGCATTAACCATACTGCCTGTGGGCTAGACAGGGACGATGAAGCCTTCATCCATCCAACCAAATGACTTTAGTACCCTTGTTCTAATTTAAAATCGTTTCATCGACATTAATTGTTTAGAAAGATTTGAAAATAGACCTAGACTCTGGGACTCGGGGTTATTTCACATGGGAAGCAAAATAGGAGCAATAACCTTAGGGCCTTAAATGTCCGACAAGCTACTGACAAAATTTACTAATGATACTGTATGTAATTCTTTATTAGCAAGCTAAAAATGTCTCTTCAAAAGAAATAGTTCCCATGTTCCAAATAACAGCTGTGAATAATTATTATTACAGCAGTTATTTAGGGTTTGTGCGCGCATGTGTGTGTGTGTCACACAACCGACCCGTCTTTGCATTTGTTTGGTAACATTAAAACCCCTAGGTCTTGGGGTCAACTTGTGCCACTCAGGTGAGTCTCCACAAGGTCTCTGAGGGTGTATTGTGGTGTCTGGCAGTAGAATGTTGGCTCATTTGAATGCCGTGAAAATTTGAATGGATCTGGGGGCTTTGGGCTTTTTGCGTGCGCAGTGGGCTTAGTGCCCTGGGTGTTCTGGTGCCTCTCTAGTGTGGGCAGCAATGACCTTTTCAGTCATTCATGACTTTGCGCTGTGCTTTGTTGCTTTGTCCCCGTGGGCATGGGTGAGCCTTGTTTCCCGTGTCACCAGTTTGCTGGTATATAGAATAGTTGGTAACTAATGTTGTTTAATTCACTGGCAGCGGCAGTAATGTTATGACTGATCTTTGGATATTAAACCTGTTCATGAGTACAGAAAAATACAGTATGTGCATGGTTGGATCAGCTTGATTTATTTCTTTTTATTAGTTCTTCTAGACCCGCTGGTCTAGAGCTCATTTTAAGGACCCATGTTTTAGCTGTGGTGTGTCCTCTGTAATGGCACAAACAATTGTTGCAATAACAAATGTTGTAAAACATGGAAGGAACACTGTGATTAGTATAAGATTTGAGATCAGCAGAGGATTGCTGGAACATTGAAATGCAAGTAATTTTTATTGTTATTATTATTATTATTATTATTATTATTATTATTATTATTATTATTATTATTATCCAAAACAATAAATTTCAAATTCAATAACAATGTGTACCAATAAAAATGTTTTAATGTCTATCTACTGTACACATGTATTTAATCAAACAAGTGTGTGTGTGTGTGCGTGCGTGCGCGCGTGCGTGCGTGCGTGCGTGCGTGTGTGTGTGTGTGTGTGTGTGTGTGTGTGTGTGTGTGTGTGTGTGTGTGTGTGTGTGTGTGTGTGTGTGTGTGTGTTTGTGTGTGTGTGTTTGTGTAAGAAAGATGGGTAGAAGAGAAGCCCGGGCATGACAGAGGAACAGCTGGTGTTTTACTGACGGATGTTCCATCATAGAGTGTGCCCTGTCTGTCTGGTTCCTGGCACATAACACCCCAGTCTCCACACCAGTGCTTATGTAACAGCCCTAATGAGAAAATCGAGAGGACAAAAGAGCTGTGTGTGTGTGCGTGTGTGTACTGTTTGTTCAGGACAATAAGAAAACTTCCCGGCTTCTCTATCTTCCAAGCCTCACAACAAAACCTAATTAAGCTTTGTTATGTATGAGCAAAAAGTAGCAAACGGAGTATAAAGCCAGTGGTGTAGTGATGCCTGGAGGGATGAGTATACTGTAAATTTGCCCCCCAACTTTTTAAAAGTGGCCTGACGAGCAAAGGGAAAAAAATGCCCTGTGTTATAGAGTGGCATGTAAAACTACTCTTGCATACTGTATGTAAAACTTCTCTTGGCTGTCATCATCTGAGCTGCAGCTGTCTACTGTAGCAGCACTCATGTAACACTGCGCCTGTCACAATGGGCAGAGTATTATTGTGTGCATATAGTAAACCAAATCAATACCTACAAACCCTACATAGATGCCCAAGACATAGTTGCTCAATTATGACAGCCCAATGTAAGTATTTATTATCATCTACTGCTTTATCTTATTGACGATTTTGCCACCAAACAAGGGTGAAAGGAAGGAGATTTATAATGGACATTTATAGTGACCAATCAGAGGAGCAGAGACATCAGCCAGCCTCCTAATTGTCAAAAATCAACTTGACGATGAGGATGTATTGAGCAAAGTTTTCTGACACACAGGTACAGGGCTTTTTTTGTTATAAGTTTGGAGATGCACATGCTCACTGAGTATTGAGACAAATGTGTTTTAAAAGAATTTAAAAGAAATGTGATCATCCATGAATGGAGCAATTTAGTGTAGAAAATGATAGAATGATAGAAAAAAAAAACAGGAATATCAAACTGCCTGAGACGTTACCTGAAACGAACCTGCTCTCTTTTCCCACATGATGAGCACAGCTGGATGCCCCTGGGGAGCTCTGAAGGTTGTCTCTCTGCATTGTGCTTCTGTAATTGGTAATGAGCAAAGACAGAGAGTAGGGCAATACTTGTCTCTGGGGCATATTTGGACACACACAGTCCTACCACCCTGACCATGTGTGTCCCTACAGTGTCGAGAGCAGTTCAGGACAACAGCCTGCATAATGCCGGGGAGCTAAACAATATTCTGAGTGATGCCACACTGCAGCTCTGATCTGACAGTTTACGTTGTGAGAGATGACTCATGAGCTGCTGTTCCCCTGCAGTGATCTAGGAAGGAAGCATCTTTCCAGCTTTTTTAACAACCAACCAAGTTTTTTTTTCTTTTTTAAAGCAGATTCGAACATTTTTAATGGGTGCAATATTATATTATCTCTGCTTTTGCATCTCCAGCTCTAACGTATGCGCCTGATATTTCTCTTTATTAGCATAGTTCAGATTTTTTGCCAAGTGCCCCTCCCACCATATACACACCCACTCTATTTTTCAAAAGACTTTAATTAATCTAAGAGCTGCTGTGTGTGGAAAGTAACATCTTGAGAATGAGGATCAGGAGGAGAGAGAGAGATCGAGAGAGAGAGAGAGAGAGAGAGAGAGAGAGAGAGAGCTGACTTATTTATCTTAAAGACAGAAGACAGTTAGGACAGCACGGACCACCCAGGACATTGATGATGTGACGATGGAGTTAAAACAAGCTTTCGACTACATTTTTCTTTTTCACAGCTCTCAGTTCATGGTTAGACCATATGCACCTATGGAGACTTTCTCTGAGCTGCCAGTTGACCCTGAGCTGTCGGTTAAATTTTACATTCACACCATATAGCCTCCTGATTGGCAGTGTTCCAACCACACATTACTGCACTATAGACTTAAATAGTAATAATTAGACCAATCATGATTATGGAATTTTGGCTGGCAAGTGACTGTACACATCATTTCTGGCTGGAGAGGTTGATGTGAACCTCAGCCTGTAGCTGTAGCTGCCTGTAAATTTCACCATTTCAGGGGAGTCAAATTATTGGACTGAAACAAACAAAGAAAAAAACGAAGGAGATTTAAAGTAATTGGATCTGGGTTAAGAACTCTTCTACAAAACCTGGAAACATAGTGCTGAACCATCAACTTTGTGGAAGAAATGTGTTTGGAAAAAATCATGAATGGAAATCGCTTTGACACTTGGTGAAGTTGCTTGGTAAAAAAGGAACAGTAAGCTAGCTTTTTTTTATTGCGAAAGTATGAGCTTTTCCATATGCAAGTTTATCATCCCTGCCACAAATTGTAAAAGAGTGGTTCTGGAAGCATGAGGAAAAATTTTCACACATGAACTGGCCACCACATTATATGCTGTAATAAAGCTAAAGGTGAAGGTTTATTATTATTATTATTATTATTATTATTATATTATTATTATTATTATTTATTATTATTATTATTATTATTATTATTTGCCAGGCAGTGTGTATTAAAACTTTATCAGGTTTTAGAGAGCCCAGACGTAAATTCCAGTAAATATGGCTACTGAACTCAACATATTGTATTTACAAATAGCTTTTACTGTATACCAAAGCCTAATGATTGAATAGACTAATTATTTTGTAGTGATTTCATTATTTTAAAAAAGCTAAGAAATTTCATTACCATTATATATTGATACTGTAGCTTCTAAGAATTAATAGCATTACATTAGAACAAATAATAGACACTGGGATATTAGATATTAGGCACAGGGTGACACTAAATTGTGTATTTGTCTCTGTGATTCATGCAGTGCTGAGATATGTTCAAACTGAGCTTTACCTCTAGGACTCATTATTTGGATACTAACATATTGCACTAGGGATATATGTATATTATTTTATTGTATTTTTTTTTAGAAGGAGTTGTTTGTTTGTTTGTTTGTTTGTTTGTTTGTTTGTTTGTTTGTTTTCATAATTGCTGGATTGTCTAGATTGTTCTTTCATATGTACTGACAAAATGGCAATAATAATAATAATAATAATAATAATAATAATAATAATAATAATAATAATCCTAAAGCAGGGTGTTTTCATAAAATATATCACTTTTTTTTTATCTTTCTTTTTCTCCATCAGTGTTGTTCAACTTGATTCCTGTGGGTCTGAGAATAGTTGCTATCCAGAGCACGAAGACGGGCCTCTACGTTGCCATGAACAGTGAGGGCTACCTCTACACTTCTGTAAGTTAAATTGTATCCATATATTATTCTGCTATGACATTCGCGTTGCCACATTTCAGCTTAGTTATATTTAATATTGGATTTGCCCAGCGTTCTTTATTTGTTCATCATCCATTATTCCTTTATGCACTGGTGGCACTGGTCATGCAATGGTTAAGGCTTTGGGATACTGAACAGAAGGTCGTGGGTTCAAGCCCAACACTTCTAAGCAACTATTCTTGCGTTTCTGAGCGAGGCTCATACCACTCTCTGCTCCCCGGGTGCTGTATCATGGCTGACCCTGCACTTTAAGCTTCCTAACAGTCTTGTATATACAAAGAAAATGACTTTAGGGGCTCCCAAGTGCAGCGGTAAAGTGTTCATTCGGCACTGTCATCCGCATTTCAAGTCCGATTCTTGCGTAATGTTACAACCAGTTTAATGCAAAACAAAAAAATATAATTAATGGACCATAACAATAATTAAATCAGGTCTACTAAGACGAAATTCAGTTCATTTGTTTGTTACGGTGGAGACATTTCTTTACATTTTACTCATTAAGCTTTAGTCACTAATGCAACTTGGAGGTAAGGACATTCTATCTGCCTATCTAAAAAGAAATAAACATTCACAATTATTTGTCAAAGCTATATGATCTTGCCACTATAATAAACAATGCAACCACAAGCATGTCTCAAGCGGATGTGATTGAGAGGACAAATTCACACAAACTTATAAATCTATGACTATACCTTCAGGGGAGACTTCAGTCTTTATCAGTAACATCATATATTTTTATATTGTGTTTCCCACAGATCTGAAAGAGACACTCTAGTATGTTTAATATTTTTATAACATCAAATATAATGAATATTACAAATAAATGTGACATATTAGAAATAACGACAAACCCGCTGTATTGACTTAAGATTGTTATTAGGTTTGCCAGCTCTCTTTCTCTACTTCTTCTTTTTCTTCAACTCCCTTTGATACAAAGCTCATGCTGCACTAATGTCACAGCCGTGAAGGAAACAAACCATCATGCTGTTGTCTGTTAATAAATAAAAAGTGAGTTTTAAGCAGTGAAATATATGCATGTGTTTATCAATACACAAAAGTATCACCTTTCACCAAAGCCAGTAACAATACCAAAGAGATAATCAAAATGTGTCTAGAGGCTGTTGAAAGTGTTGATCTAATAACCTAATAAAAGTACTGCGTTTGGTTCAAGACTGAATGAAAGATGATGGCAGCCAAGAATGATCTGAGTCCATGAAGATAAATTGAAACGTATTCCCTTATGTGCTTGTTCTCGGTCACTGAAGACAGAAGTGGGTTAAATCCATACACACTTCAAAGGAGAAATAATCGTCTGTATGAACTACAGTCAGAGCTGCTGGGCATGCCAACTATGGAAATCCTGTCCAAACATGAACTTCTACAGACACAATTCCATGTAACTACATTTACATTTACATTAAGGAATTTGGCATTCACATTTAGGCATATGTCACATGTATTTGTAATATCAATTAAACGTGCTCATCAGTGTTGGGTGTAACGCGTTGCAAAGTGATTACTTTTTGATGTAATGAGTGTGTGTGTGTGTGTGTGTGCGTGCGTGCGTGCGTGCGTGCGTGCGTGCGTGCGTGCGTGCGTGCGTGCGTGCGTGTGCGTTTTACAAGTCCCTATGAATTTTAAAATAATAATAGTTCAGTTCTGTGTTTTAAGAGCATGTACACTTTAATTTAAAGTCTATTGCTTTATTTTGAAATGTGTTTGTGTTTAAGTATGTGGTGTAGACCTATACACACGTGGGCAAAATTGTTGGTACCCTTCGGTCAATGAAAGAAAAAATCACAATGGTCACAGAAATAACTTTAATCTGACAAAAGTAATAATAAATAAGAATTCTATGAATCTTAACCAATGAAAGTCAGACATTGCTTTTCAACCATGCTTCAACAGAATTATTTAAAAAAAATAAACTTATGGAACAGGCCTGGACAAAAATGATGGTACCCCTAACTTAATAGTTTGTTGCACAACCTTTTGAGGCAATCACTGCAATCAAACGATTTCTGTAACTGTCAGTGAGACTTCTGCACCTCTCTGCAGGTATTTTGGCCCACTCCTCATGAGCAAGCTGCTCCAGTTGTTTCCGGTTTGAAGGGTGCCTTTTCCAGACAGCATGTTTCAGCTCCTTCCAAAGATGCTCAATAGGATTGAGGTCAGGGCTCATAGAAGGCCACTTTCCTATTGTGTTTTTAGCCTTGAGATTTCTTGTACCCTGCACAGATTCAAGACACCCTGTGCCAGATGCAGCAAAGCAGCCCCAGAACATAACAGAGCCTGCTCCATGTTTCACAGTAGGGACAGTGTTCTTTTCTTCATATGCTTCATTTTTCCGTCTGTGAACATAGAGCTGATGTGCCTTGGCAAAAAGTTCATTTTTGTCTCATCTGTCCATAGGACATTCTCCCAGAAGCTTTGTGGCTTGTCAACATGTAGTTTGGCATATTCCAGTCTGGCTTTTTTTCTGATTTGTTTTCAACAATGGTGTCCTCCTTGGTCGTCTCCCATGTAGTCCACTTTGGCTCAAACAACGACGGATGGTGCGATCTGACACTGATGTTCCTTGAGCATGAAGTTCACCTTGGATCTCTTTAGAAGTTTTTCTGGGCTCTTTTGTTACCATTCAGATTATCCGTCTCTTTGATTTTCCTCGTGCGGCCACGTCCAGGGAGGTTGGCTACAGTCCCATGGATCTTAAATTTCTGAATAATATGTGCAACTGTAGTCACAGGAACATCTAGCTGCTTGGAAATGGTCTTATAGCCTTTACTTTTAACATGCTTGTCTATAATTTTCTTTCAAATCTCCTAAGACAACTCTTTCCTTCGCTTCCTCTGGTCCATGTTGAGTGTGGTACATACCATGTCACCAAACAACACAGTGACTACCTGGAGCCCTATATATAGGCCCACTGACTGATTACAAGATTTTAGACACCTATGATGCTAATTAGTGGACACACCTTGAATTAACATGTCCCTTTGGTCACATTATTTTCAGTATTTTCTAGGGGTACCATCATTTTTGTCCAGGCCTGTTCCATGAGTTTATTATTTTTTTTAATAATTCTGTTGAAGCATGGTTGAAAAGCAATGTCTGACTTTCATTGGTTAAGATTCATAGAATTCTTATTTATTATTACTTTTGTCAGATTAAAGTTATTTCTGTGACCATTGTGATTTTTTCTTTCATTGACCGAAGGGTACCAACAATTTTGTCCATGTGTGTATAACTGTAGTGCAATAACTTGAAGTCTCTGTGGGAATATGTACTAGAATACCCACTTGTACATGTTCCTTTATGTAAGGTTGTACAATAAAGGACTGGAGATGGGGCATGTGTCTGTTATTCCTGCTGTTAGTGGTTTACAGATTAGGTCTTGACTAAAACAACATGCATTAGGAATCACAAAGGATTCATTTTCTGCAATGGAAAAGTACTCTAACTTGTTACTTATATCAGAAGGTAATGCTGTAATGTAACTGATTACTTTTAATGACAGTAATTTTGTAATGTAATTACTTACTTTAAAAAGTAACATTCCCCAACATTGTTGATCATATTAAATATATTAGACTTCAGTAGTGTCTATTTAACATCTGTGCGAAACACACCATAGAAATGTATGATCTTACTGCAATTCCATGTAACTAAGTGAAAATGTTGCATTAATACTAAGAAGTTAGATGGAAGTGTTTTACCTTGATGCATCGAGTCTATAAAGGCTCAATGTTAAATGTTTCCAACAAGGTTCCACAAAGGTTGTCTTTACTAGGCAAGAACAAGCCTAGTTTCGCATACTATAGGTAGAGAATTACAACCAAATAAATCTTAAATCTCATTGTAAAGTATATTGAGAAAACTTTTTTCCTTTTAATTAGTCCCCTGTAACTCACCATATACAGGATTTCTTTTTTTTTTTAAGGTAATGCCATCATTGTTTATGAGTATTTTATCTGTAGGGCTAGATGCCATACTCTTCAAGTGTGTCTGCCTTTAATCACTCATTTAGATTCCCATTAGCATTTCAGAGCGAGTTAATAGCCAGTTAATTGCTATTCTTTGTTGTTGTTGTTGTTGTTGTTGTTGTTGTTCCTGTACTCCTGGACGTTTCTGGAGTGACAGAGCTATTTTTATCTTTTTTAGCTTGTTTTTGAGGTAATCGCAATTTAGGATTTTATGCAAAGACATTGAGCATCATGACAGGGAAAAGAGTATAAAAGAAAGGGAGGAATTAAGAATGAAAGTAAGGACTGTGAATAAAGTGAATTTTTTTGCTCACAGATGGAGAAAAGAGGTCAGGCACTTTTTTTGAAGGGGTTTTCTCTATTTTTTTTCTCACCGTAGCTGTCGTGGTTCTTTCCCTTAGTGAAAAGTGGGTCGTCTTATTTCTGCTCAGAGATTATAGAATAAAGTCGCCTTTTTATAGCTTCTCATCCCCATATCCCTTTCTGAGTGTATTGTAATTAATGACATTATCCAACACCATGTTACATCATGGTGTGTGTGTGTGTGTGTGTGTGTGTGTGTGTGTGTGTGTGTGTGTGTGTGTGTGTGTGTGTGGTGTGTGTGTGTGTGTGTGTGTGTGTGTGTGTGTGTGTGTGTGTGTGTGTGTGTGTGTGTGTGTGTGTGTGTGTGTGTGTGTGTGTGTGTGTGTGTGTCAGAACAGCTTTAAAATGCCTTGGCACGAATACACTACAAGATCACTCTGTGACTGGACTGGATTGATGAGTAAAGATCTTTCTGCCCAGCGATATTTCTTCATGTGGTGTTTTAATGATGGTGTTGGTTATTTTGTCTCTCTGCCAAAGAATCTCGTCATTCCTTCACTGTTTTTCTTCTGCGTGCTCTGCAACTTTGTCTCTCTTCACTTTCTCAGTTTGCTTTGTACAGCAGTAATGGGAAGAAAAACTAAGTAAGATACTGTACCACTAATGCTATTAAATGCCCAGATTATAATTAAGTTAGAAATTATCATTATAATGTTAATGCATTTAGGCAGTTAAAAAGGTCTACGGTGGAACAAAATGGCATACACACAGGTAATAAATTATAGAAGGAGAAAATAAGCGTCATAGTAAGGTGTTGATCCACCACAGGCCACCAGTGCACCTTAGGGTGCATTCTCTACATCTCTTAAACTTTTCTGTAGGTTTTTTAAACTTCTTTGAAAATATGTTTATTGTATTTGTGCATGATGTATTTATCTCACATATGATTCTAAACTGTCCCATACATATCTAGTGATTGAGATCTGGTAGTTGTAAAGGCCATGTGATTTACATCCTTATATACTGAGTGAACTATTCATTGAGGCTTCGTACACTGTGGCATTGGCAAAGTTATCTTAGAAAGGATCACACCCTTCAGGATTGAAATGTTGCATATGATAATAGGATGAAAAGGATCAGACAGAAGAATTTCATATTGATTTGCAAAGATTTACATTTTGCTCCAAACCATTCCTGCAAAATCACTCCAACAGCATAAGAGGGCATGAAGTCCTTAGGTATATATTGTCTATAGTCTGTACATACTGGATATGAATGTCTAAATGTTCCGTATGTATATAAATATAAATAATGATGTGAAGCTCTGTGTCACTGGTGTGTGCTTGAAGCCTGGTGTTTTACCTGTAAGAGGCTGTTGGAAATTGCTTTTGATAAAAATAGTCCCAGTCCCTGTAACCTGACCCATTTTATTAACTTTGCTATGAGTAAAACTCTTCGTAGACTATGGACTCAAAGAGACAAAGAGAAGGCAAGGTGAGATTGAAACTCTAAACTAGTAGTGACTAAACTTTTTTAAAGTGGGTCAGATTAGACCTGAGCATCAAATATTGTCTATTTATTATGCAAAGTAAAATAGTTACAACATGAAAACATGTATTCCCATTGCAGATTTAGGTCTCTTGGTGTTATAATAAACTCCAGGTGCCTGGGAAGGCTTTTCACTAGTTTGTGCTGTAAAAGAAAAAATGTGCTTCTGCTTCTGTCTTTCATCCTCTAAGTGCTTTTGCAGTGTGCATGATTTGTTTCATAAGGTCTCCTGACATAAAGTTTCATAATTACAGTCTCTTGACATACAAGGCATATACATTTGCTCTGCCTCTCAGTAAAGTGTGGTTGTTTCCAGGGCTTTTAAAATCATCCATCCTCACTGTTAACTTTTTGTTTGTAGCCCCATCATGCAGAAAAAGAATTTTCAGCTGAAGAAAGAGAAAAATAATGGATTTTGCAAATTAGCTAACTTCCAATGTGTGGGCAAGCGTGTCACCTATCACAGTCTAAGAAAGAAGCCATGCCATAGTTAATGTCTGTCCATAGGCACCGTTTAGTCATGGTGGACATACTTACAGCACTCTGTTTTAGACCAACACACACACACACACACACACACACACACACATTATACACAAATATACTCCCATATCTTCTGCAACACATACCTGTACTTTCTACTTCACTACATTTGTGCATACATTGTGACTCTTTTACTATTACTATGACTATAAGGCTACTGTAAGCTAATACAAGCTCAGTACTTTTGATATGTGAGTAAATTTTGTACTTTGTACTCGAGTATCTCTGCTTAGAGCACTGTCGTCTTGCGCCTCCAGAGTTCGAGTTCAATTTCCGTCTGCGTTGAGTTTGCAAGTTCTCCCTGTGCTTGATGTGTTTCCTCCCACAGTTCAAAGACCTACAGATTAGGTTAATTGGCGTTCCCAAATTGCCTGTAGTGTGTGAATGAGTGTGGCTCCAGGTTCGATCCCGCCTCCTCGGGAGCATTCCCAATTGCATGTATGTTTAT
>QNUK01000157.1:592500-600000 GCA_013621035.1 Clarias magur
TGAATGCCTAATATTGCCATGATGTTCATGTTCACGACAATTGTCTATAAACTTCTGACCTTAGCTGGACAGGGATCAGGGGAAATTGTTTGCATTGAGAATGTCTAACCTTTATCTAAATTAAACCATGAAAATGAAATGTTCTTCTGCTTAGATTTGCATATTTTTTGGATATATGATATATATCAAATATATTATTTGAGAGGAGAGAGGGGCCTACTGTGTGGGATGACTTTTACACACACACACACACACACACACACACACACACACACACACACACACTAACAGAATCTCTGCTTTCTGACAGAGCCTCTGGATCTTTACCTGCACGCACATCCATGTGGTCGCAATGTTATAATAAACAGGACAGGCACACTGAGAGTGAGTATGGGAGATGAGTACCCATAATCCTGTAGCACATGAGAGCACATAAAATATATGTAAAAATTTAGCTTGACTTGTGAAACACTCGCAGACCAAGTCACTCGCATATACAGCATATACCCTGTCAATCAAAAGTTTTACCTGGCATTCATTGTGTTTTATTACACACAATTACAGTGTAATTATTATTATTGCCAAAGAAGAAACAAGATCTTATAGACGAGTAACTAAATAAGGAAAGCTGAATCATTGTGGAACTGCTTAACTGCTTGCTCTCGGATCCTAATGAGACTCTAAATTAATTAAAGTTAAGAACACTTTGAGGATAAATCTATCAGGCCTGTAGCTTCAAAGAAATGATGATGATGATTATTATTATTATTATTATTTATTTATTTATTTGAGCATTAGACATGCATTGGTTTAGATTAAAAAACACTTTATTTAATTATTTTTAACCTCTTGCTCATGCAGCATCAGGGAGCTACAGTATTGAATGCACATTTTGGAAATGAACTGCAACGTGCAATTTTAGCTTATAAAAGGGAAGAAAAAAGAAAAAAGAAAATAACACCAAAAAAATCATTTTTTGGAAGACCACATTATTTGCAATTAATAAATTTTTAGGCAGTGACTAAAGACCTATCTGTTTATTAGATATTTGGGTTGAATCCACCCCCCTAAAAAAATTAAAATTCCAAGCAGTCTTTGACTTATGCTACTTTTACTCACTCTCACTCACTCATCGTCTATTCCACTTTATCCTGTATTCAGGGTCGCGGGGGGCCTGGAGCCTATCCCAGGAGACGTAGGACACGAGGCGGAATACATCCTGGAAAGGGTGCCAATCCATCGCAGGGCTCACACATACACACATTCCAGGCAAATTGTGAACGCCTGTTAGCCTAATCTGCATGTCTTAGAACTGTGGGAGGAAACCCACCAAGCATGGGAAGAACATGCAAACTCCGTAAACGCAGAGACGGGAATCTAACCCAGACCCCGGAGGTGCAAGGTGACAGTGCTAACCACTACACCACCAAGCCGAACAGTACTTAGTTAGTAATCTAGTAATGATCCTCTGATGGAAGCTTTAAAGCACATTTGTAAGTTGCTCTGGATAAAAGTGCCTGCCAAATGCCTAAATGTAAAAGGTGAATTATTTTGGATGTTTATGGTTACTAAGTGCAACAGCACTAATGGTCATAAGCAAAATCCATAAAATGAAAAAAGAAGGATGGTTTCATTCTAGCCCATACTGTAATTTTATGTAGCCACTTAGATTTTATGTCTATTTTTCAACCCATGTTGCTGACACATCTATAACACACTAACAGCTCCAGTGATTAAGAAATGATTTTCCTTTTCTTTTCACTTTTTTCTTTTCCCTCAACCATTCCATCAGGCCCACTGCTTTGTCTATCAGAGATCGTGACAGCAAGCTCATCCTCATGTCAGAGCCTTGCTGCCTTGCTTTAACTGACACATGAACATGCCACCCCACCATCTGCACATTACTGCATCAGTTAATATACTGGGCCTACACCAGGCAACCAGAATCCAATTAGTGGAAATCTCAGCTGTGAGGGGAAAGTGAAGCAGAAAGTGATTGACGGTGTAAAGGTGTGTGTGTGTGTGTGAGAGAGAGAGAGAGAGAGAGAGAGAGAGAGAGAGAGAGTGAATAGAGGCTCTGGTGTAATGTTGGCTCATGGCTCATCAGCAGTCGGAAGGCTCAGTGAACAGTGTGTTGGATAGTGCCACCTACTGCCCATAAATGATAATGCAGTTGGCATTACAGGAATTAAAAAGATAAAATATTACATACACACTGTAAAATCCCTAGTGTTGATTTAACACTTACAGAGTTAATTTGAGTCCAACTCTATAAACACTGCATTATGTTAATTTAACACTCTCTGGGCATTTTGATGTGTAGGAAAAATAAATGAATAAAAGTAAGTCCGTGGATGAAGATAAGCATGAGCACATGGTACCTTCCCCACTTTCGGGTTGTATGTGAACTGTAAGCGGAACTTAGCTCCGGTGTCTCGGGAGGCCTGGAGCCTATCCAAAGGGACTCGGGGAACTAGACGATGTACACCCAGGATGATACGCCAATCCTTCACACAAGCATACACACTCACCCACACTCAGTCACACACCATGGGCAATTTGGAAACGCCAATTAGCCTACTCTGCATGTCTTTGGTCTATGGAAAGATCCCAGATTACCTGGAAGAAATGCATCAAAGCAAGCTTCACTCACACAGACCCAAGGTGGAATTCAAACCCTCAATCCCCACACTGCTAAGGATATATCTATTCTAATATAATCTCTGCCTAATCCACTGGGTTATTTGATGTCATGAACCATGTTAAACATTGAGTTACAAACTACATTTAGGTATTTTATAATTACATCCTTACTTTTCCTGGCATCAAAATGGATTTATGGTATCTGATACAGTATGTGACAAAACTGACAGCAAAGCATTTAGAGTGGAAACAATTGTAAACATGTTCTAATCACATTTTACAGCAATTACCACGATATAATCGCAATTCCTATTATTTTATAACATATAATATTATAACGCACCACTGATGTCACATAGCCTCCCCTGTGGATGTAGATGAAGAAAGCTAGACAGTGATAGAGAGAAACTATAACAGCGGGACAGCAGGGGCAGAGAAAGGATGACGAATGAACAGAATCAAAGCATGGGATGGGGTCCAAAAGGAACAAACTCATGAAGTAAGTTGAAGGATGCAGATTTGGCTTCCATGCCGCATTGTTTTGAAGCGATTTTTCTTCTTCTTTTTTTTTTTCTTCAAATGAGCTCAGTGTGTTTGCTTGGCACCCCCCAGAGAACTGCTGAAGATCTGTTGCTCTTTTTTCATTGCTGGTTTATATAATCTTCTTGTCCCTGTCTCATCATACTTGCATGCACATTGTAGAAAGGGTCTTTATTACTAATGGACACTGAGGGGAGCTTGTGCTTTAACAGACCATGCTGGACCCTTTAGTGTTTAATGAGAAGGGAAGAGGGAGAGCATGAACTCTGGTGCTTTTTCAGAGGATCCTAATTGCTGCCTAATAGACTCGTTCTGTGTGGTGTAAAAAAAAAAAAACTACATACTACACACCTATACTCTCTCTCTATTTCTCTCTCTTGTCCTTTTTTTCTGTCTGTCTGTTGTGAGACATGAATTTACTTCAGCTAATTATTTATCATCTATACCACTTTATCCTGTATACAGGGTCATGGGGGGGTTATCCCAGGCTCAGGCTATCCCAGAGCGCAAGGCGGGGTACTGTACACCCTGGATGGGGTGCCAATCCATCGCAGGGCACACACACATTCACCCACTTAGAGACTCATTTACACACTCCGGGCAATTTGGCAACACCAATTAGCCTAATCTGCAGCACCCAGAGGAAACCCACCAAGCACAGGGAGAACATGCAAACTCCATGCACACAGACCTCGAGGTGGGAATCAAACAAAAACCCTGCAGGTCCAAGGCCACAGTGCTAACCACTAAGCCACTCTGCCACCCAGTTAATTACCTCATTACTAAATTAAAGGAGGACGAAGGTTTGCTAAACCCTTATTGTTTGCTTTCAGAGGTGTTTTACAGCAAGGAAAAGATTTATGGGATAGACAAACAGTGTCTAAATCAATTAAATATGCAGATTTAATATAATGTAATGTGTGTGTAATTCTAGTAAATTAATTCTAGCATAATTTGTAGCTTTTTCTTTAAAAAAATGGAAAAAATTTACAAATGGAAATAAATTCTGTTCATGCAAACATATTCATATCATTTAAATGACATATTAATCCCCCTGCTGCCAGTGCACATGTTCCAAACAACTGAAAGAAGAAGAAAAAAGGAAATAGAGGAAGTGAACTCCTTATTCAGCTTCTCAGCTCACCAGTCACACCAAGGATCCCAATCAATCCTGAAAATTGGTTTGTTCCCTGACAAGGTTACAAAATGACAGCAAGGGGCTGGAGATGGAGGGAGTGAATGCAAGAGAGGGAGGAAAAAATGAAGAATGGTTGAAGAAAAGAAAGAGAGATTGAGCGTGAGAGAGAGAGAGAGAGAGAGAGAGAGAGACGAGCATGGTAAGAGGGAGGAAGAAGGATGAGGAGAGTGAGATGTTAGTCTTTGGTTACTGACAGGCTCAGATCCCCCGCAGGGATTTACAGATTGGAGATGTTCAGTACTTTGTGGCCATAGAGGGAGATTAGTCCTGCACCATGCTGCTGGACTAAAACCAACTGAGTAACTTTGCTGGAGTGTAATACCTCATGTAGAAAGTGTAGTAAATAAAATGAAAGGAAGAGATAGAGAGATAGATAGAGAGAGAGAGAGAGAGAGAGAGAGAGAGTGTGTGTGTGTGTGTGTGTGCGCAATCATTTTTCATCATGATGAGCAGTGCCTAATTTGTAAAACACGAGTCTAGACAGAGATAATGCTGCGTTCAACTTAACTTACAGTATAAGTGGGAGGTCTGAACTTGGAATCACATCATGCTTAAGCTTAGAGGTTTTCAAGCAACAAAGTGGACAATTTGGACACCTCCATGATAGCATGTTAACAAGCTATGCGGTTAACATAAAGCTAACATGAGTTTGAAAGTTATTTACTTTCTCAGAACAGCACAGAGTACAGCCAGTGTTATGGATTTACCATTTAACATTTTACAAATGTGCCTATGTTGATTGATCTACAGTAATGTAAGTAGTATGATACACTAATTTAAAGAAATGAACTGATTTTGTAACTTACTCTTGCCGATGTGACTAGCCATATTGATTTGAAGTTAAGATTGAGGATGCTGTCTCGATTTTCCATTAAGTGAACGTTTTCATTTCTGTAATCAGAGACCCGAAAGTAAGCATTTTAGTCGTACATGCTGTAGCAAAATACCATCAGTGCGATGAACATGGTACAATACAGATATTACAATACAGCTGTTGCTATGGAAAGACTGAAGGAAAACCTTATGTGTTTAACCTCAAAACAAACATTTTAAATATTATGTCACTGCATATCATACTGTATAGCTGGGCATGTGACAAATAAAATTTACATTTTAATTTGATTCTATGCAATACAATACAATGTACACTGGAATTCACTTTGCATCACAGGAAATAAAATACAATACCATATGACATACAGTTCAAGTATTTCATCACCAACATCACATGTTAAACACAAACATCATATTGTGAACATACAATACATGGCAAAGCCATTTTCCAGAAACAAGATTTCATTACACAGAACACAAAGTCTTATAAAAGCACATTGCTCAAAAAAATCTAAATACACCACAACACATTCATGTAACTTACAGTCTACTCACAGTGCTGTAAGTCACTCTGCTCATGAATATTGTGAATGAACTTCATAAACAGAAACTATGCCTCTTTTGCTTTCTTTTAGTATCTTGTTCCATCCAGTCATACTTCTTTTAGAAACGACAAGAAAGTCATATACATGATTTGTGAGCATATTAGACTACACCAGTGCACTTGCATTAAATGCTGTCATTTCCAGCAGTGTTTATATTTGGCAACTTGTCCTTCAGGCTTCTCTAACTGTTATTCTTACATTTATACAATATACTGGATATGCCTTTAAGTGTACTGTATGTGTGGAATTTAATTGAACATTCATAACTGCATTTTAAAAATGTACAAGGCCTGTTGAATTTTTGAATGAACAAAAACTTACGTTACCATGAAGTGTGAGGAATAAAGGTATATGCATTTATTAAGTAGATTTCAACTGCACACTCATGAGCATGTATTAAAAAAAAGGATGATCATTTGAGATGAATAATGATTTTTTTCAAGGTTGATTTTTGGGCATTTTGCATTTAATTATGTAATAAGTATTTCCTAAGTATTTTGTGTTTGTGTATGTAAAACTACGTACGTACGTAGTTTTACATACGTACGTACTTACATACATACATACATACATACATACACACACACACACACACACACACACACACACACACACACACACATACACACACACACACACACACACACACACACACATACATACATACATACATACATACGTACATACATACATACATAGCCACTGCAAGTGCATTAAAATATCCAGAAATGCAGAAGCTGTAATAAGCAGACAACTGGTAAGTAATTAGTAATTACTGTATATATGTTTTTGTCTTGCAGGAACATTTCACACCAGAATGTAAGTTCAAAGAGTGCGTCTTTGAGAACTACTACGTCACGTACTCGTCCATCTTGTACCGGCAAACGCAATCTGGACGAGCCTGGTACATTGGCATCAACCGCGATGGACAGGTCATGAAAGGCAACCGTGTGAAAAAGACAAAAGGAGCTGCACACTTCCTGCCAAAACTCATCGAAGGTGTGGTAGACAATTTGATAATATTAAACAGCATTTGTTTTACTAAGATTTTTTTAAAGGATTTCATTCAAAAAACCTTTGATGTTTGCGATACAACGTTTTAGGTTTACTATGTTTACTATGTCATTAAGAACTGCTCTCCCTGTCAAAGTAACTGGCCATATTTACTGATTGTACCAAGATGTTCTGAGCCAGGTCTACCATTGCCATGGTTTTAGTCTTATACTCCATGGTAACTGTGATTATTTTGTAATAATCTCTAGCAAATCATTTTAGAATTGTGCCTCATGACATAGCTAACATTTATACTGTTCCGCTATGACATTAAAACCAGTAAAGGAAATAACACTGATTATCTTGTTACAGTGGCACCTGTCATGGGGTAGAATATATTAGTAACAAGTGAGTCAGTGCTGAAAATCAAACTGTGATGGCTAGATAACTGGGTTGGAGCATCTTTAAAACAACAGGTTTTGTCTGGTGTTCCTTGAATGCACTGGTTAGTACCTACCAAAAGTGGTCCAAGAAAAGGCAACCAGGGTCATGGGCTCCCAGGTCCCACTGATGTAAATGTGGAGTAACGGTTAGTCTGTCTGTCAGTTCATTATAGATTGGGTCACTTCTGCAGCCATCACTGGGTTCACTTTATGAGTTTCCCTGGGTAGCTTGAGGGATCATAGC
>QNUK01000157.1:1205000-1503922 GCA_013621035.1 Clarias magur
GGAACATTGTACATACATCTGTAGTGCATTTTCAGATTTCTTCACATTTTCTGTATTTATACTGTAGATTAATTTAGAATAAAGTAACACTTTTTAGATTGTTTAAGGAAACATTTGAAATGTGTGACTATATCAAACCTAGTTAAAAGGTTTTACACACCTTCTGCATTCTAGAACAATAGGGGGGATTTTTAAAATTTTTTTTTTTTTTACCTAATATGACATTAGGTATTTAATTAACAACAGCAACAGTCAGTTGTTTATTTTAAGACCCAGAGGTCAGCCTTTCTGAAAGGGTTCTTTCAAGAACAGTATTGTAAACTGCATTTACAAAACCCATCAAGCACCATGATGAAACTGGCTCTCATGAAGAGCATCCCAGGAAAGCAAAACCAAAACGTACCTCTTCATTTTCATTTAGAGTTACCATCCTCAAAAAAACACTAATTAGACGCATTATAAAGACTTTACAGAGCATAAGTAGCAGGCACGTCTTAATATCAACTGTTGAAAGATTATTACATATTTAGGATGCCTTCAGCATTGTTTTATAATGTAGAAAGAAATAAAAATCAGGGAAGAGAATAGAATTAGAAGGTGTGTCCAAACTTTAGACTGGTAGTGTACTCTGTATTTCTAAATGAGGCACATAGAAAAGGAGCTTTTACAAAAGCCTTTTTCACCTTGAATTTGTCTAGCAGTGAAATGCACTCTTTCCTGTGTCTCACACACCTCTGAGGGTTTTATCTGCATGACCAACACAACATCGTTTATAATACACAATCACAAATTCAGGGAAACGAGTCAGAATTATTAAAACTGTCTGTGCATTAATATGCTTCTCTGATTTCCTCTCACTTTCCCAGAAGCATGGCATTCTGTGGATTGGTCTGGATGCGAATGAGACTGGGAATGTGTGCGTGTGTATGATATTAACTGGCATCCAATCCAAGGTGTTTTCCTGTCTCACACCCAGCGATGTTGCTATCGACTACAGCAAACCTGGAGCATTTACAGAAACTGAATAAATGCTCTATTTATGCTCTGTATATAGTTTTTTTCTCTCCCTGTCCTTCAAGGTTTTTACATATTTATTCCTGTGTAGTCATTATGAGATGGATATCATGCTGTATGAACATGATGGTGTTGTTTAGGCCATATGCAGCTGAAGCACTCTGCCCACATGCAGCATAAGTCACCAAATGTGCTGCCATTTTATTTGCTTGTAATAGAATCTGCTCAGCTGCATTTTATTCCGTGTGTTTGTGTGTACTGTATGCGTGTCTCGTTTCTGTAACCAGCCAGACTATGCACCCTTTCCCTCAGACAGAATACGAGAACGAGAGCATGTGGGAATGTCCATCTGCCAGGGCTGGGAGTGTGCTTTGTCTAGTCTCTGGAGGAGAAAATCCCTTTGTTGTAAAGAGCTTTAGGGTGGATTTAACCCGAGGAATTCCTGCAAACTGATCCAGGACCTGCGCTCACCTCTACTGTATAATCACTGTTTGGTGTTATTATAACTCCTAAAGCTGTTTCATGAATAATTTATCGTGGCTTCACAACATTTATTGATTGATTGTCTCACTCTTTATTTTTCTTTTCTTTTTTTTTTTTTCTTTCAGTCTCACTGCAGGACATCAACATGAGGAAGGCGTTTAAGAGCTCTACCACTCAGGATCAGCAAGTGGTGTCACGTGCCTCCATCCCTAACCCTGTTATGGAGATCTATCAGTGTGGAGACAAGCCTCCACCACTCAATATCCTCTCTCCATACAGGTCGAGCAACTTTACAGTCGAATTTTATTTCCTAATGCCTGTTATGCACATCATGTCATGCAAATCAGGTACACATTTTTGAATTAATCATTATATTTATGAGTTGCTGATCAGCGGATCAGGGTTCGAGCCCTACTAGTGGCTAGGTTGCAGCTGGTCACCGAGCAAGACCCTTAAACCTCCGCCCATACAACCCAGCCAGTGCATGCAGTGCCAGTATAAAACCCAGTTAGAAAATGACAGGGTTGAGACAGGAAGAGCATCAGGCATAACATCTGTAGCGGATCTTACAGGTTAAAGTATCTGATCTTATCCGTTATCACCCAAATGAGGATGGGTTCCCTGTTGAGTCTGGTTCCTCTTAAGGTTTCTTCCTATTGCCTTCTCACAGAGTTTTTCCTTGCAACTGTCGCCCTCGCCTTGCTCATCAGGGACAGTCTCATTATTATCTGGACACATTTTTCTCACTCCCATAAATTTTCTTTTCATTTTGTGAAGCTGCTTTGAGACCATGACCATTGTTAAAAGCACTATATAAATCAAATTGTATTGACTTGATTTGATCTGATTTGGAGACACCTAGGATCAAAGTGACACAGCCCAAGGAATATAAACTGGATTGGATTTAAGTTTGATTGTGCATTACCCGAGTACTTGTCTGGGTCTGTTTTTGCACACAAAATTGTCAGGAATGTGTAAATAGACAGATTGACTTTCTGCTATGTTCAGTATATTGTGCAACTTCCTCTCAAGTCTTTCTCATTTTTACATCTTTATTCACTATACAAAGGTTGTTGTTTTCAATTTGTCTTACATTTTTGGTGTTATTAAATATCGTTTATTGCCCATATTAATAGTTGCCTTTAAACTAAGCCTGCTGTGATTTAGCACAAGAATAGATCCATGAGTGCAATGGTGACAGATAGAGTAGGACTCCTGTAGCAAAGGTTATTCTTTCAAAAATGAATGAATAATGTAATTCTCTCTCTCTCTCGCCTCTTCTTGATGTTCAGAGATGATAAGAAGGATGCTCTGAAGTTTTACACAGACCCATCATACTTCTTCAACCTCTGGAAGGAGAAAATGCTGCAAGCCACCGAGGACAAGAGGAAAGAGAAGAGACGCCAGAAGGTGTGTCCGTGGGTGTGAGTTAAAGAGAGATGTTTGATCAGCTTCAGTGTTTATCTTTAGTTGCTGCTCTCATTACTAATCATTATCATTACCATCCACTTACACACACACACACACGCACATGCGGTGTGAGTTTTACCTGTACAGCCTTGGCCACCTCTGCATTATTTACCGAGTCGAACCTTTTAGATTACATTTGCTATGCGGTATCACTATTCTGAATATACTGAAGTCAATCCTGTTTGAGATCTATACTCCACGTATATTCCCTGCACGCTGCAAAGGATTTGGTTAAACCAGTAAGTTATATGTGAGGCAGCGAGAGAGAAGGAGATTCTGTAGAAATGCACACTTTTCACCGGGAGGTAATGGAGCAGAGCATTTAACATGCAGCACGACGATTTCACAGTGAACAAAATGGGGAAAAATAAATGCGCCTTTGTTATTCCAGTCAATTTAAAGCTGAGCTCATGTACGACCACATTATTGATATGATGTTGAAAGACATAAACATGAGCAAAACCCTAGTAAGCAAAGGTAATAGGCATTAGTCAGCTTTAGTACCACTGAGATAAGCCGAAAGCATATGAGAATGGTACCTTTTTCCAGATGACAGGAGGGTGAAGAGTGAGTGTGATGGATGTGTCCGGTCAGCCACATGCTGGTGGCTTTGCGGCTGCAGCGTGTGGTGTAAATGACTTCGATAGAAGGGAGAGAGACCCCGATGATCTTCTCAGCTGTCCTCACTATCCGCTGTAGGGTCTTGCGGTCTGACATGGTACAATTCCCAAACCAGACAGTGATGCAGCTGCTCAGGATGCTCTCAATAGTTCCTCTATAGAAGGTGGTGAGGATTGTTGGTGGAAGCTGTGTCTTTCTCAGCCTTCTCAGGAAGAAAAGACGTTGTTGGGCTTTCTTATGCAGAGAGCTGGTGTTGAGGGACCAGGAGAGGTTCTCCTCCAGGTGGACGCCCAGGAATTTTGTGCTCTTGACGATCTCCACAGAAGAGCCGTCGATGCTGAGCGGAGAGTGATCGCTCCGTATCCTCCTGAAGTCAACAACCATCTCTTTTGTCTTTTCGATGTTCAGAGACAGGTTGTTGTCTTTGCACCTGTCCGTTAGCCTCTGCACTTCCTCTCTGTATGCGGACTCATCGTTCTTGCTGATGAGACCCACCACGGTCGTGTCATCAGCAAACTTGATGATATGATTGGAGCTGTGTGTCGCTACACAATCATGAGTCAGCAGTGTGAACAGCAGGGGACTGAGCACGCAGCCCTGGGGGGCCCCAGTACTCAGTGTGGTGGTGCTGGAGGTGTAGCTCCCGATCCGATCCGTCTTTCGGTCAGAAAGTCCAGGATCCAGTTACAGAGGGAGGTGTTCAGGCCCAACAAGCTCAGCTTCCCGATCAGGTGTTGGGGTATGATTGTGTTGAATGCTGAAATGAAGTCTATGTGCAGCATTCTGACGTAAGTGTCTTTCTTGTCAAGATGTGACAGTGCCAGGTGGAGTGTGGTGGAGATGGCGTCGTCCGTTGAACGGTTTAGACGATACGCGAACTGCAGGGGGTCCAGTGAGGGAGGCAGCAGGGTCTTGATGTGTCTCATGACAAGCCGCTCGAAGCACTTCATGATGATGGGTGTGAGTGCAACAGGGCGGTAGTCATTGAGACAGGACACAGAAGACTTCTTCGGCACGGGGACGATGGTGGTAGATTTAAAGCATGTGGGAACGATGGCGCTGCTCAGAGAGATGTTGAATATGTCGGTGAGAACATCTGCCAGCTGCTCTGCACATTCTCTGAGCACTTTGCCTGTGATGTTGTCTGGTCCAGCAGCTTTACGTGGGTTGACTCACCTAGTACTGTAGCTCTGCTGTACAATATCTCATGTGGGGTGATGTGCTTTATCATATATAATGCCCGAATAAGCACTTCTGTCCAAAACATCCCTTATCCTTGAACATGTACAAGAACTTAAACTCTCAAGATCTACAGGTACTACTGTACACTACCAGTCAAAAGTCTGGACATACCTGCTATTGATTGTTAAACAATGCTGCAGGCATCCACAATATGTAATGATCTCATTTTAATCTCCTGTTGATATTGAGATACAGTAAGCTTTGGGTCTTAAAGTAACAACTCACGGTTGGTGTTACTTAATAATCCAAATGCTGTATGTGTTATTTCATACTTTTGAAATCTCCAGTATTATTGAACAATAAAAAAAAAACAAATCACACAAAAAATTTTTAGAAGGTTTGCCCAAACGTTTTAACTGTATCAGTCAAATGTATATATATTAATATTTTTTAAATATTTTTTTTCTAAAGATGCCAGTATTCATGTGACCGTCATGTTGAATTATATTATATATATATAAATAGTATATAATCGTATATAAAAGTAAGCAGTGTGTCCAAACAAAACCAGTTCCACCGCAGCTAATGTTCACCTCCAAATTTCTTACAGTATGTAGCCATGTTGTTTCTAGTGAACCTAAAAGTAACAGGATGCATCAGTTCCACCCATATCACCACTCTTCCAGGCATTTTCCCCTCCCTGTGTGTGTATGTGTGTGTGTGCGTGTGTGTCTGTGAATGTGTGCGTATCATTACTCTAACCAGAGAGACTATGCACCCTCTCTCCAGACGAGCGGTCCGGCCCAGGCTCACACGGCTCAGTCTAAGTCCCTGCTGTCCAGGCAGGCGGCTCCCAGAAGCCCCATCTTCTGCTCTGTAAGACACCCGCCTTATTGACGCTCTCCTTCCTCCCTCCTCTTCCTCGTTTCTTTCATCATCCATTTTTCAGTCCAGATCCTCAGTCCTTATAATTCTTTCACCAGCTTTTCTCTCAATTGCTGAAATCTGTGTGTAGAGTAGAAAATGAATAAAAGCATTTTGAAAATGTTTTTTCATTTTTTCTAATGACTCTCTCTCTCTCTCTCTCTCTCTATCTATCTCTCTCTCACTGTCTCTCAGGAGCAGCAGAAGCAGATCGAGGAACCAGGTCGTGAGGTTAAAAAGGTTCGGAAAGCACGGAACCGAAGGCAGGAATGGAACGTGCTGGCCTACGACAAAGAATTTCGTCCAGATGCGCGCTTTACACCTTCCCCATACCACGGCATGTCCTCAGAGGGCTCACTATCGCCTGACAACAGGTGAGAAACAGCCTTCATACAGCTCCGGTTTAAACCCAATGCTAAATCATAGTTGGCTTATTGTGTCCTTTCTCTCTGCTGCCCTCTAGTGGTGATTTATTTATTTTTTAGACCATTGAAAACCTGTCATATCTGGAAAACACATTATTTACGCCAAACTGAATGACTTAATGAATATTAAAACATGAACTGAGAAAATATAAGAAATAATCAGTCTGAGACTAATCAAGAGTTCGACCTGTATGAGATGCATTGTTGCCTCCACTTGTCCTATCAGGTCATTGTTATCGGATGTGGGTGAGCACTCGTACCCTGGCAGCCCAAACCGACCTGCACAACACACGCCCCCGTGCAGCGCTTACTCCACTACAGACGGTAAGGAGCTCATCCTCACTCCCACTCAGACCCAGACGCTGCAACGAGGCTACCGGTCCGCTGGAGCCCAGTCCACTCCGGCTGGGAGAGACACGCTGGGTAGAATCCAGACCTCGCACACAACCCCACCCGCTGACCCCACTCTCAACGGCCCTCGTCCGGCTCAAGTCAAAGACTACAGGTCTGTGTGTGCATGAGAAATCACATCAACATCTACCTCTTTATCTGTATAAACCAAAGAATTTTTATTTTAATTTTACGGCTTCTATGAGAGTAAAAATGTTTCCTCCTACAGCAGCCAACAATCCCAGCATTCCGAGCACTTCATCCCTCCTGCTCCTCCTCCTCCACCTCCTCCGCTCATCCCCTCAGCTCAGACAGCCTTCGACAGTCCGACCGCTCCCTCCTCTTCCTCTTCCTCCTCCCTTCCCGCCAGCACCATGGCCTCCCTGTCCCGCTCCTACGGCTCATCTCCTCCTGCCGCTCCTCCACCACCTCCCTCTGGACCCCCGACACACACGCACCCGCTTACACACATCCTGCCTCCAGCTGCGGGTGAGATAGCGGCCCCCAGGAAGGCTCAGGTGCCCCTGGTGCCCATGAGCGACGCCAGGAGCGACCTGTTAGCTGCCATACGCCGAGGTGAGAATCAAAGCACGAGGAACTTGTTAAAAGAATGTTAAAGTCAGCTCATTAAGCTGTCATTGTTATAATATCTATTGTCTTTTTTCCTGTAAATCAGCCTCTGGTTTATCTGTGTCTTTTTTGTTTGTTTGTTTGTTTGTTTTTTGTTCCTCTCGCTCAGGAATCCAGTTAAGAAAAGTGCAGGAGCAGAGGGAGCTTGAGGCTAAGAAGGAGCCCGTGGGCAATGACGTAGCCACAATCCTGTCACGCCGCATCGCCGTGGAGTACAGCGAGTCAGACGAGGACTCCGAGCTGGACGAGAACGAGTGGTCCGATTGAAGGAGAGAGAGAGAGAGCAGGATGACAGATGAGAGGACAGAATGAGGCAAAGAGAGATGAGATGTTCAGGAGAGAGCACAAGTAATTCCGCTGAGGGCTACTTTTCTAAAACCGAATTCAGAGTTTGTCCCCAGATCCCCAAAGGCTGGAGAAACTTATAGCTGTACATGAGAGCTCCCACAGTCTAGGATTTGCATGTTTATAGGTTTAAAATTACACTTTAAATGACCCATTTCATATCTGAGGCGAGGCAGGTGTTCGTAGGGCTTCAGGAAATACACCATATGAGCACAAAATCGCAGTGCAGGTGAGAGGAAATGTTTAAAACCCATTGGCTCACGAATGAAATATGGCTGTTTGGGGGGAATCTAGATTAGACTACAAAGCAAGCTGAGGAAATTAAAAAAGTGTGAATGAAATAGTTTAAATATGATTTTATGTGAAAAGCTCTAACAATATTCTGAAAAAATATTTCCAGTCTTCAGAGAAGCATTCGCTCATGTGAACGTTCTTTGTAGCGTCTAGATTCCGATGCACACTGTTGCTGAGCTTTGTTCATTCCAAGTCAAATGGATTTAAAAGTAATACAAAGCCGAATGAACATTAAAACAATGCTAGAAGCTAAAATAAATACTTGTATATGTTCGTTTCCCACCTGGTTGGACTTTAAAATCTGGCTTCCATTATATAGTTAAATTGCAAAAGCGATATTCATCTCGTCTTTGTTCGTGTTAACTTCACTTCTGGATAAATGAATTACACTATGTGATGTAATGTAAGCGTTAGTTGTCTGCACCTGACCGCAATCCCATGGGAGCCGCAGAAGTGTGAGAGCCGAAGATGAGAGATGAAGCTTGCAAAAACAAAGGACGTCTTTGGTGATTATCGTAGGGACGTATCGAACATGACAGGTCGTGTGTAATGTGTGTAACACGTGTAGTCATCTTCTGTATATGCTGTATTCTGTTCAGAGTGACTTTATGATTCGGATATACGGTAGAATCGAGCCGGGATTTTAATGGAATTTTAAATGCAGCTATCATTTCACCCCTGATCCGTAGAGTGCTGCATTTTCTTTTATTTATTTTTCATGACTCTACCAGCTTGTTCTTACAGTACAGTAGTCCTGCTCCGGTTGTTCAGTTTTCTCCTCCTCAGCTCACATTACTGCGCGTGTCCAGCAGGACGAAGCCCACACACTATGACTGTTTCTCCGTAAAATCACGCTCCAGGTGTTCCTACAGTACCATCTGCCAAGTCCACAGCTTCCCCGTGCTCGTATTCGTTCTCATTCTCCATCAGCTATTTGTTTAACTCGTTCGTTCGTTCATCCATGGTGTGTAAGAAGCTCAAACCTGGCGTAGAAATCCGAACTCGTAACCATTCCCACTGCGTCCAGTGTGACGTCCCAGTGCAGCAACATATGAAGGATATAAATGTATATTTTATCTGTGTTTGTTTAGCGAGATGTAATAATATCTTTATCTTTCCTTATTCCAGCGCAGAAAATGATATAGGACCGACTGTATCATAAAGACATTCATCTGGATTACATTCGGAAATGTTACTTTCTTTCTGCCGTGTGCTAATATAGCAGATTTCATTTATAATTAATTAATTACGTATGGAGTGTTTTTTTTTTTTTTTTTTTTTGTGGTCTGTGATTTGAAATATTCTGAATAACTTGAGTAGATGTGCAGTGAATAGTGCGGGTTAATAACCTCTCTTCTCACAGTAAGGTGTTAAATGCAGAGCTCACTCATGAAGAGTAATGTAGGAAGGAAGAATGTGACATGATTATTAAACATCAAACCCACTCACAGATAGAAAGAAGTCAGAAATAGTGCCATAACATTTGGTTTGAGAGAGGGTTTTTTTTTTTTTTTTGCAACCTTTGTGTCTTTTATTTCCTACTTATTTATGTAATTTTAGCCAGTAATTGGTCCAAAGTCAAAGCACTTAAATATTTATCCTATTTTTTATGTCAAAGTTTATTTAGGCCACTGAGAGCTGCACACAAAGGAAGTGCCAGGCTTTAAGGGGTTGGAAAGATTATTATTATTAATTATTATTATCATGATTTGCTGTTGTTGTACAGTACATAGCGTCATATAAAATTTCACTACACCTGCTTGAAAAGTATTCTAAGTAAAAGTAAGAGTGTGTAAGTAAAAGAAAGCAAGCATTCAGTGTGTGTTTAAAAAGAAGCTGTAGGCCAGTACGTGCATGTCCTAATGGCCAATAAAAGCCCACTGATAGAAACACCAGTGTGATCACTGTTGCATACTGTATACTCTACGCTGTCACGTGTAAACCTGCATGTCACATGAATGTGAATATTCTAATATCCAGTGGCATGTGTGTGTCTATTGAAGAAATTTATAACAGGTAGTGATACGTAAATTGTGCTAGAATTTATACGTGTTTGTTTATTTATTTATTTATTTATTTATTTATTGGGCGGGGATAAACTTGTATTTCTTGTATAATGTGAAGTAGAGAATGTTAGGAGCAAAAATACAGTTTGTGTTTAAAACTTAGATTTTAATTCCCTTAATGTTTCCAACGCATCACTATATTTTTCGGGGCGTTCAAGACAAACCGGGACTTGTGATGAAATATCCCGGGAATGAAGCTGATAAAAGCTGACTGACATTTCAGAAGACCTTAAGCACAGTACGGTGATGAGAGTCTAAAACATTCAGAAGGTGCCATTTTTGTGGAAGAGATGCGAGAACTGTACACACAATCACTCACCAGCACCACTTGCACATTGCGGGAAGTCAGCTGGCAGTGATTGCCCATTAATGGTGTTCCTGGGAGGCCAGTGCTTCAGACATGATGTGGTCAATGTGGTCAGGCATCTCAGAAAACTTTCTACACTGATGGTATCCAAGAGCTAGTGCAACGCTGGATCAGTGCATTGGTGTAGCTGGGGATTACGAAGAAGAAATATCTTACTCTCATAACTGTGTTCTGTTATTCTGCACAATCAAAAGTCCCGGTTTGACCTGAACACCCTTCGTACATACTGTATGTAAACACACATACACAGTACAGTATATGTTGCAACCAGCCCTGAGCAGAGATCCCACATTCCCACCCTTGCATGAGCTCCCTTTCATTTGAATGCTGTTTGTTTACTGGAGCTGAATTACAGTTTAAAGATGCTTCTTTCCTCTCTGTGTCCCTCCCCTGAGACAGTCGCTTTCAAGCTGACAAGACAACAGAAGACTGTGACTCAGCTCTAAAAGGGTTTTGATGATGTTATACAATCCCAAGCTTCTTGTGCCTACATCAATGACTAGGGTTGAAAAAAAATCATTTCAGCCCAGGCCTCATTCTGTCAAACTGGGCTTTAGGTTGAGCCTTACTGGGATTAGACATCGATGGTGGTGGCGGAGACCTGAGTGCAGACGGGGTCCCAAAGGTGGTCCAGTGTGGTTGAAGTCAGAGCTCGGTTTAGGTCACTACACAGTAAGTTTAGAAAAGGGCCACATACAGGTGTGTGATGTACAGATGTGTCTACCAGGGGATACAGTTATATAAGAGTAAAAACTCAGTTTATTTCTCTATATAATCCTCTGTTACACTAATGCACTTACCCCGGCGTTTCACTAGAGCTTGGATACCTCAAGGTAAATATTTTCTCAGTATGCTGGAGCCAAGATCGGACTGCCTGGTTCATGTCTGAAATGCTGGCCTCCCAGGAACTCCTTTGAGGGCCCTGACATACAGTTATGGAAGAAATTTCCTCACAAGTCCTGGCTCGACTTGTACACCCCTGTAGTGTTTATGGTCATGTGGTGTCTCTTTCTGCTAATGAATGGCTAAAGTTGACTTTACTTGATAAAAAAAAAAAAAAAAAAACTTTTTTGTTCAGATGTTGGTGCCACAGCTGTCTCAGCAGGCTCTCACAAAGCAGCTGTGATGTTGCGCATGGCAGCGATGAGTCCCGTCCCCATGTTTCACACTTCTGTGCCGCTTTTCGGTGATCGTCATGCGCCGCTGTCGTTTTTCATAGCCGTCCTGCATTTTGTTTCTCTGCCTTCGTCAGCTGTCTAATTAAAGATGCTGGTGCTCACACTTTGCTTTGTGCAGGCTGGATTTCTAGATGATCTGCAGGGGCTGATGGGATTGTGCCTCTGTAGGACTCCCCAGTGGCATATGGAGTAATTACAGTTAAATCACAGTGAAGTAGCACAAGCATAAACAGACAGCAGAAGCGATTCAGCTCATTTCCTTCTCGAGGCCTCAAGACCAAATGGTGTGTGAGTGTGTGTCAGCCAGGCAGGATATACAAACAGCACTGAGTCAGCTAATGGTGAACTAACAACGTGTGGTGATGTCATACCTGCAAAAAACACAGATGGTTCAAATAATTCCGGTCTGACTTTCTACTTATGAAAACACTTTGTCATTCATCGCCATGGGGGGGAAAAACTTTTCTCAAAAAAAAAAAAGGCATGATTTTAGATTCATGATATTCAGAAAATTTGTTACCGCCCTCGACGAGCATGACGGCGTTCTAAACTGTATGCTATATATATATATATATATATATATATATATATATATATATATATATATATGGCAGATGAAACGAATGTTTACGTGCTTTTACTAGCTGTGGATATTTACATCACTCTCCAAACATAATACACTACCGGGAGACAATGAGCTCCCAGACCATGTTGATGCCCCAGCTGGCTTCAATTCCTGCTTGTTACACCCATTTAATTTCCACTCAGTGGCATGGTACACATGTCTCATGCCTCCCTAAGACATCCCAGCCCGTTCTTGTAATGCCGGCTCTCACCTTTACACCTTTACACATTTCAACCTGGTACTGTAACTCCGTCCGCCGCTAGTGCTGCAACAGCAATCACCTTCCACAACGGTCCTACCCTGATTACAGCTGTGTGAAAGGAGTTTGTGAAAAAGAAGATGAAGAGGAAGCAGAAACTGTTTTTGTCCCTACAGTTAAGAGGCTCTTGGTGAACATCATGACGTCTTCCAATTCTGGAAGTGATTTGTGAACATAAAACATTATTGACTCAGTCTGAAATTTAGGACTCGGTCATCCAGTAGATGAATCTTTCAATTAGATGATGATTGCAAATGTAGATTTAGAATACAGAACTGTGGCATGACTCAAAATTAATGGTTTGCCAATTAAAAAGATTTGAAAATCTCTGGTGTAAATTAAAGAGGATGCATAATCACAAACCTGAGAACATCAAATAAACAGAAAAACATACTTTTATATATATATATATATATATATATATATATATATATATATATATACAGTAGGAGAGGAAAACGTTTCCTGACTCGCTTCTCCAAAACACCCTAAAGTGGCTCAATAATATTTAGATCTGGTGACTGTGCAGGCCATGGGAGATGTTCAACTTCACTTTCATGTTCATCAAACCACTCTGTCACCAGTCTTGCTGTGTGTATTGGTGCATTATCATCCTGATACACGGCACCGCCTTCAGGATACAATGTTTGAACCACTGGGTGCACATGGTCCTCCAGAACGGTTCGGTGATCCTTAGCAGTGACTCTCCTGTTTAGCACAAGTATTGCGCCTAGGGAATGCCATGATATTGCAGCCCAAACCATCACTGATCCACCCCCATGCTTCACTCTGGACATGCAACAGTCTGGGTGGTGCGCTTCTTTGGGGCTTCTCCACACCATAACTCTCCCGGATGTGGGAAAGACTGTGAAGGTGGACTCATCAGAGAACGAGACATATTTACATTGTACACAGCTCAAGATTTTCGCTGCTGGCACCATTGAAACCGACTTTTGACCTTGGCACAAGTGACCAAAGGTTTATATGCTTCCATAAATGCATTAAGCTCAACATATTGCAACAGTATATGTATAACAAGTATATAAATATATAAGTGTGTGTGTGTGTGTGTGTTGCTAATTCCTGTAACTCCTTTACTTTGCCAGTCCTGCTAGGGTGTGTGATAACTGTTTAGGACAGAGGACACCCTGGCACAGAGCCCTTGTTGCCTCACACGCTCATCTCTTTATCGAGTGTAGGAGGATTTCTCACCCAATGAGTCATCGATACTGCAAGTGTGTGGGTGTTCACAGTGCGCGTGTGTGTGTATCTATTTTCTGGTTTTTAGGGGTTTGCGGGGACACATTTTCTTCCATAATGCATAATGTTGGATATATGTGACAATTATGACCTTGTGTCTGGTTGCCAAGAAACAAATGCTTTCTCAATGAATGCATGAATAGGCTTAGTACAAGTAAATTCTGTACAATATCACTGTGTGTCAGGAGGTGGCGCTCTCTCTCTCTCTCTCTCTCTCTCTCTCTCTCTCTCTCTCTCTTTTTTCCTCTCACTCACACGGCTCAGTGCAGAGCTCATCTCCCCGTAGTCGTCTCTCTCCCTCTCTAAAGCATGATGACACTTCAGCGGGGGTAACGCCAGCAGCAATTGCTTGTATGGTGCTACAAATTGAAGTGATGAAGCATTTACTTTAAATCGTGTTTCAAAACATGGCACCTGATAAACACTTGACTTCTAAGATTGCTTACGCTGTTTTTATGAAGATGTGAAAAAAAGTCTAACTGGGACTTGTGATGAAATTTTTTTATGAATGAAGTCATAAACCTGATGAGGCTCTTAGCAGCAATAAAGCATTCGAATGATGCAAATGTTTAAAAGAAGCCGGAAGTCCGTGAATGGCGATCTCGGCCGCGGCGGCTCAGAGCTCACTGTAGATGTTCCCATGAACATTCAGTGAGTGGACGCCTCATCCTTCAGCTAGAAGTGATTGCCACATCCACCGTACAGTCCTGACCTCGCTCCACGCCGTTTCCACATGTTTGAGCCATTAAAGGAGTTCCTGGGAGGCCAGCGTTTCAAACATAAAGCAGGTAGTCTAATCGTGGCTCCGGTGTACTGAGGGAACTTGGAATCTAATGGAATCTAAGTGCATTAGTTTAGAATGGGATGATATAGAGAAATAAAAGGAGTTTTTACTCTCATAACTGTGTTTATGCTGTTAGATCAGATAAGTTCACATTACAGGTGTTTTGTTAAAGGCTTCGTTCTGCTGCATTTTCACAGTAATGACTGAACCCCCACTGAAATCTTTGTGACCAATTCGATCATTTCTTGTGTATAGAGGGGTCACTGGCGATATAATTTAAAAATGTGAGCAAACTCAGTAAAACAAACAATGGACAATCGTGGCACAGGAAATGAGCTCCTTTAGCTCTGTTTGCTCTGTATATCATTATATAAAGGAAATTCCCAGAGCTGGTGCTTTTTTTCCTCGACAAATGTGCAAAATCAGGATCAATTGGCAATTAAATGAAACTAGGGGGAGGTTTTTGTAGTGCAACTAAAAGCATCCTAAATGGCCGGTGACATTGTATTCATGCGAGAGGACTCTTTAGAGATGTGTTTCTGGAGGGAGTAGAGCATCGTCATGATCAGGCAGGCTTACATCGAGATCAGCACAACATAACAGCAACATGTAAAACATGATTTTTATTATTATTATTATTATTATTATTATTATTATTATAGATAATAGAAAATGTGTGTGTGCCAAAGAAGCTACATCTGATGTTAATGCAACATGGAAGTGACCAATCTTGCTTTCTTAAAAATTTCAAGCTATTTTGGACAGATGATGATTTTTTAGATGATTTTATATTTCCTGCAAAAATTATTATTTTTATTTTTTGCTTTATACTGGCTCGCTTTAAATAATCATAATTTGAAATGAAAATTATTCATATTTCTATATGAGTATTGATACTAAAACTGCTCCTAGAAGCATATAATCTGTAAAAAAAAATTGTTGTTTAAATAGTTTTTTGGTAAACGCTTAAAAAGCTAAATAATCTGTCAAATTCATGTTTCAATATCTTAACTATTTTTGCATTTATTACTCAAAAAAAAAAAATCATGTTTACTTTTTTTTTTTCATGTGAAATCTAAATTGCCCAAATTTCATCTGCATGACGTAAAAGGGCATGACATTGTATTTAGTAAGTGTGTTTCCTTTTATCTAATAAAAATATAAATGTGTGTGCATATTTACAAAAAACAAAGCATGGCTCGGGAGATAAGAAGCACTTTGAAGAAGTATTATGAAAAATGGTGTTATATGCTCCTATCTGAAAATTCACTTTTTCACCTGGATGAGACACTTTTAGCACCAACACCATGTTTTGGCTGTTAGATTCCTTGATCCTTGAACTTAAGGCATGAATGAGTCAGACGTGCAGATGATGACAGATTATCAGGCCGGTGATTATTATACTGGTGATGCTGAATGCTGATTGGTTGGAACAGGCGAGAGGGGAAATGAGGCTGCTGCTGAGGTTATTACATAAACAACCCATTTTAAATGTCTATCTTTAGTCACTTTTCAGTAAAAATGTGTTCCTGTTTCTTTCATTTATTCTACAGTACATCATTAAAATGTCTCAAGACTTACAGCATTTTCGACACAAGAGTACAGCATTTTCGACACACTCCTCTATACGACAAAGAGATCTATAAAATGAAACTTTTTGTTACTATAGGCATGGCACATTTTTAAATGCTGACGCAATCGTCTCTGGTGGTTACAGCACATTTTGGACATTTTGGCTTGTGGATTTGATAGACGTTAAGGTCGAGAGCACTGACGGTGGAGTTGCGTAGGAGTTTTGGTGAATCGTTACCCCACAGTGCGGGTTACATAAACCGGAACACTTTAATTATTCATGTGTGGACCTTTTAAGCTTAACCTGAGCTAGGGCGTGAATACATCGCTCTCTCTCTCTCTCTCTCTTTCTCTCTCTTACACTTATACACCAATCGTCCACAACATTAAAAGCAACCAACTAGGACGTTGGTGTTGGATGTAGGCTTTTGTGGTTCAGACTCGTTCCCATTGGTGATTGGGGTAAGGGGAATTTAGAGGCTGGGTCTGCGTCATTGAACTCTTTGCCTCTTGGGCCACTTGTGTGGCAGGCTTGTGGTGCGCTGTGTGTTCTGCTGCCTTTTGATTTCATTTTAGGGTAACTTGTGCTGCATTGGTGTTTCTGCTGGATCAGACTGGATGAGCTGGTCCTTGGTGCCTCCAGGCATGGGGAAGCCTTCGGCACCGATGATCCAAGCATCTCTCAGTGGTCATAATGTTACGGATGATGAGTGTACATAACTACACAGTCTATTATTATTAATTTACACCACTATGCTATTGAATTATTGAATTATTGAATATGATCAGTCAGAAAATGTTGTTTAGGTTTAGACAAATTATTGATGGGATTCAATGATCTATTTGGAAGGAGGCTCCAGTGTCAGCGCTTTGCAACAGCCAGGAGTTTCACACCATGGGAATTTCCACACCTACTGTAAGTTATTAAAAAGCTAAACGGATTGTTCATTAATAAATTAAAAGCTGTAATCATTGGCTCAGATTGCTGCAGTATAAGCAATGATATACGACAAATATGACCGACCTCATGGTGATAACAGTATTATACTGTAACAGTATCCTCAAAGTGTTTTGCCTAACTGCATGTTACATATTAATTACACATAACCATCAAATTTCTAAATCCTACCCCTGACATCTAACACTACTCTCCCAAACTGTACCCACTGTATGTTGAACAGGATATAAATTATATATCATACTCAGACAAATCCCGGTCCCCATGTCCACTCTCACACTTTCAACGCCATACAACACGGAGACTGCAGGTGGTTGTTGAGTTTTATTTCGCAAAGTATTTTCTTCAAGTACTTTTTTTTTTTTTTCATCATATATGTACAGTATTAAAAAATAAATCGTTTTTCATTCGGGGATACATTCCACATGTACAGTGCAATGTGGAGCATGTCCCGCTCATAAAGTGCATCGTACTTGTCATCAGATTTAAATTCACAATACAAAGAAAGAAACAACAACAACAACAACAACAAAAAGAATACAGTCAGTAACTGATAGTTTACATCACAGTATTGTTTAAACCAGTGAGCGTCCTCAGCCGGCCGCTTGTTTATCCTGTATGACGTACAATTTTCATTCAGAACAGATGCATGATTTGTGCTGATTATTTTTCCCTTTCGCGAGGTTTCTGTTTTCACTCCGTGCATGTGGAAGAGTGAAAAGAAACGAAAAAAGTTGCTGGCTATTAATGGACATCAGTCGCCAACAGGACTAACGCGCATATCAATGAGTCGCATTAGACGTATGTTTATTTCTAGTAGACTAATGATTCGCTCTTTCTGGAAGTCCTCTCCCTCTAATGTCGCTCTCTGAAGAAGAAGAAGAAGAAGAAGAAAGAAGATGAGCTCTGCTTAATGGCCCAGAAAAGGGATTTCAAGTGCTCCGGGATAAATTTAACATTTCGCGCCCTGCGATTCTTTGAGGCGCTATTTTTAGAGCGGCCAGATTTAGGTGCAATAAAGCACCCATGTGGTCGGGTGCTGTCTTTCAGCCGTCCTTTCTTCCTGTTTGGAGATGCAAGCGGCAGCGTCATCCAGACGGCCCGCAAACCACAAGTCTGAGGTATACGCAGCTATTTCTTTCCCTGTCCTTTTGTCTATCTTTAGGCGAGACTGTAGTGCCTCAAATTCACACCTTCTTGTGAGATGGAAATGTTAGAATGCCTAGACGGGTCAGGGTGGAGCAGGAGGCAGGAGGTGGACATCCATCTGTCCAGTGTCTGACTCAGAAAGGACACTCCAGATTGAGGGATGGAGCCAGTAGGACACCGTGTGGAAAGAAGGCGGCCGAATCACGCGCGAAAGCTATTCCCGGTTTCCCGCGGGTGTCTTGATTTATTAAATCAGAATGTGAATTGACGAGATCGTGATGGGAAAACATTATCAGTTCCAACTACAGTGACTGTAGAAGAACCGATTATAGAAATGACGATAATTGAGTATTCGGGTTCCGCACTGATGAACGAATACGAATTGATGGCAGTCTGATCTAAGATCATCACAGTTGAGCAAGTCTCGGGTTGTATCGCAAAACGTACATTCTTTACTGTAGCTTAACACCATAAAGGGATAACTGGCCAGACTTCAAGCTAGTTTTGGAGAGTGTGCTAGTTTTCATCATCACTCAACACGGCCAGGATTCTTCCTTTCTCAATATGAGGCAATGAGACATGACAGACTAATGGATTTAATTCACCAATCTTCCAATCTCTAAAATCTCTACACGTCTACAGGACGCCACCTTAAAGGCTCTACATAGGACCCGATTAACCCTTTTAAAGACCCTTTTGTAAAGAGTGCACCAAGTATCAAGAGACTTGTATATGCCTGGTAGGCTCTATGTATTAAAAATAAATGAAAAAATAAATTAAAACAGTGAATTTGAAGTTTGTTCCATAAACAGTGGTCCAAAAGTCTGAGATCGAGGAGTGGAAATGCTTATGTTTTGCTTTCTAATCTAATATAATCCAACAATTTTCATTACAAAGTATAATATTTACAGCAACTTGAGTGAAAATTAAAAGCGTTAAAGTATTTACATGATTTTCATTTTTATTTTTTTATTTTTTTTGGTATTTGATACACTCCCTTTCATTTTAATGACAGTGTGCACCCGAGCTGTCACGGCCTCCACAAGTATGTGGAAACCCTGATGAATCATTAAAGATTAAATCTATCAATGTGTCATCTGAACATGTGCTTCAATAGAGGAGATTAACCATGAGGGAAATCTGACCTTTTGTACAAAAAAGTTAGCAACATGGCCGATGTTATACATCACCCAACATTTTAATAAAAACCTAGAAATAGTGCAGAATCTTGACAGTTCTTGAAATTTCATTTTAAACTTTCTGTTTATTTTCAGATTTTCAACATGGTCTCAGACTTTAGGACCACTCGCAACATGTAGAAATTACAACATAGACGTAAAAATAAACAAATAAATGATGATAATAAACAGTTCCTAAAATGGGTCATTAAATAATTCAGTAGTCTCAGATTCCATTATAGGACTGTTGGACTCTTTCTGGCAACTGTTTTAAGTTTCTAATGGTAAAGTCTTGCTGAAGCTTCTCCATTTTGTTTTGTTCCTCATAGTCTATAATAGAGGTGTTGATCAAAAATATAATCTTTGCTTGTATTCTTTTTTTTTTTTAAAAATGAAGTAAGTAAGACACTAATAAAATTATGGCACTTTTTGCATCAGCGAGACTCAAAAGAAACTTTTTTTTTTTTTTTTTAAGAAACCATTTACAAGAAAACAGATATTATATACATACACGCACGTTGACACCACCATGTTGTAAAACTCATGCCCTGATGTGTATAAAAATAGAATGTATCTATACAGCATTGCATATGAAAAATAACCCTTAGTGCCCCTGAAGGAAATCAATCTATGGCATTCCCATTAAGTATACTTCTGGAAATATGATATCTAACAAGAGAGACTGGCATCAAAACATTTTGATTTCAAGCGGGAATTGGGCACTGATGCCCATTCAAGATGCATGTGAGTGAAACATACAATTAGCTCTTTTTCTTTTCACACACATTAAAAAAAGAGCATTCAGATTGTAGTACAGCTCTGAAATAAAGTTCATCAGATAAAGTGTAGGTCACTATGTGTCTGAGGTTAATCAGTGTGTGTGTGTGTGTGTGTGTGTGTGTGTGTGTGTGTGTGTGTGTGTGTGTGTGTGTGTGTTTTATAGGGCTTTCACCAATCTTCCGCCCTCTAAACTTTCATAGCTCTGATTTTAAAAGCAGAAACTTGTTCTCTGACCTGTTTGGCCTCTTCAAGTGTCAGGGTTCAATTAGCTCTGTTTAGGGTTCATTCAAAGTTCAATTAGCTCTGGTTAAGTTCAGTTCAAGGTTAAATTCGCTTTGCTCAAGGTTAAATTAGCTCTGTTAATGGTCGATTTGATGTTGAATTAGCTCTGTCGATGGCCTCCTTGAGATTAGCGTTATCAATGGACAGCGCACATTGATAGATTATTGCAATTAATAAGAATTAAGCCCCAAAACAACATCATATATTTTTTTAGACTTGGGAGTGAAAAGGATGATGGCTTTTGTTCTCCCTTCTTGTTCCAGAATGAAATGTTTTTACACCTATTTCCATGCAACTTGTTGACAACAAAGTGTACACTTCACCATTTGAAAAAAAAAAAAAAACACCAAAAGTTAAAATTCACAATACCTCCATGTATGTTCTATTAATAATTTATACATATGATGAACTGAAATCAGTGAGGGCAGCTATAAAAAGACACTTTTACTTTAAAGGACATCTGAAGGTTAAGGGGATGAAGGCTCCAGTGCCCTAAGTTGTTGTTTTGTTTTTTGTTTTTTGTTTTTCATTTTTTTCCCATTTTTTTCACATGGGACACTATTTTAAATGGCTGAATCTTTAACTAGTTGACTACATGTCTTACAGCTCTGGATAGATTTAAGACATAGCTGCAGTTTTGAATGACAGCATATGATCCATTTTCATTAACCTCAATTCAGGAACATTCAGTCCAGTGCCTGCTGCCCCAGTTACCTGATACCAATATAAGCTATTAATATATTTATATCTACACTATGCTCATGGTTTGTGTGTGTCAGAGTTTCCATAGTTTTATAAAACAGCTGTCTTATTTATTGATGATCTACGTACACTCGTGAGGGCCAGATTCAATGCAGAGCTGTAAACTCATAAGGAGAAGACAATTACGATAAAAGTTTAAATTAAAAAGACAGGACAAGCTTTCTTGTACTGTAGTTAAACAGAAATCCAATCATTTGTTTGTTGTAATACTTGTGAATACTTTTGTGTCAGCTTGAATTAGACTGCTGGACAAGAGATGGTTTTGCATTTTTTTATCAATCTAATTTAAGCCTAATTTTCAACTCCAATTCTAGAATTAATATTGAATGAAGCAGCATATTCATGCCACACTGATGGTATCTGCTGTTGTTTATCAAATATACAGTTAAACATTTATATTCAGTATCATGCTCTGGACTCTTGCAAAACAGATTAAGTCTAGAACCTTGAAGGGTTCCACAGACTGTCCCTATGGGGAAACCCTTCAAGATTAGAGATAAAACACTGTAGCATACATTTTCTCTTTTCAGACAAGGTTCTACATTGGGGACATTGTGACTTGGTGGTTAATGCCTTCAAATACTGATACTGGATAGATGTCGGTTCAAATCCCAGCACTACTGGGCTGCCATTGTTGACCCTTAACTCTTAACTGCTCTCAAATTGTTTCCTGTGACAATTTTTGAGACACTTTAGCAAAAAGCACTAGCCACCAGAGTGCAACAGTAAATGTAAATGTGAACATTGAATAGAATGAACCATAAGCTACACCGAGAACCACAGACAAAGCAGATTAACGTAAACTGCCCTGTCTTTATCTGATCCTAATAAAGCAATGACATGAACATCTGGACTAAACAGAGATTGCGAAGTGTGTGTGGAGTTTTCCCATTCCTTCATTACAAAGAAACAAACAAACATGTGAGGCTTCAGGAACGGCCTGGTCAGCACACTGGTTGCTGTCCATGGTGCTGAAGGCAGTGCATACACATGTACTGCATCTATGGCAGTGTGTTTATTCTATGATCATACCAAGACATTTCTATGGATTCTAAACCAACGAGCAAGGTCAACACACGGATATTACAATTTATGTCAAGACAATTGCAAAGTTGGTCTCAAATGCCAGTTTCTTTATTCGTTAGTGCCTTTCATTTCTCGATTAAGCTATACTTTATATGAAGGCCATTCGAAGGCACAGTGACCAACTCTGATGTCAACTAATAAAGAAAAAACATTCAAAACAGCCTTTCCGACGCACCTTATTTGATAGATGTGTGTTTTTAGGGTGCCAAAATTTAGGTTTTTGACTGAATATATAAAGAATTTATCTTCTCAGTGAACCTTAGCGGATCTGGTTTTCTATTAGTGTGATGCACATTTGTTGCCTACTGGCTAGATATGATGAAGTTCACCGCACCAAAATCATACCTAACTTTATACTACAGTGACACTGATCCCCACATGATATTTTACCCCAGTAGCCATATAGCATGATCAAATAGGTACCTTTTGTTTTCTGTGTTTGTCTTATTTTTTTTGTTTTGGTTTTTTTTGGTGGGTGTATAATTTCCATCACCTACTGTGAAAGTGAAAGGTTATATAATCATAGGGGGTCTGACCTATACATCACTTGATGTCCTTGGGCGTTGAGAGAAATTGGCGGGGACACATCCGCAGCAGGCTAGCCACAGGGATTTCTGAATGTCTGGGTTTCTGAAGGCATAAATGATTGGGTTTATGACTGAATTGCATGTCGCTGGCAGTACTGTGGCATATGTGTAGATCATTGGGTAGCTAGAATCTGCCACAATCGAATACATGGCGAAGGGCATCCAGCATGCGGCGAAAGTGCACAGAATGGCGGAAAGTGTCGAGACCCCTTTAGTGGTGGAGATAGCCATGAACTGGTGCTGCACGGCAATCTGCTGCGCGTGACGAAAGGCAATCTTACAGATTTGCAGATAGAGCTGCATTATGAGCGCAAACACAAGCAGGAAAGTCACTGCAAGGACCACGGCGTTGTTCTTGGTAACCGGCCGACAAATGCTGCAGTGGACCTCATCCTGGAGACAGTTCCAACCAAGCACAGGCAACAGACCAAGTGAGATGCACACCAGCCAGATGAACACCACCATCACGTAGGTGAAAGTCATTGTGCGTTCCGTGTTGTAGGTTAGTGCATTATAGAGGGACAGGTAGCGGTCCACTGTGATGGCCAGGATGTTGAGCACAGAGGCAGAGAACGCAGCAATGAGCAGCCCGACTGACACCAGCGTCACAAACTCCGTGTTAAACATGTAGATGAAGACAAAGTTCAGAATCAAGCCCAGGCCTGCGAGAAGGTCCGCGAAAGCGAGGCTCCCTATCAGGACGAACATGGGCGCCCGCAGGGTGGGCGTGTAGAACAGGATGGCTATCACGATCGCATTCTCGCAGGAAATGAGTGTCCCAGTCACACACAACGCAATGTCCCAAGGGCTAACGGTAAGGGGCTGCAGGTCTGCAGTGTGCACAGGAGACGAGTTGTGTGCATCCTGGAAATTCCAAACGCCGACTGGGTTGAGAGAGGAGGTGTTTTGAAGTTGGTTGCTCATTGCTGCTGCAAGAGAGTGAATCATAGCTGAGAGAGAGAGAGAGAGAGAGAGAGAGAGCATATCAGAATGACCTGTTTAGGACAACCTCCAAAAATGACCAAAATAATGATCAGACTAAAACTACTGTACATTTACTATTTACATCATCATCATCATCATCATCATCATCGTATGCTATAGCTGAATACAAGAATCAACATTTTTGTAAATCATCCCATCATGACCCATGAGTGGCACACAAAGCGACCTCCACCCTTCCCGAGCAAACACGTCGTATCCACACAGTATGGAAATGACATCACTTAGAGGTCAACATCGCCCTCGTCGTGCTCGTTTCTCTTAAATCTGCGTCAAGACCTTGAGGAGGTCTTTCAAAAATGCACCGTTCTCACTCGGGGTCTATTTTTAGAAATCGTCTAAAAATAACCAGGGTCTCCTGTGCAGCAGGCGTCGTGCATTGCGCCTCCACGATCTGAAACGGCGCGCAGCACACCACTCGGTCCATTCATAAATTCTGTTCCCAGTGACCCGTGCGGTGATTTAAAAAAAAAAGAGAGAGAGAGAGAGAGAGAGAGAAGAAAAAAACCCATGTCCAGTAAAAGAAAGAGACTGGAGTTAGTGCCTCCTGCGTTAGAGATAAACGAGAGTCATGCGGGAGCAGGGAAGAGCATGCAAAGAAGAAACATCACCTCGTACCTCAGTGCCATGAAGCTGCAGTGTGGTTCCCTCTCATCAGCCCGCTCGCCTCACAGACGGATGGAGGTAGAGAGAGAGAGACAGAGGGGACAGAGGACACAGGACAGAGACGAGGGGAATAAAGTCATCAGCTCCTCATCCCGTCCTGTCCATACTGCACTCTGCGATCGTAACGCTTCTCAGTCGGGATCCTCGGCAGAGGTGCAGCAGCCGCTCCGCGCGCAGCATTGCGATCAGTGCGTGAAGCTGAGCCGCGGCGCGCTGCCTGGCTTTGATATGACCCCGCCCACTACACAGGCCACGCCCACGAGTCTCCCGCTTTGACGTCAAGCCGCTTCACTACAGTCATGATCGAGTTTGTGAATCAGACGTACCTCTAATATTCATATAATATACCGACATCACGAGTCCACTTGCTCTGCGTTCGGACACAATCCTGTTTTAGATATAGACTGTAGGGTGCAGCTCACATCTAACATTATTGTCCATAGATTATTATTATTATTTTATCTTTGTTATTATATAGGTGGTAGTTCACATCTAACATTATTATTATCTATAGATTATTAATATTAACATTAACATTAATATTAATATCATAGGCTATAATAAGGTGTTATTTCTCGTTTAACATTATTATATAGATTATTATTATTATTATGTTTATTATGGTGATTATTATAATGATGAGGATTATTCTTATGATGATGATGATGATGATGATGATGATACTGATGGGTATTATAATCTATAGATTATTATTATATAGGCTATAATAAGGTAGTAGTTCACATCTAACATTATTATCTATAGATTATTATTATATCATATTTCATCTATTATTATCTATAGATTATTAGTATAGCTATAATAAGGTGGTATTTCATTTAAATATTATTATATAGATTATTATTATTATTATTATTATTATTATTATATTATTATTATTATTTAAGTTTATTATGTTTATTATGGTGATTATTATAATGATGAGGATTATTATTTATTTTTTTATTTTTTTATTTTATTTATTTTTATTTTATTTTATTTATTATTATTATGAGGATGATGATGATGATACTGATGGGTATTATAAGCTATAGATTATTATTATATAGGCTATAATAAGTTGGTAGTTCACATCTAATATTATTATCTATAGATTAATATTGTTATTGTTATAGACTATAATAAGGTGGAGGTTCACATTTAACATTATTATATTTAGATTATGATGAGGAGGATGAGGATACTTATTATTATTATTATTATTATATATTATTATTATTATTATTATATAGACTATAATAAGGTGGAGGTTCACATTTACATTTATATTTAGATTATGATGAGAGGATGAGGATACTTATTATTATTATTATTATTATTATTATTATTATTATTATTATTACTATAATAAGGTGGGGGTTCACATTTAACATTATTAGTTTTAGTTTATTAAAAATAGATTACTAGCACTATCTGTTAGCACTATGGCTTAGTGGTGAGCACTGTGGTCCGGCACCTTCAGGGTCCAGGTTTGATTCCTGCCTTGTGTCTGTGTGCATGTAGTTTGCATGTTCTCCCTGTCATTGGTGGGTTTCCTTCGGTTACTCCTGTTTCTCCCACAGTCCAAAGACATGAGGATTAGGTTAACTGGCGTCTTTACAATTATCTGTAGTGTGTGGTTTTGAGCATGAGTGTGTGTATGTGTGATTTATTGGCACCCTGTCCAGGGTGTACCCCCCTTCTGGGAAATCTCCTGGGATATAAACCCCAAGCCCCCTACGGCCCTGTAGGATAAAGCAGTATAGACGATGAATGAGTGAGGCTCTAATATAATAATATTATACCCAGGTCTCTCACACACACTGACAGCAGCAAAGGTGCCCTCTCAGTGATGTTTTTAACACCTCCAAATACGCTTTACTTTTCAACAATGACACACCAATGCCTCATTACTGATGCTTGTCTCTCGGAATCCCAGATGCGTACTCTTACTGTGGCATTACATCAGTGACTTGAGATCCTTCTCATTGAGCATGTCCTCAACAACCAGCTTGTTTTAATATTCTGTTTCCCCATCTGTTTTTGTCTGGGTGACTCCTCTCCTGTGTTTTATTACGCAGAAGCTTGGCTCTGGCCTAATGTGTCCATATGACTATTGTTCTTAGTGAGAAGTGAGGAAGAGGCAGGTGCGTGCGTGCGTGTGTGTGTGTGTGTGTGTCTGTCTGTGTGTGTGTGTGTGTGTGTGTGTGTGTGTGTGTGTGTGTGTGTGTGTGTGTGTGTGCGTGCGTGCGTTCGTGCGTGCGTGTGGGTGTCCCTCACACTCTGTTCTGAAATCCCTCGCATTTCCCCTGTGAGTGTAGTTCACTCACTGCTACTCCAGTCTCATTACACTGAAGTTAACTGTGTACTGTGGGTGATGCAGCTGATTTGCCACCTTTTGTTCTTTTACTCTCTATCTTTTTTTTTTTTACAGCGGATGTAGGGGCCCATTATGTACCTCAAGGCATTTTAAAGTTACACTATATTCACAACAGGTGGTATTGTCATCTCACAGGTTCAGGGTCCCCAGTTCAATCCAAAACTTAATTTAAGGAGATAGTTTAGTTTTTGTCTTGAATCAAAATTGATGGGCAAATTTAATGTATAAGAACGAAAGGTCTTGGGGATTATAAGTTTTCGTTCTCTGCACGCTGACTGTGAAGTTTTGTAGTCAAGCTGAAAGTGAGTACAATGTAAGTAATTGGGGCCAAATTCTGCAACCCTTATTCCATGCAAAAATGCATTCCAAAGTTCATATGAGCCTCTATGAAGCCTCTATTTGGCTTTCAAAGTTATTGTGTATTTGGTTAATTATTGTGTAATTGAACTCTTTATGACACAGAGCAAGGATTTTGGAATCTCAAGAAATGGGAATTTTCCAGGGAAATCTATAACGAACACAACCTATTATAATGTAATTTAAAGGTAATTAAAATCCCTTTAAAGTACAGTATGTGTGGAGTTGCACATATTATTCCTATAGTCTTGATAAGTTCCTTCTACATTCTCCATTTTCCTCCACCAGTAAGTGGATTGGTGAATGTGTATGTACTGCATAGACTGTGTATCTTGACCTGCAATAAACTGGTGTAATATTCATAGTTTTCTCCCATCTCTTACCCAGTATTCCCAGTGAACCCTAACTAGCATAAAATCATGACCAGATCAACAAATGAATTAAATTGTACATACAGAGATTTACAGCTTTCTATCTTAAAAAGTATTTTCATGATGTTTCCTTAAAATGAGAAGAAATTACAGGAGTTATTACTTATTCTCTAAGTGTAATACTGATAATCACACTTACAGAAGCATGATTTTGTAGATAGTGGCAGAAACAGAGAAGGTGGAAGAGGCGTGGAGGACGAGTAGATAGTGGGAGAGTGCTGGACAGACTTGGAAGGAGAAAGTGAGAGAAAGTGAGTGGGAGAAAATGCAGATAGATAGAAAGAAAGAAGGTGGGAGACGGAGAGAGAGACATGAACCGAGGATGAAAGAGAAAGAAGGAATAGATAAGGCAGGAGGGAGAAAGAGAAAAAAATGGTGAGAAAGAGGAGTATGATAGAGTGAGAGAGACAGGAAGAGAAAGAAGAGGTAGAGGAAGACAGGGAAAGCGAGACTTCGCATTGAGCTATCTACAGGAATGCTGTTTTATTGCTTTCTCCCTGGCGGCTGCTGTTATGAATCACACAACCTGATCAGAATGACAATGAGTCTGAGCCCCGGTTCATTGATGAAGCTCCCGCCAATCGCCCTCGCTCACACTCCTCCATTCATCTTCAGCGCATGGCACTGTGGGTAAACCTATTACATCACCTCCTTTACCGTGCATTCACATATGCACGTGACTGCATAGTTATACAACAGTAAAGCTACACTCACACACACACACACACACACACACACACGAATATGGCACTGAGGGCTGCAGAAGCATATGTTGGATGTGAACACATAAAAAAATGCATGCACATAACACGCATTGCGCTAAAGGATTATACATTCTTTCAATAAAGGCTGCTCTTGTGAGTAGTCTGCTGGGTATTTTGTCAGGACTCTCATTTTGCACTTGTGCAGTCCTGTGAACAAAGACTGCAGAGACTGTCACACTTCCTTCAGCCAACGATCTCTTTTTTCTTAATTCCAGAAATGCTTCAATACATGTGCATGTCATTATCCTACTTCAAACATGCAAATTACAGATTAACTATGTAAATATCTGCTGTAATATTGTGGATCTTTGTTTTATCAATTATTTTTAAAAAAAAATCCTTGACAATACAAAACTCTGTTACTCGTTTTTGAGTTACTAACTTTATATACTGAACCCTTTCAATTTTAGTAACTGTTCAAACTTTGTGACGAGTATATGAACTCAAAGAGGAATATTATACCCGTGATAAGGATAATTTGGGATTTTCACCCACTGTAACAAATCCACAAAAAGCCTTGTCTACAGTTTATAGACCCCTGTGAGAACCCTCTGTGAAAATGTTATGGTGCGCTGTGATCCTGGAGACGTGATCGCATCCCTCTGTATTAGATGATATGGATAAGTGGTCAATAGAAAACTATTTCACTATGTGCAGACAATTCATTTCCTTTACTGTAGCTAAAGTGCAGCATGCAGTTTTCATGATGAATGGTTGCCATGGATTAAACAAACAAAAAAAGAAAGAAAAAGAAAGAAAAAAGAATTTTTTTGCAGTTTGCAAATTTATAAATGTAGTCCTTCAGTAGACCTATGAGTTTTTTTTCCATTGCTTTGTCCCTTTATTATAGGAGTCGCCACATTGGGTCCATAAGATCTGGAACAGGTTTCACACTGGATACCCTTTCTACTTTCTGCTGGGTTAAGGTCCTTTCTCCAGAGCCCAACAGTGGTGACCCGGCGGTAGTTGGGCTTGAACCCCTGACTCTCATAACCGCTCCCCCACCCCTCACCCACCCAATACCTCTTACATTTTAAGGAAAACTCATTGTCTTTTATTCAGCACTATGTGAGCTCGCTCCAGATCCACCACAACCCTGATCAGAATAAAGGGTTTGTTGAAAGTGTGTAATAAAACTATTTTATTAATTGTGAGTTATCTGCTTAAGGCTGCTCAGTGATGTGATGGATCTGAAGTCTATTCTGGAAACATACAGTAGTGTGCATCAGGAAGGAACACACCCTGGGTGGGACACCACTCTATTACAGTATTTGTGCACTAGGGGCAATTTACAGTCACTAATCCACTTACTGGCATGGTTTTATAGGAGGTGGAAGGAAACCAGAGATGCAGAGAACACGTTAAATTATACACACACGCACAAATCATACAGTTACTGTCTCATAAAACATTGTAAAACAGGTGGTTCAGTTCGACACTGTCATAGAGAGACACTACATCTTACTGTATACACACAAACACTTTTAAATATTATGTTAAAATGATTCATTATTTAATGTCTGCTGAATGTGCTTTATGTAGCGGGTTAGTTAAGAACATATGTTATAGCTTTAGAAACCTGAAACATACATAGAGGTGAAAGTTTTTTTTCCAGTTGAAGGTTTGGAAAGGACCAGGTGATGGGTTAACTATTCGCTGAGTCATTCTATAATTTCGTTGTATTATTTTCTATAATGTCCGTTGATGATTAGTATATTTATTCAAAAAATTTTCTTTAAAAATATTATATTCTACCTATTAAGGGAAATCATGTTATAATGTCAAACAAACATTATAATGACAACATGTCCATCCGGTGCTTCACTTAGCTTGAAAATTGTCTTCATTTTGCCAAATTGACCATTTTTGCTTAATATTATAGAATGACTCAGCTGTCTAGGTTTGGCAAGTCTGTACAGCATGTGAGTGGTTAACTATGTTACCACTTTTAGTGATTTAATGGTAGCACTGTTAGCTTGCAACTCCAGCACTGAGGGTTTGAATCTTCATTTTGTATGTGTGTCCTCCCTGTGTTGTGCCATTTCCAAATTGTTCATACTGGATGTGTGAGTGTGTGTATGCCTGGTGGTTGCAAGAGGTCATGGTCCTCAGCAGCGTAACCTCCCCATAAAATAATGGCTGCTGGAGTGAAGTCAAAAGTCGTTGCAGCCACCCATTGAACAATGATGATGGTTTAGGTTTTCAATAACAAACATTACAAGGGACATTGTTCAATTCAGATTTTTCCGGTCTGATCTGATTTGGGCAGCACGGTGGTGTAGTGCTTAGCACTGTCGCCTTGCACCGCCGAGTTCCCGGCCAGGCTTGATTCCCGTCTCTGTGTGCATGGAGTTTGCATGTTCTCCCCGTGCTTGGTGGGTTTCCTCCGGGTACTCCGGTTTCCTCCCACAGTCCAAAGACATGTAGGTTAGACTAACTGGCGTTCCCAAATTGGCTGTAGTGTGTGAATGAGTTGTGTGCCCTGCAATGGATTGGCACACTGTCCAGGGGGTACCCGCCTTGTGCTCTTGGGATAGGCTCCAGGCCCCCCGTGACCCTGAATACAGGATTAAGTGGGATAAAAGATGAGTGAGTGAGTGATCTGATTTGCTCATCATGAAGGTTTACTTTCATAATTAAAATGACTTTTAATGAGTCTAATGCAGTCTGTCATGCCTGTGCACATCATTACATCTTTGCTTAAGCTATATTTGTGCAACTGATGGATACAATTTTAGTGAAAATTATTATTATATTATATAGTTATTTGGCTATTTTAGTTGCTATCTGGTGAGATCCAGAAGTAGGAGGGAAGCCAGACGTCTCCCTTTAGCTTTTTTAGCAGTTGTTGCTAGCACTGCCATGAAACCCAGCGCTGCCGGTGCTGACTGATGTCAGCGAGACCCCATGCCTGTGCAGGGGCAGAAAAGTCACATGAAATCTGGGTTGCAAGATCACGTATCAGATAAATATCCAATCTTGGACCACATACAGTACTGCATGAAAGTGATTCAGATCTAATCTAATTTGTGCATTCAGACAGTCTAAAAGAATCAGATCTGTGGTATATTAGGGTAAAAACATTTCAACTATCCTTTTGGGTCACTTCAGGTTGGTAGTGTAAACTGGATGTTTTTTTGTTTTTTTTTCACCATTCTGTCCAAACTTTATGGACTCATTGAGAAAGTCATTTAGATAACATATATTTTGTATTATTGTACTTGTCTGATTATACAATATATATATATTTTTTTTATGCTTTTGTCAAGTGTTAAACAAGCTTATTTAAAACCTGATGTCAATCATTAGTCAAACCTTTATTTTGTTACATATACAGCACAGTTGTTACATATTACAGCACAGTGAAATTCTTTCTTTGCCTATCCCAGTGTAACTGGGGTCAGAGCGCATGGTCAGCCATGGTACAGCACCCCTGGAGCAGTTAGGACCCATCAATGGCAACCTGGCTGAGCTGGGAATCGAACCGCTGATCTTCCAATCAGTAACTCAGTGCCTTAGCCCTTTGAGCCGCCACTGCCCTAAGAAGAGCTCAAACATTAGCACTCAAACATTTGAATAAATACAATTAATTTAATGTAAGCATTTTCTGACATATTGGCTCATAAATTCCCATTTTCAACTGTACTTTTTTATGAAGAGAAAGAAAATGCTAGATACAGTAAATTCAATTCTATTTTGTCTCAGAAATAGTGAGATCTCCTAATACCCAGCTGCCTAGATGATCTCCTTGTTTATCCTAATGCCATGAAGCTTAAATGTAATAAGGAGGTGATAGCTACTGTATATTGTGGTGTGTGTGATCAGGTGCTTTCTCTAACTAAGCGCTTTACCTATCTGAGTGCCTGCATTGATGAATACATTGCAATCATGCATGCAGCCAAGCGAGCAATTCCACTTCCATAAATTCAACAGGCAAATCCTGCTGACACTAATTCAGCAGAGGAACTCTCTTGTCAGCAAGTGTGTGTAACTGTGCGGAGGCGTTTGTGTGTTGAGATATTTTTGTTTAACAGGAATAAGAATGTATTTCTAGGAACTAGCTGCTTGACAAAGCTGGTCTGACCACACGACTATATGACTATATGACTGAATAATAATCCAGGTCCATCGAGTTTCTCTCCATTGCTTCGTATCTTTACAAATTCTCTGGTCATCAGCTGAAAGCAGTTTCATGTAGAGACACATGATGCCTGGTGCTAAAGTATTATTGATTATCAGAGGGATTTATGGTGATGGGTTTGTGAAATGTTGTACACACATAATCAAATTAAAGAGTGTAATTCTTTTTTTCACACACTTTGGCATGATTTAGCCACATCAGTCTTACTTTTTTCTTTTATTTTATGTTAAATGAAGTTGCTGTTAAGTAAATCCTGTGCATTGTTTAATATACTGCCTGGTCAAAGAAAATGTACTGCATGTAATGTATGATGAGTCTCACTAACATGTGGTTTTCTTATGGCCACACAACTTTCACTATTAAACATAGCTGTGATTTATTGTTATTATTATTATTGTTGTTGTTGTTGTTGTTGTTGTTGTTGTTATTATTATTATTATTATTATTATTATTATTTAACTTCACTAAGCCTTCACTAAGTTATGATCATACTGTACATATTCATGCTTTTTTTCTGACTACATTTCTTTTGCAAAATTGATGGTTCAGCACTATCCTTCCAGGTTTTAATAATGTTTTGGACAGCTCTTAATCCAGTTCAAGTAATTTCAGATCTCCTTAGTTGCTTTTATTGCTTAGTCCAGGATAATAATTTGACCCTTCTGCGACACAGTAAAAAAAATTTTTGCATTAGTTAGGGTTTGAATCTGCTGAAACATATTAATCATTGCAATAAGCATCCAATCAAAGGCTATTTAGTTTTTAGTATTTTTTTAAATAAAAAAGTTAATAAAAAAAAAAATCACACTAATGTGTGAAATTTTTTCAAACTTTTTTTAGTAAAAAAAAAGTGTTACTAAAAGTGACTTTTTATGGCCAGGCAGTGTATATGATATACAGTACTGATGTTTAAGTCCACCTTTCTTTATTCACAATGCAAATTTTCACTAGGGTCAGCAGAATATACTGCAGGTATATTTTTACACTTTGAACATCTGGGAAAATCTTTTTTGCAGTGTCAGTGATATAGAGGTCAATATTCATGTGTGGGTATGTTGACAGAATGTGTTGTGAAACTAACTGTATTGTGTTGTAACTCAGTCCAGCCTGATAACACAACGTCTTTGTTCACAGTGCATCTCTAGGCTCTGATACTGATGCCACTCTGGTCCATGTTTCCTGATACTATATATAATGTAATGTGCAAAGTTTCTGTGTACGGGCATGGATGCTTTTTTTTTTTTTTTACCCCATAGGATGTATTGTATGCTCAGCAGGAGCCTTGGAATAGCAGAGAAAGCCTTGAGGGCTCTCTATTAGTTCTAGCTGAAGAGTGCGACATGGCCATGCTGCTTTAGCACGAAGGTCTTGCGACTGACGGGAGCACGTCATATCATATTAGCAATCCTTGGGTGACAACAGAGCCATGGAGAGTATAAATAGATGTGGGATATTTGTGGAACAAGTGATGCTGAGAGGGATGGAGAATAGCTATGTGGAAATATATGGACCAGAAAAGGTGAGTGACGACAGGAAATGGGAGGGAGGGAGGGGGGGGGGGCATACGAGAAAGTTGTTTTCGGTCAATTTGGTCTCTTAGGACAAAAAGGTTCTGTTGTTGATGTTAAGAATGATAAGAAGAACTGTGTGTGTGTGTGTGTGTGCGTATTTGTGATGGTTTTATATCCACTAGCCTGTGCAACAATGAAAGACTGCTTTTCATTCTCAATCACGCTGCACTAAAAGCCTTCAGTCGTGCTGCACAAAGAGCAGCAGCTTCATGCCAAACCTTTCATCTAGAGAAGAGTTGCTTTCTGTAGAGCGAAATATGGCTTGTAGAAAATTTAATGAGTTCATAATGCGAATGCTCACTTATTCTGTGAACCCAGCAGTGCTCCATCTAAAAGTCAACTGCATTCCAGCTTTCCAGAGGTGCACAGAGTGGCTCGACTACAGTATCAGATTCCCCCTTTTTCTATTTATAAACTACCTTCACATTTCCCTTGGGGCTTTTCCTACCAGCATCACACATACAGTACAGCACGCTGTAGTCATGTCTGTGATTTATTACACTAAGCTGAGGTTATTTTTCAGTTAACAGTTTAACATACAGCACATTGAAACGCTGTACTGTACAGCATTGGGTCATCTACTAAATTCATATTCTTAAAACAAATGTCTGCCCTGGGAGACCACTTTTTCTTCTTTTTTTTTTTGCTTAATTTATTTACTCAATATTAAGGTAATCTGCAATCATTACGCTTGTCCTAGATTCACTCCAAGAGAGAAGACAAACATCGTCCAGCACCTGCAACACTTTCGCACTTTGTGTCGTCAGCTGTTATGCAGCGTGATCGCAGTACCGTGATATTTGTACTGTATACCAGGGATTTATTCCTGTCTGAGGGAATATAGTGGTTGTTTAGCATGTTATGGCTATGAATTAATATCGTAAGGGAACGGGTTATAACATTGTGGTGACAAATTAATATTTCTGAATGTCTTGTGGTGAAGAATATGATGTTGTGGCTCACAAGCCTGTTAAATTGCACTTATGGCTGAACATGTTGTGGGGACGTCATCGATCCATCATCCCCATGTTCAGGCTCCTGCACTCACAGTGGTCTAGTTCACTTGATTTAGTTGTTTCCTGCGCATTTGGAAATGCAATACTTTTGACAGGATTAGTGTTTGGGGGTATGAATATGTGTCTTATTTAAAAACAAACCCAGTTTGCCCGGAAGTGGATCATGTGCTGCATGATAGGGAAGTCCAGTAAACCATCACAGTGTATCTACTGTATGACGTACAGTATATCACAGTTAGTGAAACACCACCAGCTGTACTAAACACAAGTGAACAAAGGGGAGAGCCAGACCTTTTTTGTACTGTAGTCTGGAGGAAAAGTTCTCAAGGCTTCCTGGAGGGTGTTTTTGGCTCTTATTTTCAGTCCAGTCTCTGTACCTGAACAGTTTCAAAGGAATGTTTTTCTTTGTTAAGCCACATAGTGACCTTTGAGTCATTCAAGTATAAAACCATCTAACTTAAGGCATGAGCCAGTGAGAAACAGAAGCAGATGATGACCGATTATCAGGCCGGTGATTATTATACTGGTGATGCTGAAGGCTGAGTGGGTGGAACAGACGAGAGGGGAAATGAGGCTGCTGCTGAGGTTATTACATAAACAAGCAGATATTAAATTGTATATGTACAGTAGGCACTTTGTAGGATGTCACAGTACAACATCTGTTTCCATTTCCTTAACTGAATCCACATAATTTCATTTAGTCTAACATGAAGATGTGAGAGGTAGCTCAAGACCTTTAACAGTACTGTACATCTCAAATTGGTCAAAACATGTTGCTAGGTTATACAGTGGATATGTTATACAACCACTTATCACATGGTTACTTTAAAAATTCACTAGTGTCTGTCTCAGTGCTCAAGTGTGACATTTTATTTGAGGATATGTCATTGTTGTGTCGCCCTGTTTTACCAAACTCCATCTCATGAAGTGGTGCAAATTGGCTCAATACTGTCTGTCTTACCTTTCAGCGACTCTTCCTTCTCCTGCTCCTCCAGGAAAGAGAGAGAGAGAGAGAATTGACCTGCGTTTGTGATCTCATATGAATACATTTGTGACATTAGCTTGTGACATAACTGTGCCTGAAAGCTGATTATAGTTATGGCTATTATTATGATTTAGCCAATACATTGATAATTACAATAATTACATACTGTAAATGTCGCACTACTTCCAATCTTAGAAGACTGGGAATTTGTTTTTTAGGTGCTAGCTACCAATTAAAAAAAAAAATTATATATAAAATGCACTGAATTCATGTTTTCATGCATTTCTCAGGCCTTCCTAGTGTTTTTGGTCTCAATGGCTTAAAAATGAATCACCAGTCACTCAGTCACTGAGAGTCTCAGTAAGCATGTTCTCATGGTAACCAGCATCTCAATACCTAAATTATTATTCTGCATAAATCATCTGATTGTGGATTGTGAATGAAAAGTGCTTGTTTATGCAGCTAATTGATTTGACATAATAAGGAAAACGTAAAACGTTTATGATAATAACTTGACAAATAACATATCGCTGTAAACATGTAATATTAAAATGGAATTAATGTATTCATTAACAGGTCTACATTTTGACCTATTTACAATAATGGAATTTGTTTGCTACTTTCAGTATAAAGGCTATGCTGCATACAATATTTTGTATTTGTTCATACACATGGTAGCCTGAGTTTCTACTAAAACAGTTTCTGCCTGTAAATTCTCTGAGAAACTATACTGGAGGGCAGGGAGATGGGGGGGTGTCCAGCGACCAGTTCTGAATTTTGTTCCTATTAGTATTATTGATTCAAATGCTGGGTGTTTATTGTAAATTACTGCAAGCAAAATCACAAGCAAATCCAGACATGTGGTCAGGTGATCTTTACATTAGTCTAAACTAAGGGATACATAAAGATATTGAACAGGCTGTGATTGAAAGAATGGGATTAATGCTTTGACTTGGGCAACTTTTTTTGCAAATTGTGTGCAGGTTATTTCAGGGCGTTTGTAAATGGGAGACAGGAGTGCATTATTAGTACACAGACTGTAAGAATAGAATGTATAAAGAGCTTAACTTTAGCTTAGCTAATATACTAAGGTGGCTAACATTCATTTACGTATATGCAAAAGTTTCATTGGATTACTACCCTACATGTTGTCTCATGCCAACTCCTACTTTTCTTGTGCTAAGTTAAACTACCATGATTCCAGTTATTTGGATAGCTAAAGTGAGGCATAGCAGATAAATAAACGACGACTCAAGACATATCTGTTTCTCCAATACTTGGACTAATCCCCCTCCCCCACCAAAAAAAAGAAATAATAATAATAATAATAAATCTTCCCAGTTGTGTTTGACTGATGGTACTTAGGTAGTAACTTAGTAACCGAGTGTACAGTAAGTATCTATCCAGTGATGTAACCTTTCAAGCACTGTTTGTAAGTCGCTCTGGATAAGAGTGTCTGCCAAATGCCTAAATGTACAGTAAATGTAGATGTAAATGCAGACAGTTAGACTTGCAATGCAGCTGTCGCTCAAATCAGCCATGCCCTTAATAATGCATAATTTCAGGGATTGATATCATTTTAACTTATGTGTTACATAACAAAAAATCACCACATACAGTTGTTCTGAATGTGGACTCTAGCTATGGAGATAAAAAAAACATTTCAAATTCAAATTCTTAATTGATTCTCAACTGGTTCTTAACTGATTTTTTCGTACCAGGCCTCAAACATTTATTTGGTGGTCTAAGGCCATTAACTCACTTCTGGAGTCTGTTGGTCATTTGACGAACTGCATGTCTTGACTGTGACTGAGAGGAGTCACGTGACTTTGGGGACTGGACACCCATTGAGGTTTACTGACCTTGGACTTGGACTAAGTGAAATCTTTAAACACAGACAATGATGTAGAATAGAATTTATGATTGTCTGGACAGTAATAAAGGAATTGACAAGTTCATACAGAATCACACAGCATTGCTGCAAAGCTGTTTCAGAGGGACTGGAGGCAGGAGATGAACAGAATATGATCGTGACCTGGTTTAGTCCTTTGTAATGAATACATGCCCTGGAAAGAACCTAGCCATGGCAGATGGAAGGATATACCCCTGCACGATGGCCTCAGTGAGGTACTCATCCATGGCCTTGTTCTTGGCGCTCAATAGAGCATGAATCTATGAATCTATGTAGGGTTGTTTTGTTTGAGAGTGGGTTTGTGTAAAGGGTGTGTATACTTCTTGGTCCTTCTAAAGACCTCAGGATATTTACAGTAGTTAAACAATCAGGCACTTGGGACATGGACAAAGTCTTAAGGTTTCCTATATTATGTGAAGTTAGAGTGATACAGGACACTTGATAATGTCAGGTAATGCTTTTATCATGGACACAGGAGATGTAGGAGTCCTTCTCTCACAGTCACTGGAAGCCATGGAGTAAACATATGGAGTAAAGGAAACATGAGGGCTGTTATTGGCTCTGTTGGGATTCTGGACGTTTGAGGAAAAGTAGACAAAGACAAGACATTATAGTTATTAAACTTCATTGTAGTTCAACTTGCAGACACTTTACGCATAGAGGAATTTTGAAATAAAAATTAATAGATACAACTTGAAAAATGTATCATTTTCTCACCTACTTAAAGTGATATTATTCTTGCATTTTAAAAACACGAAAAGAAAAAACAAACACGCACACACCATCTGAACACTTATTATAGCTAATAGTCTCATATTACCAAAATCAGGAATGAGGTACGATCTAAATTGGTTTCCATATCCTGTTCACAAGTTCAATGGTATGTAAAAGTCATACAGTAAGTACACGTTTATATATACAAAGAAAAATAGGTGTTAATTCAGCATGAAGACTGTGTGTGATTGCACTGAGGCTCTGTTTCATAACTGCTTAAAAAAAAAATACTGGTTGACTTGCCCTAGTTCATCTCCCTTAAGGGAATACCTGATGCCATGTTAAGGGGCTGTTCTATTAGCCCATTTTATATGTTCCTAAGTCTGTGTGTATCCAATTCTATAGAGTAACTATGAAGCCAATGCACTGATGTTATTATATTATGTATATTATGTAGCCATGGTCTGTCATAAGCGTGTAGAAAGTGCACTATTTTGATTTTTAAATGGATTCTCCATATACACTGTACATATGTATAGTATACAGCATCTGCTCCAAATATCACCTTTGTGTCTGTATTTAGATTTCAACCTAAAATAATTATAGGTTATAGACTATACTCTGTGCTTCCTCCAACACATGTTAAGCTAGTCAACTGCATTTTTAAAACTGTTGTTCACAGGGCAACTCACTTACTCATAACACACTCAGAGGAAAGTGTTATCTACCCTCTTTTGCATACATAAGCTGACAGGTGCTGATGATTGTCTAGCATCACTCGGATTGCCAGTGGAGAGAGAGTATGCCATATGAACCAGAGAGGGCAAAAGCTACCTCATGGTTCCTTCTGATCACATCCTTTCAAACTGCTGCCCATGCATGTCACTATGCACCCCTCTCCACCTGCATGAGCTCACAGACACCCATGATTGGCTAGCGCTGCCCATGATAGATGCAGGAGTCCAGGTATACCCCTTCTCCCCTGAAAGCACAGCCAATTTTGCTCCATATGACTCCTAACCATGGATGGCTATAGTGTAATCAGGCTATGCTCAGGAGGTCTGTAACACCTGCCACCATAATAACAGTCTACAAACACAATAAACCGCAAATAATAGAAATTTGGAGCTTCTAATGTAATAATCCCACATAATACATTTCACTTTACATTTCTCAATAGTGCTTATCTTGTACTGGGTCATTGTAAGCCTGAAGCATATCCAAGAAGACACAAGGCAGGATGAGGTGCCAGTCCATCACAGGGGACAGACACACATACTCACACACACACTGCAGGTAATTTGGAAAGAAGTTGGAGGAAACCAGAGTGCCCGGATGAAGGCGCCATGGATACAGGCCTGATCAAACCCTTGACAGTTATTACATTGAAAGATGAAGATTTGCACCATCCCACAAATGTAACTAATCCCTGCAAATCTGGAATTTCCTTTGGAATCAAGAAAATTTCTATCTATCTAAATATCTATCTATGTTTGTGCGAAATTTATTTAGCTTTTTTGGGGATCATTACCATAAGATTTGTATTATATGTTTCCTTCCGATGAAGAACTGCAGAACTGCACATTCATGTTCACAAGTAAAAAAAAAATAAAAGTCAAATTTGTTTTTAAAGCACATTTAACACAATACAGTTGACCAAAGTATGCTGTACAGTCCTAAAATAGCTGCAGACATGGAAACAGACTATAAAAACAGACAATAAGAAGAAAAATTAAATAAAATAAGACAATAAGAACATTATGCAGAAGGAGCAATGTACAGTATGTATATATATATATATACATTGCTCCTTCTGCATAATGTCCCCCCCCCCCCCACACGGCATATGATTGAGACTAGAGGACATGGTCACTCTTTGTCTCATGTGCTTTGCATTTGACCACTTCATGACACCTTGATGAAAATAATTTAATATTTAAATGATAATAATCAATCATAATTTTTGGTGTGTCCAGTGAGATCCCACTCCCAGTTCACACCTCTTGCCTCAACCATATGCCACGTGAGCCTCTCAGACTGCTCTATTTGTATCTGTATTTAAATCAGTTTGGAACAGATTGTTTGTCCTTTCTGGATAATGTGTTACAGTACATCAGTATGCTATGAATGCAATCCTTTGCCCTCTAGATAATCAGGTCAGCACTTAGTGTGCAGTTGTCCAGCTTTCTGCTGCCCCACTGGGGTTTTCTCACTTTATACACACGAGGATAATAATCAGCACATTATTAAGCTGTTTTGGGTGTTGAAAATAAGTACGTTATAAATAATAAATAAATAAATAAACAAACCCTAACTCTGCAGTTCTTTTGCCCTGCAGCTTCGTGCCTCTGCATGCGCGTGCACTGCCAGCAGCGTGGGCTGAAGGGTGATGCCGGCGATGACGTCATCCCGGAGTGACGTCAGCCGGACAGCGCACTGACTGTTCAACGTATTCATCCGAGACGCGCATACACTGCTATTGATTCATAGGAGCAGGTTATTAACACGCATTCCTTTTAAATAATGCAGTGATGAAGCCTTGTGCTGACTGTGTGTGTGTGTGTGTGTGAGTGAGTGAGTGAAGATTTCGAAGTGCACAAGTCGTCTGCGGGAATCATGCATATCTCGCAAGTGTAATGAGCCAATGTGAAGAGACACGGCCGCTGGGTGGCAGCAGAGAGCTGCACGCTTCCCGCGCTGAACCCTGCGCATGGCAAAGTGAGGAGGCTGAAATTCCCTCCATGCTTTTCACCAGCCACAGGTGGTACATGTTATACAACTGAGGAATGAGTCACACACACACACTAAGAAGTACAGGGAGCACATTACCAACCCTTTCCCAAAATCTGCACTCTGACACTTGCATCTTGCGTCTTCTGATTATCGAGCTTCTCAAAAACATGTTATGGAAACATGTGCAGGAAACCCCAAGAGTGGAACTGAGAACCACTAGATTACTGGTCTACTTTACTGAGCACTTGTTTATCTGCGTGTGTGTGTGTGTGTGTGTGTGTGTGTGGGTGTATGGGGTATGTTATTATATCTTGACAGATACCAAATATCCCTATAAGGATAGGAACATCTGATACAGTAGTTCAGATCTTGAACTGATTGACATATGGCTAGGCCCTGTGTGAAAAAATAAAATGAAAGAAATTTTGGTATTATTAATGACGGTAAGATTAAGATTATATTTAAGTGAGGCTCAGCATTGCATTTGGCAAGTGTAGTAAGACAGTGTGTACATATGTGTGTTGGGAGGCATGAGACCAGGTGAGTGAGAGTAATCTGTAAATAAATGCCATATTAAATATAGATCTGTTGGCTCAGCAGTCAATACTTCAGCTCTTGACGCACCTTCTAATAAGGCCCATCGAACCATGAAAACAGCCTGCAATTCGTTGCAATTTCGCTCTCCCCTGGCAGCGTGGAATAATAACTGCTTACTGTCACAAAGCGAATATTGTGAAAGATCATTTGGATGGTAAAAGCCCATTGAGGTTATTAAAGCGGACGATGTCTGGCGGTCCTTAATGCACCCCGATGAGTTGCAGCTTCAGCTGAAGAACTCGCATTGAAAACGAGGAAAAGCATTCGGCGTGAGCTTAAAAGCTTCTGAAATGAAATGTGGAGAGAGAGAGCGAGGAGCTAAAACATACAGTGAATCTTTCCCTTCGATTGCAGCACTGGCAAGGGTTATCGTTCTGCTCAGAGAGGAGACACGCTGATCCAAATGCAGCTTCGTCGGCCATATGCATGTGGAACCAGTAAGAGAGGTACTGTGCAAAATAATGCTCCCAGGTCAGCAGGAAAAGACCTGTGCCTTTTTTTTTTATAGCATTTGGTGGGTGGAGGTGTGTGTGGCGGGGAGGGGGGGGGGTAGTGTGAGATGCCTCCAGCCATCTGCAGTTAGTGCGTCGGAGGAAGAATGGAGGAGAGGAGAAAGAACAACGGCAGAGCGACTGGGAAAAAAATGGAAGAAATACTGGATCCGCTCACTTAGTTGTAATGAAAAGGCCTGGGGAAAGGCAGGTGAATTTGCCAGGGCTAAATTAACACCTACTGGGCTCAATTTAGTTCTGCACAGTTAAACAGCTTCCATTTAACTCGGTAGGGGTTCATTTAGTGCTGCTGATTTTGTTCTGCAAACCTGTGGCATGAAGAGGGGAGGAATGGGTTTAAAGAGGCACAACTGCACAACACAGCAACGCTTGTGAAACATCTGTCTTCTAACAAACCGACTGCAAGCGTCCCGTCCAAACACTTCACTTCATATCGAAAGAATCGTGAGATTTCCAGCATGGAAATTTTAGTTCCAGTGATCAAGGGGTTCATCACTGCATAAAACAAACGTCGGCTAAAGGAATAAACATAATACATTATGTAAGGATAGGTACTCAGGAACACAATGAAAATTGATACAGTAGTAGCTGGTTAATTATAACACAAAGCATAACATTTAAAATCTGAATGGATGGGAGAATGGATGTGATGGACATAGTATTCCCCATCATGTGTAAATAAATGTGTAAAACAAATCAGCCTGCACCGGTAAAGTAACTGGACTTGCTGCTGTTGAAGCTACTACGAGGTTTCATATTCCTTGTTCTGTTAAATTTTAAATCAGGATCTAAGAAGGGGATGTAAATTCTAGCCTTCCGTAATTAGGATTTTAAAGACAAGACTGTAAAGACTATATATATATATATATATATATATATATATATATATATATATACGAAATAATTATATATATATAATTTGATATTGGGAACTGAGATTTTTTTTCTCACACTGTGGCAGCATGCCTAATACAGTCCAAGCAGTGAACACAAGAAATAAGCCCAGACAACTCTTAATCTAGACATGGCCTCAGTGTGGCTTGTGTATTGTTCTTTTGTGGTTTACTAGATTTGTGCAATGTGAAAAAAGTGGTTCAGTCCGGTTCACACTTTGCTTTAAAGCTGAAAAACTTTCTGTTTTATGTGGCTGAAGGTATCTTGTACTACTTAAGTAAGTAATAATAATCAAATAATACTAATGTTAAGAATACAATCTTCTGCTGTTGTAACTCATCCACCCATCCATTCAGTTTTTTTCAGTGATTTGTGTGTGCATGCTGAGGTGCTTTTACACTCACCACGGTTGTATCATATGAGTTACTTCAGCTTGACCTCTCTTTACAACAAGGCATTTCCACTGACGGAACTTTTACTCTCACTCAGTGTATTTTTTGGTTTTCACAACATTCTGTTTAAACTCTAGAGACAGCTGTGTGTAAAATTCCTGACAGAGCATCAGTTTCTAAAACACTCACACCAGTTCATCTGCTATCGACTGCCTTACCAGGGTTAAATTCACTTCACTGGGATCAGATTTTTCTTCATTCTGGTGTTTGATGCGAAATTTAATTAAAGCTTGTAACCTGATTTTATGCGCTGTACTGCCACCACGTGATTGGCTATTTGGCTTAATGTGTAGGCGTACATATTTCCTGTTAAAGCGGATAGTGGGTGTATGTAGGTGTATGTACTGTATTTTGTCCTTGCTAGCAACTTACATAAGAGTCTTGAGCAGAACCGTGTTATTCAGCTTGATTTGCTGGTGATGACTCTATAACAGAATTCCCTTTCCTTACTGTTTCTGTTATTTCACTTCTGCTTCATTGGTCTATTTTACGTCCATAATAAAATGTGACCATTGTGTCAAATAACCACTTTGATTGACAACTCAGCTGCATTCTGGCGTGTTGGTGTGAAAAACGTGTGGTTTACCGTCTTATCAATGGTAAAAAAAAAAAAAAGAGTTTATAAAGAGAACTGAGTCCTTTTTTGATTCCCCTTCTATTGTGTTCGCCATGTATTATTGTATCATATGTATTATGTTTGGATATTTCCCTTTTGGGTTCACTTTAACCTTTAACACTCCTGATTGTGGATTTTTATGTATATACTGTAATTATTTTTAAGGAACTTAAATGTGATAAAATCCAGTAAATCACGCACTCTCTCACTCATTCCCTATACTGCTTATCCTGTACATGGTCGTGGGAGGCCTGAAGTCTATCTGGGGCACTAGGCAGTGTGCACCCCTGGAAGGGCACAATCATGCACTCACTCACTCACTCACTCATTCACTCAATCACTCACTGAAACACCAATTAGCTTCATCTGAATGTCTTTGGACTTTGGACCCAGTGGAAACCCACCATGCAAGAGGAGAACATGCAAACACCAAAACACCAAGGACACAGAAAGTAGGACTCGAACCCTGCTGCAAGGCCATAGTGCTAACCACACTGCCACCAGGCCACCCCCTACTGAATCAGTTACAATATATTGCACCAATTCTCCCTTGTTGGTGGGTGCTTTTTGAAGGGGGGGTTGGGTGGGTGCATGGTCCCTCATGATGGATTGGTAGAATCTCATCATGATAATATCCCTGCATCATGTTCCTGGCATTCACTTCTGATCCCACACAACCCTACCCAGGAAAAAGCATTTATAGAAGATGATTGAATTTAAACGGCATAAACATGACTTAATAGCAGATTTGTTTGAACACTGTGTAGAAGCTGTAGACACCGGTGCTTTGTAGGCTATTGCATGTATCATGTGTGCATACTATACTTAAACATATGACCATGATTAAATTTTTTGCACATTTAATATCAAATCGCGGGTCATTGAGATAGCGCAGTATGAGACTATAGGATTTCTGTACAATAACCTGAGAGTCATACCCTACCATACATCCATGCATCTAGGCAACTCTGTAGTCAAACTATAAGCTGTCGAGGCCAATGCCGACCATTGTATTTATTCCTCTTTTTACAACCATGGTACTTCAACATTCATACACACATTCACACACTATGGGCAATTTGGAAACGTCAATAAGCCTGGAACATGCAAACTCCATGCGCTCTGACTGCAACGCAGGAACGGAACTCTGCACATTTGCTCTGAAGGCAAAACACATGTTTGCTCTCAGCTCTCTAAATGTGATAGACACAAATCCAGTCTCAGTTCAGCCAAGACATGCAGTGGCATGTTTTTTTCTTTTTCACCAATTAGACAGTTTCTCATTGTGGTTAAAGGAGTTTAATAGGGGAAGCTGCTCCTCTAACACTTCTCCATGTGACTTTCATTCTTGTGCATTTTTTTTCTTTAATAAATGCAAAAAAAAGATTTTTTGATGATTTTTTTGAATTATGATGCTTGGTGATACTGTTTCACTGGAGCTTGGTGAATGTTCAGTACTTGCAGAGGATTTTCTGTGAAGTGGTGAATCAGATGTGTGGACAATAGTGACACTACTATTTTATGCCATGCAAACACGTGGGTTAGACTGTACAAAACGAAGACGTGCATCGAAATACAAGCATTCCTAAGAATTCAACTTTGCTGTAATCATAACCATCTCTCTCTCTCTCTCTCTCTCTCTCTACCCCTCCCATTAGTTTCAAATCCGATCCGAGGCTATGCGTGCGCGCCCGCGCCTGTCTCTGTGTGTGCGTGTGTGTCGGAGATTTTCACACTGTCCATCAGCGCGGCCGCGCGCGCAGCCTCACGACCGACCGAGAGCAACACAGAGCGCGAGACACGGCGCGGGGAACGCTACACGCCAAAAGGTAAACGCAAACCTCCGATGCGGAACCGTAACGCGGTGTGAGCCGACGGGTTTTTGTTTTTGTTTGTTTGTTTCGTTTTAATCGCAGGATTGCGTTAGCCGAGGCTTGACACAGGAACCGGCAGCGAGTGAGCGTGTGAGCAGTGAGCGGGATGTGCACGCGCGACTCCGCGTAATCCGCTCCGCCGGCGCGTTGTCGCTCATGTCCGCGCGGCGGGGTCTCGCTGAAACGTCGTGCGCGAGCGTCTGATCCAGTCGGCGGACGTGAAAGCGGATGCTGAGTCAGAGAGATGCTTTAGACAACAATGTGCAGTGTATACACTCACACACACACTCTCTCTTTCTTTCTCTCTCTCACACACACACACACACACTCATACGCGATTTTTTTTATTTATTCCAGGAGCGTTTAATAACGCGCGCGCGATCGCATCCTGTGCCATGTGCTGATTAAAGCCCGGGGAAAATCCGAGCAGGTCAGGCGTGATGATGAGGATGAGGATGATGAGGATGTAGGAGTGAGGACTGCTGACATGACAGCGTTATTCCATGCATTATTATGAAACGCGTGTGTATCAGGATCAGGTCGGTGGTGTACGGCGCGCGCTGGTGAACGCCTGTTGCTTTCGACAGAGTGTGTGTGTATGCGTGTGTTCCTCTAACCTCCGATACACTGAACACGCGAGACAGCACAGCCCCGCGCGCGCCTCTCCATCAGGCGTGTACAGGTAGAGACACATGCAGATTCGGACACAGCGCGGCTTTTGTGTGTGTGTGTGTGTGTGTGCGTTTGTTTGTTACTTATTTCCTGCCTTTGCGCATGTGTTTCTGTGTGTGCAGAGCAGAGGACCGGGCGGTGCAGGAAGGCGCAGAGTGAAAAGCAGGGTCTCTCTCGGCGCCCGCGTGCGTCCATGGCGGCGAAGCTGAACCCGAACACGCTGTACGTGCGCGAGCCGGAGCGCGCCGACGCGGGGGACGAGTCATCCGACAGCGACGGCGAGCCCGAGGAGAGCTCCCACAAACTCATCCGCAAAGTGTCCACCTCGGGCCAGATCCGCGCCAAGGTAGGCCACTGTGCATGCTCTCTCTCTCTCTCTCTCTCACACACACACACACAGTCAAAGAGAGAAAAACATTATTTATTGCTACAGGATAATAAGCACTTTGCAATGCTTTTTATTTACCCCTGCTGTGCAAGAGCAATAAACAAACAAACTTTAAAGGAATTCATGGACTCCACCGAGCCTCATTCGTGCATGTTCTCCCTGTGCTTTCTGGGTTTCCTCTGAGTACTCCGGTTTCCTCCAACAGTCCAACGACTTGCGTGACAAGCCGTAAAAGAAAATATGAAAGCGTGCCATCCGGGAAATCTGCTGACGCATAATATATACATTGATATGACGAAATCTACAGTGATATATCATAACGAAACTGGACTCCATTTTAACGTAAACATGTCTCCTGCTGTACTGAACTTTCCGCCACAGTATGACTGAAAAACAATCCCTGCTATCTGTTATCACACGAAGATGACGCGTTCTCTGTTGAGTCCGGTTTGTATTCATATTGCCATCTCAGGGAGTTTTTCCTTGCCACCGTCGCCCTCGTGCTCATCAGGGACAAACTGATCGTTTTGGTTAATACATATTTCCTCGCTCATTACATACTTAATTCCCTAATTTTCTTTGGATTCTGTAAAGCTGCTTTGCAACAATCATCATTGTTAAAAGAGGTATATAAATAAGATTTCTTTATCTTTTCTGAATTGACGTTTCTTACTGTCGGTCGGGTTGCCAGCTCGATTGTATATGTAGGTTGATTGATCGAGCGTCCAACAGCGGCAGCATCGGGGCTCGGACTGGGGACCAGCAGACCAACACTATAACCACTGAGCTACCTCTGCACCTGTTGTAGGCGTTTCCAAATTCCTCATAGTGTGTGATTAGGAGTGTGAGTGCCTGTTCCGTGCGACGGGTCCAGGTTGGCACCCACCTTCCGTTCTGTGGAATTTGCTCCAGGCCCACTGTGACCCTACACAGGATAGACGGGATGCAAAAAAGGAATGAATATAAAATATTGTACTTTCTTCTTTTCATATTAACAGCTATTCACTAGCTAAAACGGTAAATACAAGCTGGCCAAACACTAGACCTTTAACACAAATCAGTCCACACAGACAAAACCGAGCACACACAACAGAGTGAGGAAAAAAGGTGTGTAAGAAGAACCTAGTGCTTGTCAATGATTAGTGATAGCATCAGCCTGTGCAATCGCATACACTGTGGACATTTTTAAATATAATGGTTTTTTTGCATTTTTGTTCTGTTACACGTCAGGATCTTTTCCTCATTTTGCGTCTGCATGTGTAAAATACATCTAGCACAAATGAACTCTTTTGATATACTGTACAGTATACTGTATGCCTGAATCAAGCTTGCAGCCGTTCTTTGAGCGCAAACCACAAAACGGCTCATAACACCAGTTGCTGTATAAGTTATAAATATGTATTTTAATATACAGTATTAACCGAAGCCAAAAAGAAATCTGTCAAAAAACATGGTCCCAATAGCTTGATCGATATTGTTTCGAACTGACTTGCGTCACTTATCCTGTCTATATTCCTACAACTCCGAGGGCAGAGAGGTGATTCAGCAGTCATATAAATATATAAATGATTCATTAGTGGAAAATAATAAGTGGAAGAACAGCAAGGCTGCGCAGCGCATCACAACCCACAGCATGCAAATAAGAGCAAAGCCCAAACACTCATGGGCCACTTCTATAATTAAAAGTTTATACAGTCCTGCGCTGGAAATAACAGCTTTGTTGTAGTTATAGATCAGTTTTCTAAAAGTAATTCCCCTGCATCTGTGCTTCGAGGGGGTTTATTTATTTATACCTTTTACAATGACTGCGCACATCTCTCAATAAACAACGTCTTTTTAAAACACTGAAAACGTGCAAACAGGAAACATGTTTCCTTGAGCAAGCAGATTTTCGAGCAAAATCCCCAGTGATTAAAAAAAAAAAAAAACCTCATATGGTTTGTACTGTAAATGACTCACATAAGACTAAACTTATATGTATATATATATATATGACTCTGATGTGCCAGAGATTGCTTTTTGTATATTTAAGATGACTTGCACATTTATTTCTTACAAAAGAAAAACTGTCCGACTTGCAACACTAGCTTGTGTAACTATCTTGCTTGCAACACTGAGCTTCTTCTTCCCTGAATGCAACCCGATCCGCAGATGGATGAGAATTAGCGTTGTAGTTATGGGGGGAAATATGATACACATCGATTCAGAAGATGCACACATCAATACCTGGCCTGCCGAAATCAACTCGCATGCGTGTGTGTGTGTGTGTGTGTGTGTGTGTGGTGTGTATGTGGTGTGTCATTATCGCAGCAGGTCAGTGTTTGTCTGAGAGTCATTAGATGAGCAATTAAGCTGCACATGAAATCAGATATGAAGAGCGGGTGTGCAAACGGTCTTAATTAACCTCCTGGTAATGAGGAAAGGGTTCTATTCACAAGCAGCGCTCACGCTGGAGACGGCTCTTTCAGGTGCTTTCAGGCAGCAGTGTGTATGTGTGTGTGAGACCTACGGTTTTCAGTTTTGACATCTTTAAACGTTTCACCCCTGTTTGCTTCTGTATACCTGTATACTTAGATTGTTGTTGTCTTGTTGTGTGTTAGATTAAGCTGTTTAAACGCAGCATGAGGATGGTCACACACGGCTTTTCTTTTAGCATCCGTGATAATGTTTTTACTCACACAGAGTCTGCACAGAGGCACACAAGCACTCAAGTCTACAACAAATCTGCTCCACCCAGAATGATCAGACGGAAACTTTAAACCCTCTCACTGTTACACATGTACGCCCACACACACATGCACACACGCACACACACACACACACACACACACACATGCACACACGCACACACACACGCGCACACACACACACGCACACAAATGCACACACATGCACACACACACACGCACGCACGCACGCACGCACGCACGCACGCACGCACGCACGCACATTATTAAATTGCTTAAAATTACTTTCCATAACTATATGTATATTCAGTTCCCGACAATGTATATTCTTGACATGAATTTTTCCAATATCTATTTTTTCGTAATATATACATTTTTCATGATGGTAATTTCCTATTTTTTCCTAACTTCCTATTTTTAAATACGACATGATAAGATGGAAAATCGCCAGTGGCTACCTGATACCATATTGCGCCTCTATACGTGTTCCTATTTTATGAATATCTCGAGATTGTAACCAGAATGTTACAATGTTAAACTTTAAAACTTAGTCTATAATTTGTTCCTACCAATGTGTGAACAATTTAGAGCACGCCACCAGCAGGATTATATTGGAACTGCAACATTTCACCACCTCAAATGCCAACATACAGTATATAAATAAATAAAAAATGTTTAAAAATGTATTTTTGAGTCAGGTTGGCGATACATGTAATGACACAGAAATGAATCATGATTCAGCACTGGATCGATTCCGCCCCCTCTCCCCCCTCCCTCCTTCCCTCCCTCCTCCTCTACTCCGGGATATGGTATTAACGTCCAAGCTTAGTGTGACAGCGCGGAAATCACTTCTCTTCTGTTGCTGGTAATCCATAGTCTCATGTTGGTGTTTGTCTACACAGCACTTTCAGAATCACTGGGTGCGGTGCGTTCCTTAAGAGGGAAGCTCAGGTCTAGTACTGGTTCTGCAGCTTAATGCTGATTTCACTATCAAGACCAGATATCACAGTGTTGATACTAATAGTACTTATGGTCCAAAAAAATATTTATGGTTTGTCGTGGGTAACATTTCCTGTGTTTTAACTATTTAGGAATCAAATGAAGTAGACTGAAGTGGCTTTTTGTTATTTTTAGTCATGGGAGTAAAGACTTCCTTTATTTTTCCTATATACTGTAATCTCCTGCTACACTGATGCACTTATCCCAGTGTTTCACTAGTACTATCAGTACGTTCTCAGTACCCAGGAGCCATTACACGCTGGCCGCCCAGGAACTCCTTTAATGGCCCGACCATGTGGAAATAGCTTGAAGTGTGGCGATCACTCCCAGCCGAGCTTCTGTAACGTGAAAGTGGTGTTCGTAAGTGAATGTACGTACAGTTCCCACTGATAGATGCGTCTCAGGTGTTCTCCTGGCTGAATGTTCACGTCTCGTACCGTGCTTGAAGTCTTTTGTAAAAGACAATCGCTTGTACAGCTTCATTCACAAGAAATTCGATCAAATTCAAAATTTTATTTGTCACATACACAGTCATGTGGAATAATATATCTATACAATACAAAAAATACAATATAGGAAAAATATAAGAAAATATAAGAAAAACCTAGCTGTACAAGTGAAGAAAATATAGAATGTATGGAAATTGTGTGTGGAAATGAAGCTGAATATAAACAGAAATGTCCTGGGGTGTGTGCAAATATGCCTGAAAGCGACTTGTGTGCATCAAGGAAATAAAATAAAATAGAATAATCACAAGTCCCAGTTTGATTTGAACACTCCTCGTACTAGCATTAGAAATATGATAATCCATTATAAAATACTAAATCAATCGATTTACATTTATATTCAAATATATTGCCCGGACAGTTAGTCATTGAACACACACGCCGATCCAGATGGGCAAACAGCGATAGAAAGATAAAAGATCATAAAAACTGAAGCTATAAACCGGTGGGACGTTGGGAATAGACGAGTCTAGATTCTAGTTTAAGACTTTTCCTGTTGTGACGTAGAAGAAAAAAAAAAGTGTAACGCTTGTTTAAACTTATTTAACACTTATAAGGCTCTTATTAGCATCTCCTTAAGATCTGTATTTAGTGTAAGCACTGATTAAACCACAGCTGCACTATGTTCATCCTAGAAGGAGCTTCGCTGAAGGAGCTGTACACAGGAGCTGCCCTCTGCATTGATAGACGGCGTGTCTATCTTTAGTTTTCCTTTGATCCTTTTCGACATTCCTTTCCTTACTGCCAGATGATCTTTCACCTTTGACTCTCGTCAGATCCCAGGAACAGAGGGTCGTTTCGAAATCGCCGAAGCCGTGTTTTCCCCAGGCTGTACATTCTGACCGTTACCGTGTTGCGTAACGTGGGATCTTTTCTAATCTACATGCATGAAGTTAAGGAAGGACACAGTTCCCTCAGATCTTGACTCGTTTACCTTTATGAGTGTCTGAGACCATGTTAAAATCTGGGATTTATTTTTTATATTTATATACAATATTGGAAATAATGCGAAGTTTTGAAAATTGTGAAAGATTTGAAACAAAGGAAGTGAAAGTTTAATATGTTTAATATTTTATTTTCAAGACTGCACTATTTCTAGGCGTCTTTTTGAATGTGAGCAGATGTGTGATATTGATCCTGTTGTTAACTGCTTTGTACAAAAGGTCAGCGTTTCCTCATGTCTAATCTCTTCTGTTGAAGCATGCGTTCAGATGAACTGGATCTTAAATCAGGTTTTATACAAACATTCAGGCAGTGACAGCACGAGATCACGCCCTCACGCATTACCGCTGAAGGGAACGCACCGACTTTAAAGCTGCTCCTTTACACTCAACTTGAGTTCAATCGTATCATTTGTAACATGTGAAAATTGTGGATTAAATCTGGAAATAACGCAACATAGAAGCAGCTCTCTCCCGACAATTCTGTTTCTCATAGGTTTATCTACTGCGCTGGAGACCTACAATAAGGACAACATCGCCGAACAACACTTTGACCTGATCAAATTGTGCACGCTTAGGAAGATGGATATTGTGCGAACGACCTGTGAGAAAGTCCTTCCTATCACAGCAGCGAAAAGATCTTCGTCACCACTTATTGCACAATCCTGATGTCTTTACTGTAAATCTATTAATAGATAGAAGAATGAAGTCCCTCCACCTAACATCATGACCACTTGTCAAAAAAGGAAGCCACACACCGAGGGGAACTTTTTTCTTTTCTTTTTTTTCTTTTTGTCTGACAGTTTGACGATGAACTGGCACTCACTGGTACTCTAGAAACAATCTGCCTCTCGCTCATTAAAGCCCTAAAGACAGCGCGGATTTCATCCTGCTGATGAGATGCTTATGTAATGGGGTTAACGGTCAGTTCGGATTCTGCACCACTTACAAGGCACTTTGGATAAAAGCGTTCGCTCCAGGAAAGGAATGTAGATTGAAATGAATATTACCTAACATCAGTATCATAGGAACATCATTCAGTAATGAGAAGTTATGGATTAAGGAAGTCTGACCAGGCAATTCGTTGTGTGCAGGACGTGCAGCGTGTGCGTGTGTGTGAGTGTCCATACAGTCACTGGTAGGTTGTGGCGTGCTGTATCACAAACGTGAATGTGAAATTGACCGGCTTTTAGTAGACACACTGTAAATAAACACAACAGACTGTAAACGAGTGCCAGGGTTCATAGGCATGTTCATAGCCAAGTATTGTGTTTCAGTTTTGCAGACAGTTGTGTGTCAAGTGCCTGACAGTTGCAGATTGTCTGGTTTTTGATCTCGCGTCTGATCTGTAAAGTCTTCGATAGCACCAACTCACGCTTCTCACTCCGCTGCGTGTCGAGTTGTCTAACAGAGCCGCACATCATATTGAAGAAACAAAACAAAACAGGAATGGGCTCGAAGAGAATTGATCTAAACTGAATTTGTGCATTGAATGTAGATTAAGTGCTTTGTGTATTCTGTTATCATTCCTGTAATAACTTACACCTTGTATTTCTCCATAAACTGATCCGAATACACTGAAAAGACTTATTCATGTCTCACTGTTTAAATTAAGGGCAGAATTTTCATTTAATGCAAATTCCACTTAGTTTCATTTGTTATGTACGTATGTTAAACAAAGAGGCATGTTTCGATCAAGCTAATTAAATAGAATTTAATAAATAATTCAATTATAAACGCAATTTTTTTTTCCGGATCTTTTTCTGAGCACGATGAAGCTTTCACTAAGGAGATGAGTATTTTGGAAGGAGCCTCCAGTGTCAGTGCTCTGTAACATGACAAGCTTTAAGAGAAGGAATAATGTATCAATAAGGGAGTGAGCGAGTAGCACTTTAATAAAGGACTGTAGTGTAATTGACAGCAGGAAGTTATTGTTTCACAGATGTTGCACAAACATTATAAATAGATAAAAAGTGAAGAAGCTATAGTATGTTGATGTACCGTAAGAAGAATAAAATCTTTTCAAAACTTTAGAACTGGCCCCAGGCAGTGATGTAATCGATGATGCAATTTAATTCATCTTTTATTGAATGATGATCGGTTCAATTATTCAAGTAAACGTTCAAAGGTTAAATGGCTTAAAATGTCAAATTCCTTAAAAATATACCACATCTTTGTAGAATATAATATAGAAATAGAAATCGCTTTCCTGTAAATACTTGAGTTTTGCAAAAGTATCGCTTCTTCTTCTTTTGAGTTTATGTGCAGTTTGTTCAGTCCCGCTGAAGTAGGGAGTGTGATTGTCAGGAAAACATACGAGTATTATTAGAGATATATGGCATGCACATATATGGTACACACACACACACACACACACACACACACACACACACACACACACACACTCACATGCTCATTCACAAAATTCGGGTAATTTGGCAACGCCACTTATTCTAATCTGCATGTTTTTGGATCATACTGTAGGTTCATTAATTACTGTTATCTTCGAAACCTGTGTTCAAGTCAAACTGGGATTTTTAAATTGTGCAGTTTAACAGAACACAGAACGTGAAAACTCTCTTAATGAACTATATAATCCCCTTGTTACTCTAATGTACTCATCCCAACGTTTTACTAGTGCTGGAACACCATCAAGGTAGGAAGTTTGGCGACAAGTTATGCCTCTGTTGTTAAGGATCAGGTGTTCCACTCTGTGTGTGCACTCCACGCCGAGATGGTTATTCACAGACAGACTGTTTTCTTTAAAACTTTTTCACCATTCGAATGTTTTAACGCGGCTAAGGGTTCATGGAAGAATTTCACCAAGTCCCGGTTTGACTCGAACGCCTCTCATCGGCTTGACAGTAAGCGTTAGTGCTACCGAATTGAATCAGATTGAAAATCGTAACGGGCGAAAATCATATAGCTATCATATAGTACAGCTCTCGGCCACATCACGCACGTCACACCCTCGAGCGTTTCAGTCCTGACATAGTGTACTGACTGCAATAAAATGAATGTCACCGACTGTAGAATTATTTCAAGTCCATTCTGTGGTGTTTGTCTGTCTGGATGTACCTTGAATTTAAGTTGGTACCAAAACCAAGTAAGCAGAACCTTGGTTTCTATGAAAACAGCTATTCTGGTGCTTATCAGGATATTAATCCGTATTAGCGTAGTAACGAGCCTGAATTTATTAACTCAGGTTATTAAACTACAGACGGCAATTATGTGAACTCTTTGGTACTGCAAGGCACGTTCATTAACACATCAGAGCGCTTAGTGACAGTTACACAGTTGGAGATTTCGCTGGTCTTCGAGGAAGTGAGGGGAGAGATTTGTTCGACGTGGTGTAGCCCGAGTGTGTTGTCAGAGCCGGGCTTCTCTCATCGTAATCCAATAGTCGAGCTGTGTGCGAGCTGAATACAGTGCAGGCTCGTGCTGCTTTGTAGAGTTTGACCTTTTGGCAATTGCTTGGATATAATGCATTATGGTGTGTGGGTGTGTGTGTGTGTGTGTGTGTGTCTGTGTGTGTGTGTGTGCGCGCCATTCTGTTAGTGTGTGTGTGTGTGTGTGTGTGTGTGTGTGTGTGTGTGTGTGTGTGTGTGTGTGTGTGTGTGTGTGTGTGTGTGTGTGTGAGAGTTGGTGTAACAGATTAATATGTGAAAAAAAGAACACATTTCCACCTCCTGCTCGTTAGTGATTTTCCCTTAATTTGCATCCTCATTAAGACTGCTCTAAATGTTATCGAGTGTGACATGTCACTGGAGCATTATTTAATTACTTCATTCATTGTTGAATTAATCCGAGTTACAGTTGCACACCCGCTTGTAGGCACACAGGTCGATTAAAGCTGTTGATGTCAGGTTATGTTAGATGACGACAGGACGGGTTGGTGTGACGTCTAAGGGGGAGCCGATGGAAAACGTGTGTGTGTGTGTGTGTGTGTGTGTGTGTGTGTGTGTGTGTGTGTGTGTGTGTGTGTGTGTGCATGCAGGCATGTACGTACGCCTTTTCTACGTGCTCACGATTGAGAATAGGAGGATTGGCAGTTGCGTGCCATGTGAGATCTCTCTAAAGATCATCTCTCTCTCTCTTGTCTCTACTGTGAATGTGAGGCAGAGGACAGAGAAAGCCGGCTTGCACATGCTCCTCAGAGGGTTAATGTAAAAGTCAGCGAGGCTTAATTAGCCGCCGTCCAGCTAAGAGCAGCACAAATAAAGGAAGTAACCCTGCTACGAGTTGTGACAGGAAGCCAAAAGACCAGCGTGAACATCCCTGTAATCAACACGACAGAATCGAGAGATGTGCAGGAGGATAGCAGAATGTTGGCAAACGTGACCATGACTCTGCTGAAGCTGAAGACGTCTATAAAAACACACCGATAGGAAGGAGTTGTATTGTATAATCACAATCAGCTTGGCTATGTCGTATGTTATACTTATTCTGTTTATGTGCAAGCTAGTTCAACTGAATTATCTCTAGTAAATTACAAACCCGTATATGACTCCAAACCAGTGAAGAAGTACATAATAAGTAATCCTGTAGACCATGATTAGAATTTCTACTTTTTTTCATAGGCTCATTCAGCTGGACTGGTGACAGAAGACAGAGAGAGAAGGTGAATGTGAAGCTCTGACCGCTAAGTAATAGGTTTGCTTAGCACAAAGAGAGCTAATATAATAATGAACATGCTCAAGACGGCACGGTGGTGTAGCGATTAGCACTGTCGCCTTACACCTCCAGGGTCTGGGTTTGATTCCGTCTCTGTGTGCATGGAGTTTGCATGTTCTCCCCGTGCTTGGTGGGTTTCCTCCGGGTACTCCGGTTTCCTCCCACAGTCCAAAAACATGCAGATTAGGTTAATTGGCATTCCCAAATTACCCATAGTCTGTGTGCCCTGCGATGGATTGGCACCCTGTCCAGGATTTACCCTGTTTCGTGCCTTAAGCCTCCTGGGATAGGCTCCGGAGCCCCCCTGACCCGGAATACAGTATTAAGCGATATAGAAGATGAGTGAGTTAGTGAACATGCTCAAAAAAAGTGAGTTATGATGTTGGACAAGAAGTCCTGGCTCGCAGTCTCCGTTCCAGTTCTTCTCAAAGATCCTCGATGGGGTTGAGGTCAGGGCTAGTCAAGTCCTTCCACACTCATCAAACTCATCAAGCCATGTCTATATACAGTAGTCCTTGCTTTGTGTACTGGAGAACAATCATGTTGGAATAGAAAAGAGGCTTCTCCAAAGTTGTAAGCACAGCGTTGTCCAAGATGTCTTGGTATGCTGTAGCATTAAGATTGCCCTTCACTAGGAATAAGGCGCCTCGTTGAAACACCTGAATGAAATTTTGGCCAAATACGTTTTGTCCATATAGTGTAGCTGAAGCATCCGGAGAATACTACAGTGTCATCATTAAGCATTGTTTATTGTGATTTCATAATGTTGCGCATGTTCAGGGTGCGCTGTATGTATAATGCTGTGTATAACAATGTATCATATTAAGACACCACCATATAGTATGACATACAGTATTACACCACTAATAAGTCCTCAGTTACTGGAACACAACACGTTGGTCTGCCTTATTTGTCGACTGGTGAACACCGAGAAGCATAAGAGATGCTACTCTCACATTTGGAAATGAGAGAGCACGGTGGGCAGGTTTTATCCTCAAATGTATGTATTATATATTTGATTGACTGTACAAAGACAAGATTTCTCGGGTACCTGGCTTCTGGTTGGAACGAAGACCTTCATAAAGATGTCTGAAATTTCCATTAAACTCATGTATTTCTTTTTGTGTTTAAATCAATTCATTATTTTATTTTGCAATTTTGTGTTAAATACATGTGTGGGAAGTGAGTAAGGCATTTGACTAAGGGTAAACACCCTTGCAAAAAAGGAAGCGTGTTAAAACAGATAAAAAAACAGCAGCAGAGAGAAAGAAGGACTCGCTGAAAGAAGGACCCATTTGAAGGGTGGTGCAATGGACAGACGTGTAAAAACAGCTTCCCCTGAACCATGTGTTTGCTCTGGGCTTGCTTCACATACCACCTCTTTCAGTAGCATCAGGTTCTTTTTCCAGAACATGTTTACGTAAGATCTACTTTACTAAAGGCATTGTAAGTTATGGTAATGTTGTTTTATATAATCCAGAGACGATCCAGTGGGAGCTCACATACGGCTGGTATTTATAGAGAGGTTATAAAGCAGGTACTGTTCTGGAGGAGCAGAACTAACTGTTAACTGTTAACTAACTGTTTAGGGCGGCTAGGGGGGTCCATAGGAAGAGGTCAAAGGGCAAGAGTGCTTTGTGAGATGTAACTGGTAATACCTGCTCAGCGGGAGAGCTGCAGGTCAGAGCGGGTCAGGAAAGCTGTGGCGAAAACGCTCGCATTCTCCGGTTTCACGCTTCAGACCGTGTCAGTGTTGTTATTCTCCTCTGTTCTTGACGTACATAAAAAGATATTGTAACAGGTCGTTAGGTCACTAATAGATGATTATTACAAATTTATTTTATTTATAACATTAAGTGATTAGAATGTGAAATAACTAAATTCTCATTCTCTCTGTGTGTCTTTTTTCTTGTTTGATCCCCAACCACTATGATTTCAAGATCATGTAGGATAGCATACAGAGATCATCAGAAAGTTCATTAGAGAAATATGAACATAATATCTGTTTTTTGATAGTTATTCGGAAAGTTATACTTTCGAAATTATTCAAAAGTAGATCATCGAGGTTCATAGCTGGATTGCAGACTTTGCATGTGGCTTGTGCCGTTTCATAATGAATCACATAGGCAAAAATATGCCAAATTCTTTCTTTAGAGACGGCTGAGCTGTGACTATTATTGTGGAAGCACATGCCAGGTTCACCACTTCTGAGGCCACAGATCTCCAAAGCACGTTGCCATTGTTACCAGGTCAGAAATCTGAGCAGCTGAAGTCAGCATGAGGTCGAACATGGTTCATAGTTCGTAGTTCATAGCAACATAGTCAAGGGTGATTACATTGTAATTCTAAGAACGTCATTAATAGATTGTACCATTGTGTAGCTAATGAGGAGTTAATTTGTATGTGGTAGCAACATGTGATGTCACTGGAAGTACTAAAAGTAATGCAAAAGTGGCCATGACATTAAAATTTTTTAATTAACTGATATAGGTCGTTTAAATTGCCCCTCTTTGTTCCAGTTTGCACGTGTTGGCAGTTGATGGTCTCCCACTGTGTGGTTTAACTTTAAGGCTGCTTTTTAAAAAAAATTAATTTATTAAGTTATTAATTTATTTTTCATTAAATCAGCTTTGAAAGCGATGGAGACATAAAATAATATAATGACGTTAGTGTAGGAAATTTCTACGTATATGTGTGTGTATGTTTTAAGACTGTTCTTATTCAGTATTAGTTATATTTGGCCTTATAAAGGGCCATTACCTTGATAAGAGTTCCTCTATGTTCCCAATGTGGTTCCTCTCTGTTATAATGTGTGTATATCCTTATATATATATATATATATATATATATATATATATATATATATATATATAAGATTCTCATATGTCAGGTATTACACTTTTACCAAATGTCTTCCTCTTTGAGCAGACTGATCAGTTTCAGTAGTTACTATATCACCAGGTACACCAGGTACACAGCATGAGTGTTTGGGTCTGGACAGGGTACAGCAGTCGGGAGTGTTTATGGTGATTATAAGGAATACTCCAGGCAGACTGTGTTCCAGTCGATGTCTACAAATGTATAGCTTATCCATGTGAAACATACTGCGTAATTGCTCTGGCAGTAATGTAAAGAGAACACGCACACGAGAAAGGAAACTTTGAGCCGAATTCAATTGTCAGGCTTCATCTCTCTCTCTCTGTCTAACTCAGAAAACCTATACACAATTTCTGTTGATGCGATGTCTGAGTGGAGCCTGCTGATCTGCAGCTGAGTCTGCCTGACCCATACACACACACACCATGTTCGTTGTTATTTTCTTGCAGTGTGTGTCTTTCTTCTTACAGTAAATAATGTCATTCTTTGTCTAAACTCACCTTTGCTATTCTCCTCATCCCTTTTTTATGCCCTTCACTTCTTTTCCCTCATTGATCTATCTCTTTTGTCCTTTCCTTTCATCACTCATGCCTCAGTTATGCCCCCCTCCCTCTCTTTCTCTCTCTCTCTCTCTCTCTCTCTCTCTCTCTCTCTCTCTGTCTGTCTCTGGACTGAACTTGAAAACCTAATTAGAGGAGTGTCGTCCATCATTGCCTTCTTGGGCCATTAAGGCAATGGAGTGTAGCACAGGAGAGAGGTGGAGATGAATAGAGGACAGAAAGCTAGGGGAGAAAGGGGAAAGAGGGATGAAGATGTAGTAGTGTGAGCGGGATCCGCTTTGTCCCGTCTGTACTCCAGGCCAGAGTGGCTGACAGAAAGAGAGTGAACTTTTAAAGAACAGGACAAAGTGTTAGGTCTGGGTAGTGTTGAGGTAAATGTGTGTGTGTGTGTATGTGTGTGTGTGTGGGTGTGGCTTGGCATGTATGCATGGTGTGTGACAGTATGTATGAATGGGGTGCATGAAGGTTTCATCTGTATTCTTAACAGCTTTTGAGATTTCACTTTTCAGACAACAAGAGTGAGCAGGTTGGTCGCATTACAACCTCAGACTGTGGTCAAGTTAAACTCTTTGTTATTTCACAAGTGGGCATGAGGACATTAAAGGCATCAGCTGCAGCCCTCTCACTCTCGGTAGGCATATTGTGATTCTGTTCACCTGCACACTCTCTCAGACTTTTTAAGCAGTAAAAAAAAAAAAATAAATAAATCTTTCCCCTGTATTTCTGTTATGATGCAGCAATTACTGTCGATCCTTAATTCTGTGTTTCCCTGTACTGGTAAAATAAATAAGTACTTACAGGACTAACCCCCCGCCCCCCAAAAAAACCCTCTTCCCAGTTGTGTTAGACTAATCGCACTTAGTTATTGACCTAGTTAACCCAGTGTAAGTATCTATCCAGTAATGTAAACTTTAAAGCACTTTTTGTAAGTCGCTCTGGATAAGAGCGTCTGCCAAATGCCTAAATGTAAATGTAAATAAACAAACAAACAAACAAATAAATAAATAATTATGTCAATAAATCCTTATAGGAAGTGTGTGAATTGTTATATTTGGTGAATTGTTTAGCCTGAGCTACTTTTTCAAGATTTCAAGATTTTTTTTAATCATATAATGTGAAGTTTTGTCTATTTAAATTTCAAGGTAGCATAACTTCTCTTCCCGTGGGCCGATTGCGATGAAACAATGACTAGATGTTACTGCAAGCTCAGCCAAATACACCTGTGGGAACCCCGTTAAAAATAGTTCAGTAGTTTTTACATGATGCGTGCACAAACAAACAGACAGACAAGAATTCTGAAAAATGTGTTCTATTACTCATCTCATGTCCCTCTAAATATTTTTTTTCACAAATACCTTCAATGTAGAGTACAGACACGACAACTTTACAGTTTTATTCATCCAACTAACCACTGAACTTTTGTTTAGCCAAAAGGATTTGCCATTGTGGTACCAAAAGTACAACCGGAGTACTTTCCAAATTACTGTTCACAGTCTTTATTCTATAGACCTCGAGATAGTAACTGCAGAGATGTGAGTTTGTTGTTGAGAAATCGACAAGGTTTCAGAGGAAATGTCTCCAGATGTTGTGCGAAGGTTTAGTTTGCTGTGTCATGCAGATGGCAACTCTGTGGTCACAAAAAAATAAGCTTGTGAACCAAGGGTTTCTCAGATGTTAAACGGTCTAAAAGTGAGTAACTCTTTAAAAATTTACAACAGCTTACAAACAACAAGAGCGACATCTTACGCAAAAAAAATATAAGTGAGACTACAACAGCTTCTTCTTTTGGGTTTATGTTTGGTTGGAGCAATATCGCCATCTATTGGTCTGGAGCATGGAGCAGGTTCGGCAGGGAAAAAAGTCAAACAAAAAAAGTTACACAGCATTTCAATGCTTATTACAGTCTGTCTATCTATCTATCTATCTATCTATCTATCTATATATATATATATATATATATATATATATATAGAGAGAGAGAGAGAGAGAGAGACTAGATTATAATATAGTAGATTTAATTCTTCAAACCCAATGAGATCTACAGCTGCTTTAGACAGTGCTATTGATTTGAATGGAAAATCACAATACAAAATAAATAAATTGTATTGAATTGATAGTGTACCTTCAAACATCGATAGGAAAAAGCATGTTCACCATCTCCCCTCTCCCACTTGTGACAAAAAGAGTGTGAATTTAAAAAAAAAAAAAAAGATGAGTGTAAAAAGTGGTATTGATTTTAATTGTTGTATTGTAAATGGTTATTGACAGGTAACAGCTGTCCCTGGATGGACGACTTGCATTATAAACAAGCGATCTCAGTACAAGCACACATGATAGAGCTTATGCTGAAGTATTCCTTCAAAGGGTCATGTATTGCTTTCTGCATCTGTCTGAGCGCTATATCATTAACGAGATCAAAGCACACGTCATGTTAAGAATTTCCTTCAACATTCTCCACTGAGTGCCGGGCTTAGATCCCCGGCTAGCTTTATGCTCGTAATGCAACCTCTACAAACCAGATGAAAGAGCTCGCTAATGAGAAGGACACCGCCTCAAGAGTGTGTCCATGAATACACCGGGAGAGAAATGAGAAAAAAAAAAAAGTGACGGGAAGACGTCACAGCAACAAACACACACAAAAAAAAGCGTTTGAACTAAACAGGAGTCTACAGGAGCATTAATGGCTTTAGTGGCTTTAGCATCACGAATCCAAAGCCCTCATAGAGCTCAGAGCATTACGCATTGACTGGGACAACTAAACAGACAGTCATTAAATGAGGACGTGTCAGCATGAGTGAGAGAAAGGACGAGAACGAGTGAGGGTCATGGGTATGCGGTAAGATAAATGGTATCCTCTGTAGGCCTCTGTCTTCCTCTTTCCTCTAATGGAGATCGACAGCACAGGTAGAAGCATAGAATATGTCCCTGAACTGAGCTACACATACAAAAAAAAACTGTTCCAATGGGCGACACCAACAAAAAGAACAAGGAACCGCTAACGAAAGGGTCTGGGGGGGCGGGTTTATGACAAAAAAGTTTGTGACTGCCACAAACTAGCATGTTAGCATGTTTTGCTAGCATGTTTTTGCTACTACCATTCTCACTAGCACTGATGCTAACAAGCTGTGAAAGTAGAGACGTACACAGATGTGTACAGTGATGTAATGATGTGACCCTCTACCCATGGAAAAGCAAAGCCAGTTCTTCAGGAGGTTGACTAGACGTGAACTAGCACATGGTGAAGAAGATGGCTTCGAGGGACAGATTACCTCAAGAGATGAATATTTTCCCTACAGCTCTACAGAAATAATATGTGGCATGCAGAATAAGCAAAAAACAAAAATGGCATGATGTCACATGTCAGTACTTGTCAGGTCTGAACCTCTCCTTCATTTATTAATCAATACCGGCTCATTTCTTTCGCATAAATCATCATTACACGCAACTAAAAATAAACCCTCCTCTGTGCGCTTTCATTTCACGCAGTCAGGACGTCTCGTCCTCTCTCGTCTATTTCTATCTCTCAGAGTTTAAAAGAAGAAAACAGAAACAGGAAGGAACTCTTGTTCTGTGTTTCCTCTTTTGCGCCTGCTTTATTTCTCGGTATATTGTGCGACACCAAAAATATCCCCACTGCGTGTGTGTTGTTGTTGTATTTTTTTGACACGAGCTCGGCCACAAAACAGGAAACAACCGCAGTTCTGCTTCACTATAGACATGAGAAAAAGCACAACATGATTGGAGTGTGTCATTTAATCTGCCGTGCCACCTGCACATAAAGTGCACATCTGCCTGTCTTCCTCCCTGGTTGATTCCTATCAGTCTTTGATTCTCGTTTTTTTTTTTCTTCCTTTTTTTTATTCAAATCTGAGCAGTAAAGATGGATTCCCCCCAAAAAACTGACTCATATAAGGGGTTCTGTGTAGCTTCCGGTGGGTGGAACGTTGTGTAGTCAGATCAGCGGGTCACAGTGAAGAAGCTGGTGAAGTGGAGGGACTGGATGACCCCCCCCCCCCAACCCCCCCCCAACCCACCGATGCTGTATGAAAAGGGCTATTGATACAGAGAGAGAAGGGGAGAGATGCTGCATCTGTTCATGACAGTTTGAGATAGACAGCGTGGAGAGAGAGAGAGAGAGACAGACTCATCCCAGTGCCAGCTGCGTCTCCCATCCACACTCCAGCAGATAAAGGCGAGATCTACAGACAGACTCTCCTGTGTAATCAGAGGCCATTGTTGTGTTCAGCTCTAGCAGGAAGCGCAAATAGGATTGTGTTAGGCGTTTTCAGATGCAGCCACTTGCACTGTCAGAGGAGCAGACCACAGAATAACAATAGCATTGTGCTGATACACACACAAAGACACACAGTAACAGGCATATGTGCAAAACCACATGCAACACACACACACACACACACACGATGAGATCCTGGTTCCTGTTTCTGTTGATTGTGTAATTTTCATGTATGATGCACTGAAATAGGGAAAACAAGAAAGCGATTTTAGAAATTAAGAAATGAGTTCAATTATTTATAAATATGAAATAAATCCTTTAAAAGTGACATATTTTTTGACTCGGTTTCTTAATTTTTCCTACTTGATTCACCACACATCGCCTAGACATCAAATATTTATGAATCCCAAAATAAAATTGCAGTGCATTGCAGTATATCTCAGCATGACGAGAGTCATCCTGGACGTGCAGATGATGTGGTTATTGTGTGGTCATGATGTGCACTCTCGAGCCTTTTTCTTCTTTTAGAAACGTTCAACTAAAAATAGTTGAATGGACATCTCGACACTATATGTCCATTCATATATAACTTTTGACTGATACTGTACTGTATATGTATGTATTCCTTTATGAAAATCACAAGGGGAGCATCCATTTTTGCTCACACTGCGGTTACAAAAAAGAATATACATCAGTTCATCAGTCTGATGAACAAACTGTCTCTACATATACTGATCCTGTATGTGTAGACACACACCAATCGGCCATAACATTAACACTGACATGGCTCATGGGCAGCCAAGGCTCTCCCTTATGAGCGGGTACCAAAGGCCAGCGTGTTCAGTCAGAGGCCATGGAACAGCCACTGCAGCACGAATCACTAAAAATTCTGGCCACAGAAGAACCGCACCAGAAAACCCAAGTGCACCACACATGGTTATTAATACACAGAAATGCAACCCAAAGTTTACATTTAAATGTATTTTAAAAAAGGTTCTACAATGTTAGGGAAAAAAAGAACTCTCATTCAAAGATAAAAGAAATCAGAATTTGCAGCATTTTCATCTAGTACGTCTTGCTAGATTCTTCATTCTGGGCATTTCTGTGCTTTTTTTTCTGGCCCAGAAATAGGCTCCACCCCCTTTCAGAGCTGCAAGCTTTTCAGATATCAAATAAAACCTTGACATTGGTTATATCACTATCATCACTATTAGAGTTCATTTCTCATGCCGTGCTAAAAATATCACAGACTTCCCCTTTAATCTAGATGCAATAAATGACACTGGAAGTGATGCTGCGTGATAAGGTTTTAGCACGAGTGCACGACGATGGTTGGTTTCTGCGCACCACAGTTTGTAGAGCGACTTTATTTGATCACTGTTGATCATCAGCTCGGCGTTTGAAGCCAAATTTAGAAACATGTCTACAAGCTATGAGTAAAGATCTAAAAGAGATTAAGATGTGAAACTGGAAAGGTCTTACTTCGACTTCCTTAAGGTCGTTTGCATGTTTCTTTTACGTTCATTACCAGACTGACTTGTGAAGGAAGTGGTTTTTTAGAGCAGTTTCAGATTATGTGTCTCCACCTCGCTCTCTCTCTCTCTCTCTCTGTCTCTCTCCCTCGCTCTCTTTCTCTCCCTCTCTTTGCAGTTTCGGTAAACCTCAGTGACGGTTTGTCCATTTTTAGGTCACCTCAACTCTATTTTAGGCAGCGGTTAGATGTGTAGAACGATCGCACAAAACGTTTTCTGTGCTACCTCAGCAGCGGAAAACAAAATGAAGGGTGAGACCTTATTGAAAGCTGTCATCCCTCAGGCTGAGCACAGCAGACCCACACCCGCTCTGCAGATGGATTAAAAATGAATGACATTCGCTCCCTTTTTAAACAACCGAGAGTGTGTCCTTATAAAGAAATGTTACAAAGTGGCCTAGAACTTTCAGCCTGCAGGAGGGAGAAGAGATGCTCTGTCAGGGAGAAAGAGAAAAGGAGGAACAGATGGGTAGAGAGGAAAAGACTTGCACAGACCCGTGTTCTTGCAGGGTCAGCACTTCCAGAGCAGATTGTGTGTGTGTGTGTTTGTGTGTGTGTGTGTGTGTGTGTGTGTGTGTGTGTGTGTGTGTGTGTGTGTGTGTGTGCTCATCCTGTGGGCACATAGTGCCTTGGGCAGGGTTTTAAGAATGGCCCCTTCCAGCATGATGTTACCCCAATAAGTCCTGAAACAACAGTTTATCTCTGCTAGTTTATAATGTAATGGATAAGCAATAACAGGAGCTGACCTCCTTCATGGATGCCCCACAGCATTAAATATACTTATAAATAGTTAAATTACGTTCCGGTGCATGCTGTGATCAGAAAATAATCTACCTTTTCAGCAACAATTTCCTAAAGCAGCACTCCCTGTTGTGTTTTATTGCTCATTTGTTCCAACGTATGCACTGACCCCTATAAACCTAAATCTGACTAGTATCATTTTAGCAAACTTATGTCTAGCAATAATTGGGTAAAAAAAAAGAAAAGGAAAAAATGTATACATATACATGTTGTGACAGGAAGTGAGTTAGATCTGATATTAAACACATAAAAAGTGGTTTTAATCCAATACTATTCATGTTCATAAGGTCAACAACTCTCTTGTCACGGTCCTCTGTGTGCAGGCTGTAGTCATCTATAGGGGGCGCTCATGCTTGTGTGCAGGATAGAGATAAAAGGGAGGGGGGGCGGAATGGGGGCTGCATGTGAAAGTAGTGGGATTGGGTGTTTTTTTGCCTAATTTGGCAACTTTGTATCATCTTTTGGCAGGCAATAAAAATAAGCCTGAATTAAATGTTTAGTTGTAGTAACTGTATGCATGTAACTAAGTGTGCACATATTTTTCTTTTTCTTATTATGTCGGAGTGGACAGGTTTACAGCACAGCCTGGGCGGGATATCGTCAGTGTAATTTGGCAACCCTGAACAGGGCAATGCAATCCTAGTTGACTAGGAAGACCTTATAACCTTATAGGTTTGCTAATCAAGTGAGATTATTACATTTACTGCATTTAGGCATTTGGCGGTTGCTTATATCCAGAGCAAGTTACTGTACATAAGTGCATCATGAAATATATTCTTACACCGGTTCACTAGGTTACTAATCCAATGTACCACCAGTCAAACACTGATAGGACTGATGTAGTTAACATATAGGTCTTTAGTCACGGCTTAAAGATTTCTCTTTTGGACCTCTAGAGGACTTTCATTCCACCACCTACAGAAGGTACCAGAACAGAAAACAAGTCTATGTGCATGTCCTTCTCAATCCCTAAGACATACTGTAGTGTCGTGGGTCCAGTCGAGCAGTGCGGGATTGACGCGGGATTCCTAAAAGCCTGTGCTAGGTAATTTAACCACCCTTCTTAGCTTAGCTACTCATTGATCACTGTAGGTAGGCAGGGTGAAATTAGTGAAATTATTCCCTTGCTGGTTTTTACTCCCTCTTTGTCTAATTATAAGATCCCAGATCGGTTGGTTTGTTGTTGATGAGCAGCAGAACTTATTCAAGAGAACCAACGATCTCTGTTTAAAGATGCTGTTTTCCTGACCATTAAACTTCCCCTGGAAGCTTCTAATGTCCCAATTATGCCACAGTTTAAATAGTTTGTGCGCAACAACACTTCTTGTTCATCAACGCTAACATAGCTTACAGAAATTGTCAGGACACGGATCACAGTTCAGGGATGACTTCCCGTTAAAAAACACTACTGCCTAAAGAGATTTAATGGGGATCCGTTACACCCACCCTACAGGAGGTTCATTTACTTCTTTTATTCTCGTAACATAGACATTGGATCAATATGGAAAAGCAACACAAGGCCATAATCACTTATGGGTGTATGATTACAGAGCAACCAAAACCAATGATAATAATATTAATAATAATACTAAAAACTCTAACTGGCTACTGGTGTGTGTCTCAGATGAGCTCGCAATACGCAGCAGCTGATTTCCCGACATTTTCTGAAATTCATTCTGACCCCTGACAGCTCAGTGGAATACATTTATTTACCCTCTCGCGCCGTGCGATTCATGCATGACTTAGCCCTGATTACAAATTCGCGATGACAGTGATGGGAAAATTGTGTCCAAATCATGGCAACACGCCGTCCTGCAGAGAGCATGTAGGTCTTCCCACTGCTGAGAGAGATAAAGTGTGTTTGCTGAGCGGCCCCCGTTAGCCTTCAGCCGTCTACACACTCCGTGGAATACTGTTACGAGTCAGTCCCGATGATACCCAGCCTTGTGTTTACGGTTTATCTTGTACCCTAAGATTAATAGTGTATCTCAGTACTATATCGGTTTTATTGATTGTTGATCTGTATGTTGCCGTGGCTGTGTAGCTCAGGATTGCTGTTCCTGCCACTGCCTACATTTGGAGTTGAAATTCATTTTTGTTGGTGGTTTTTTTATTTGATGCACAGACAGGCAGGAAAGAAGAAACGAGAATGCCGGTCTCTTAATGTACCATCTGGAGCCTGGCCGAAAAGAGAGTGTGGCTGTATTATTAGAGTAGATATACTGTATAGCTGTGTATAACTGTATATCGTAGCTTTGCTCTTCATACTTGGCTCTTCGATGACTTGGTGAACTGTTTAATGCTGTTATTAATCTATGAAGGAACTGAAACAGTGCTGTTGTGTGGGTGTGGGTGTGCCTAAATTAGGAATGCAAAAATAGACCACTTCTCATACCCTGGGTATAAACAGCGGATGAGCCAATCACGTATGAATCTTTGATGATTTGCAAAAAATGTTTCGAGCTCTCAGATATTAACTGATATCGCTTGGAAACCAGGTCCCTGCCCCCCTTTCCCCATATCACATTACGAATGTTTTGACTGACGCTCTTGTTTTGACTCAGTTTTTCCTCTTGAACTTTCTCTCATTCGCTTTCTGTCATTGGGCTGCATCAAGGTGAATATTTTTGAATATTTGAAAATTACTTTGAATATTTGAATGTGAACTGTTGAACACATCGTCAACTGTCAACTTTGTGGACGAAATGTGGTCATGAATGGAGATCAGTTAATCACTTGGTTTAGTTGCATGGTAAAAAGATCAACAGTAAAAAGCATAGCTATGTTTAATAGTGAAAGTAAGAGCATTTCCATACACACACACACACACACACACACACACACACACACCACACAAACACACACACACACACACACACACACACACACCACAAAAACACACACACACACACACACACACACACACACACACACACACACACACACACACACACACACACACACACACACACACAGTGTGATGAGAACTCATAGGATTCCTGGCCAAAAGATGTTTAATTCAGTCACCTTTAGCTTTGATTACAGCACACAATGGGGTGAGCAGTTCATGTGTGAAAAATGATTCCTCATGCTCCCAGAACCACTCTTTCACAATTTGAATCCTGGAATATACCCGTGTCATGTCACCAGGGAAGCAAATCTCCATAGACGTGATAACCTGGTCATTGAGGACTCTATATTCAGGTCATCGGCTGACTTCATTATATTGCCACATACAGAACAGGAAGGGTGATGATGACACATAACGTTGGTCAGTCTGAACTCATCACACCACACACCTTGTTTTTCATTGCACCAATCTTTATGCACCCCAGCAAATTCAAGCCTTTTTCTGGTTAGTCTCGCTAACAAGTGTTTCAACTAAACAGCTGTGTGGCCATAAAAAATAAAAAAAACAATGTGTGTGTGTCTGATTGATCCACATTATGTGACAATATAATGTATTTAGCCGATGACCTGAATATACTGTATGGTCTAACCTGATTGATCAGGGGTTGATGAATTTTCTATAAGTGCAACACTCTCAAGAGGGAATGATTAGCAGAATCGCTACATAGTACACAAAACGAGCGGTCTACTGTATACTCTTATGTACAGGTACAGTAGAATTAGATAAATTGATACATATCAGTGTGTAATTAAATAAAATGACTGTGGAAAGCGCCACAGGTAATTACACAGTTCTGTATTGTGTTCTCTTTGTCATGATCATCAGGTTGCGCCGCTGGTGGTTACCAGTCATGTCGTGTAGTGTTTTAGGCCTGATGACAGGATCTTATGTACGCACACAGAACGGGTGCTGGGAGTCGACGTTTGGGGGGATGTGGTCTGAACAATACAGAGGTTGTAATTAATTTCTTACCAAGGGGAAACAGATAAGCGTGTGTGTGTGTGTGTGTGTGTGTGTGTGTGCGTGTGTGTGAAATGGGGTGTCTCAGGTGTAGTAATCTGCTGAATACACCAAGGTATGTCTTTTTTTAGAATAGATAAGCCTTTGTGTTTAAACAATAGAGGTGTGGAATAACGCTGTGTGAGAGAGAGAGAGAGAGAGAAAGAAAGCATGAAGAACCAGTGTTCTGTTTCATGGACAGAGTATAAAGTGAACTTGTGTATGTACTGTGCAGTATATATTATTTCGGTGAGTGAGAGGAGATTACGGCGTGATGTGTGTTGTTTGAGGAAAGTCCACATCTGGAACGATTATCTCTCCAGCTGTAGAGCACCAATGAGTTTCAGTAAGATGATGAAGGACACAGCGCTATCTTATCAATACGGAAATCACATTTAATTAGCCTCGGTTAATTCACAAGACAGATGAGACACGATGGTGCAGGGACGATAAGAAAAGGACACATGTTGAGGGACGCAGACTCGAGTTAACCCAAAACACAATTCATTTGTGGATTTCAATTGCCTGCTGATGAATTTCCTTTTGCTATTTATATAAACCCTCATTGATATAACTTGGTAATTGTTGCTATAAGCACACCTGGACGTAGAGGGTTCCAGCTTTAAATGCACCGATCAGCCATAACATGCAAACATTTAAGCATAATGCGCAATATTGTGTAGGTGATCATTGTAGCACCAAAACAGGCTCTGACCCCTCGAGACAAGAGCCGCTGAAGGTGTGCATTGCAGCTTGTAACAGTATCTTCTACTGTGCAATCGACTATAATATGCAATCTGTATCTTCTATTGTGCAACCTACTGAGAATGGGTCCACTTAGAAAGCAAAATGAAAACCTAGAAAGCCATGAAAATGGTTTTGGGCTGCATGTGATTAAAACAGTTTTGCCATGATGGCTGCGTTTACTGTGAGAATTTCATCTGAACCGTGAGTAACTTTAACACAGTGGACGTCATGCTTACAAAATCAAGGTCCTTATTTTACAGTTGCACTTTCCGACTAAACCGTATATCACACAGTTCTAGTGGGACGTTATTTATAGTCATGCTGCTTAATGTGGCGTCACCCAGATGAGCAGGGGTTCCCTTTTTAAATCTGGTTCCTCTCAAGGTTTCTTCTTCATGTTCATCTCACATATGCAAATATTTATTATTATTATTATTATTATTATTATTATTATTATTATTATGTTAAATTTATATCCTGAATATGTATTTCTTAAAGGCTACTTTGCATCAGTGTCCATTGTTGAAAGTGATGCACAAACACATGTCAGTCCATTTGAATTTAAAGTATTTTCCTTTATCTCAGTTATCAGAGTTATTAATTAATTAATTAATTATGAATCAGAGCGCTCCGTCACTGAGCTATTTCCTTTACAAGGGCCTAATAAATATTTAATTCATGTCTCCTTTTACATCACCACTATGTTTTGTGGTGTAACTGAATATTAAGTAATGCAGATGCCTGGATGCTGCGCCTGGACTTTTATGGCTACGTATTTCCTTGGCTTTTCTCTGCACTATTAAACAACAATGGAAATGCAAATGTGCTGACTTCACCGCCTGATATAATAAAAATACCATCACTTAGACCTACCTAGAGATTTAATACGAATTTTATCACTGGGCCTGATTTCATTACCCGCATTGTTATTTAAGGCGCTCCTCGATCGCCGCAGCCGTCTGGCCTTCGAAATGACATTTGAGGCATTTATTATCAAACAGAGCAGAAATGAAAACACACATCACATCGCCCTGTCATTGATACAGTATGTAATTTATGTAAATACATAGACAGGAAGGCGACGTACTGTATGACTAGAATCTTTGCAAACAAGCTCTGAGTTTCCATGCTTTCATCAGACCAACAGGGGAAATGTACACAAAGCCTGTTAGAAACAGCTCGTAATTAAGTAATCATGGTTTTATGATAGTCAAACTTTGTGGGGAAAAAATGGCATGTCTATGAAAAGCCAGTATAGTGACGAACCCTGAGTCCTGTAGTGTAATGTGAAGCCGCTTTGTGTGATCTGATTGATCCTTCTTCACCAAAGAGAGTTGTGTGTGTCCTGAGATGCTGTACTGTAAAGAAGCTCTGAATTGGGGCATGTGATTTATAACATCAGGCAGATGAAAATAATTGCATGTTCGGGGATCCTAAGTACAGTTTTCATTCTGGGGAAACAAACCGAAGCAGGATAAAAAAGTGGAGTAGTGTAAGATTTTGAACACATTGACCTGTGCAGTATATTCTCATATGCAATGCTTACTAAAGCATAAAGGGGAAAACAACATTATATAAAAGTCTATACAGTGTGTTAGCTTCTGGTGTCCAGTTCTTATAATTACTATAGTTTTTAATGCTTTAGTGTCTTTAGAATAAATACGTGGTGCTTGGTGTGTAGTAAGACTACATTGACAATCATACAGTAAAACTCACTCACTCACTCATCATCTATATCGCTTAATCCTGTATTCAGGGTCGCGGGGGGCCTGGAGCCTATCCCAGGAGACTTAGGGCACAAGGCCGGGTACACCCTGGACAGCGTGCCTATCCATCACAGGGCACACACACACATTCACAAATTCATTCGCACACCACGGGCAATTTGGGAACGACAATTAATCTAATCTGTATGTCTTTGGACTGTGGGAGGAAACCGGAGTACCCGGCGGAAACCCACCAAACATGGGGAGAACATGCAAACTCCATAGACACAGAGATGGGTTGTCCAAAGACATGCAGATTAGACTAATTGGCGTTCTGAAATTTCCCAAAATATTAGTGTGTGAGTGTGTGTTCCCTGCGATGGATTAGCACTCTGTCCAGGATGTACCCCGCCTTGTGCCCTAAGTCACCTCTCGACCCCGTATACAGGATTAAGCGGTATAGATGATGATGATAATACAGTGCGTCTGTTGACTGAACATTGGACTGCTAAACTTAAAGGGCGTCATATGCACATTCCCTTATCGAAGGTACAGTATAAAGACGTACCCTTGATGGTATCAACTCAGTGTAGAAAATCCATATTGTCATTCCACATGTCATGAAACATGAATTTCCTGCATTTTGGAATCGTGTGCATAATGTAAGAATGTAAGAACTGGGACGAAAACAACTTGGTTCAGCACCATTACTGATGCCTCTTGAAGTTCTGTTTTTTGCAAAAGGGTGAGCTTTCACCTCAAGCTTATATGAATTTCTCTAGAAAGTGACAACAGAGGTGTAACTCAAGGCCAGGCCTCGCATCCGGTTGCGGCCTGTGTTTCCCAGAACTCAGATCATCATGTCGTGCTTCACGAAGTCCCGATCTCATTCTTTAGAGAAGACGCAGTCAATCCGAGATGTTTATTATGGAGCTGAGCCGCAGCCGAGATCTTCGGGTTTTACGCCCCAGTTTCGGAGGAGAGCTCTGCAAAAAAACAAGGCAGAGACAGAGAGAGAGAGAGAGAGAGAGAGAGAGCACCCGGAGCCACGGTCGCTGCTTTTTTTAGACTCCTTTTGTGCATTCTGAGATCTTTGTGTAAGAGGGAGCCCACATGTACACTTACACACACACACACACACACACACACACACACACATACTGTATACACACACACCACAACAAGAACACAACATGCAGGTGCATCCAGGAGAGGGGTGGGACTCTTGTGTCACCCTGAGATGAAAGCACAGATCAATCCTCGAACACACAGACGTGTGTCTTAGCGGTGTGTGTATGTATGTGTGTGCGTGTGTGTGTTTGAATTGTGGCGGAAACAGAGACTGTACAGAGATGACAAGAGCGATATGGAGACAAAAAGAAAGAAAAGAGAGAGAAAAAAAAAGAGAGCAGGAGGGAGTGTTAACCCCAAAAGATGTGCAGAGATAAGGGTTTTGTTTCTAGCCGTATCAATTGTGTGTGTTTGTGTTGTGTGTATATAGATATATATGTGTGTCTGTGTGTGTGGTTGTGTGTGTGTAGCCTTACTTCACATTGACTCACCGCGTCCCTGCTCCCTCGTCTTGAATTACACCCTCTTTTCTCTGTCTATAGCGCAATCTGAGCCGGCCTCGTCTCATTTCAACTCGTTTCTGCACAATCCTGTGTCGGTATAGTAATCCGTGAAGTCGACTCAAGACAATCCAATATATTTTCGTGACTGTAAGTTTTTATGGGGCTTAGTTCTGACGCATTAGTCACCATGCTAGATTAAGACCATTCGAAATCGTACTGAACCTGAGGAGAGAAGGACACAGGTTGGTTATTACTCAGAGTGTACGCACTTCAGGCCTAGTGCCCTTCTGCCCACTACAGCAGTCTGATATCACAGCCTCTTAAAAGACACTTGCTTAAGAAACAGTGTGCTGTGTGAAGCAGATATTACCGTCTGTACCATGTCTAGCATGTTGCAACGGGTCTTTCTCCACCACTGGACCCGAGGGACCACTTCACCATACTGTAGCTGGGATTTTTATCCTGTTCTTTTGTTCAATTCAATAACGCAGATCACATTCAGAATTAGTGTTGCTTATGGACTGATACAGGACATCATGCTAAAATTCGTCTTCTGTGCACTGCATTTCATTTTCATGTTGTTCTACATGTCGCGTCCTGTACAGTACAGTATGTCACCATTTCTCAATTCTCATTATCTTCGACAGCTCACACTCAAATCTTACGCCCAGTCAGGCTCGTACGAGTGAACTTAGGTTTTCTGTTTCATTTCCTAAACGCTTATAGGATAGCGTGCAAGTGTGCGTTGTTCTGGTTTCTATGGTTACCAGGAAGTGTGACTCTGAGATTTTTTTGACCATCATGGGAATGAGCTGTGTTATGAGCTTTGTGTGTGTGTGTGTGTGTGTGTGTGTGTGTGTGTGTGTGTGTGTGTGTGTGTGTGTGTGTCTGTGTGTCTGTGTGTGTGGCTCTGAAGACAGAAGATAACTGCATTCACTGGTTAATGCTGTTTAAATAAATGTTTAATTTAATAATTATATATTTGACACTGACAGGCACAGAGGCCCCGCCTCCATTGCTGGGGCTGACAAATACAGAGATGTTATAAAAGAATCTGGGTTTTAAGTATTAAGTGTGTATGCATGTGTGTATATACATGTGTGTGTGTGTGTGTGTGTGTGTGTGTTGCCGCAGTACGGCAGTTGCACAATAGTGCAGGCTGAGGGGGCGGCCAACGAGAGCATTACACACATAGAAGCCACTCATACTGACCCGAGCAATCTGTGGGGGAGAGAACACGCACACACACACACACACACACACACACACACACACACACACACACACACACACACACACACTCACACATACACAGTTTGACAGTGTGGTTTCGGGCTGCGCTTATTTTAACACGCTCTCTGGAAACTTTCTCATAGTGAAAATGGATTTTTTCCTCTTTCAGCAGAGTTCATGTGAAAATCTGTCCTTGTGTGTTTAAGAGCCCACCTGCGCTCCCCCAATCTCCTACCTCACTCTCCTACCCTGATCTCACCTTCCCTCACCTATCGTTTCATATTCCTAACAATAAATATTCTACACTCATACACTCAGTGCTATATATACTCGTGGACACACACATGGAGGGGCCCAAAAATGTATACACCCCTCAACAGTTGTTAGCTACAGTATGCCCTTTTTTTTAAAACTCGAAGTGATGGAGTAATGGCTTTAATGCGTAGTACAGTATTATGTTTAATATAAAGAGCGTTAATGCTGCCGTGTGACTGTCAGGAGAGAGGTATATATTTTTCATGCTGATGTGTGCATACATGTTTTGGATCCCGCTGTACATATGGTCCAGAGCTGCACAGGAGGCACAAGGGGAACCCACACAGTACCGGGTATAATGTTTTGTGTCGTAGTGTTATGGCTGATGATCCGTAGTTTCCAGCAGTTTTTTTTAATGATATTCTCATTTCAGTTTTTATTTTTGCAACACCATAATTTCACGAGGACACATTTCAGTCGCTGGGTTTTTCTTTTTCCCTCGATTTCATCACTGTGTTATTATTAGAAACCAGCCACGTGCTTTTGTTGTGTAAGCGTTACATTAAGAAGATTCCCACACACTCATCGTTTTCTGACAGCCACCATTTTCTAAAGTCAAACCCTTCGCATCAGTGTGGCATGGAAACATAGAAATGCTTCAAATATTCCATTATTTATTAATTTTTTGTTAATACGTCTGTTTGTACAATATTTTCCCTCTCGAGAGATCCAAAGAAAAAGCATGAGGCGTGTGTGTGCTCTCTGCTCATTTGTCACATCTTGCAACTGTCTCCGTAATTGAAATTTGACTGGCAAATTGATCTGGTTTGCATGTTGAGGTACAAACAACAAGAAAGCGCAGCTCATCGTTTATCATTACTACACGACGCATGCAGAGAAGAGTTATATTTAGAAAAGTCACACACAACTGACCACGGCTATTCAAATACCCCTGCCAGGATTTGAATATCACAGGGATTGGTGAGGTGTGTGTTGAGCTGTGTGTGTGTGTGTGTTTGCGTTGGTGAGGCGTTGATGGTGCCAGAAAGACACAGTTGAGGCGAAATGAGAGCTGGGAATGAGAGGAGAGGATACGAGTCGAGGATTATTGGGCTACATCTTGTGCTTGAAATAACATGTAACACACATGCACACACACACACACACATACAAAGCGAACAGGCACACCGTATTTACTGGTTCTTTGAAGGGTCACGTGCTTGCCCAGGCTTCTCCATCAGCCTGTTGAGTGCCGAGCCAGGAAAGCTAAGACGTTCTTCCGAGCCTCTAGACAGCTATTGAAATGTAATCCTCATTTCATTCGATTCAATTTCCTCCTTTCTCTCTTTGCTTCTTCTCCGTGCTGCTTAAAATGCATGTCAGTGGGCTAAACAGGGCTGTGCGGACTGACACACACACACACACACACACACACACACACACACACACACACACACACACACACACACACACACACACACAGGGGGAGAGAGAGAGAGAACAGGACAGAGTACAGCAGCCTCAACTGAAACTCAGAGAGAAATAAACAGAGGGAAAATCAGACATGGCAGTTTAATAAAAAGAAAAGCCGAGCACATAAAAACAAATCTCAACAGGACTTTGAGAGATTTACAGTCGCTCTGTCTTGCTCATGTGCAAATTTGACTCACTGTCACAATGTTCTGTATCTCCGCTGCAATGACAACATGGTGCCATTGATGCCAGTTGGGCATTTTTAAAGCCTGCTTTTTTTGTTGTTGTTGTTGGTCAACATTAGAGAAAACAGCAGTAAGAATACGAGCCAGAGTAGATACACAATACCAGCATGCTCTGGAGTCTCCACTGATAAACATATTTTGGTTACCATTTCGTCTTCGGGAACATGATGTCCTTAAATGCTGCTTATTACCTTATCAGCCACATGGCTTCCTACTCCCTAACCCAGTGCAAACTGTTTTTCTTTAAAAAAAAATTATTATTTGGTCGCCGAAATGTGTCTGTTTATCTTCCAGCTAAAACAAAAAACTCAGGTTGTACATTTTGGGATACCCGGATTTCTATTTCACTCCTTTTTCAAACATGCTGTTTCAGTGTCTGTGGCTTTAAACAAACGGCTCATACACATACAGTATACACACACATTATATATTATATATATAAAATTATATATGTATATATACTGCTCAAAAAAATAAAGGGAACACTTAGTCCCAGTTTGACTTGAACGCATCTAATATGTGTATGCATGTTTCAAGTCAAACCAGAACTAAGTGTTCCCTTTATTTCTTTGAGCAGTATATATACATATATAATTATATATATGCATATAAAACTGGGAAGTACTTTGATGCGATATTGTCCAAAAATTTACACTTATGGCAATTGGCAGATGCCCTTATCCAGGGGGACTTACATTTTTATCCCATTATACACCTGAGCAGTCAAGGGACCCACAGTGGCAACATGGTGGTCCTGTGGTTCAAACTTGGGAACCTTACAATCAGTAGTCCAACATCTTAACCACAAAGGTACCACTATCTCAAAACTCTATTCAATTCAAATTCAAGAGGCTGCTAGTGTAGTATATAATCTGTATGCCACTCTAACTAACCTAAAATAATCTAGCTAGCTAGCAAACACACCCAGGCGAAGCGGCTCGGCGTCACACCGGACAGACCTGTGGTGCATGTGGAGACAAGATGGACGGCGAGAAACCGAGAAAGTGCCCGAGAGTGGGAGGAGGTCCTGTTTAAGTGTGCGTTTGAGTGTATAGGGTTGTGCGTAAAGTGTTTTAGAGAGGTGTGTTTGTGACATTGATTTATATGGATGGGAGTAAGAGCCTCTCACACCTCCGCTAAAGCGCCTCCTGACTGAACCGAGAGCTGAAACAGCATTCCCTCGTTTAGGAGAGATCCTCCACGAGGACACGCGCACACACATTTATGTGGGCACACACTTATTGAGACAAGACCATGTTAGCCTCAAATGCTTTTTTTGTTTTTTCACTCGCTCATTAATTCGCAGCGTACCCATATTCCAAACGCACAGAAGAAGCTAATGCTAGAAGTGACATTAAATTGCATCACCTAAATGCAAATGACTTGGTGACGCCTGCAGACAGGTGTGTGGCTAATGAGCTGTGCCATGTTTTACATGTGGAAATGACTTCCTCTACACTCCAGCCAGGGGAAGAAAAAAAAAAGTGCTCATGTGTCCATTTAGAAACAGTGCTGTAATATGTGAATGAGGTAAAATGTAAGCCATTAGGATCTGAGTGCGCTGCTGTGTAATGTTGTATGTTATTACAGATAGATTTATGGACATGATGTTTTCAATGAGGTTAGGGAATGGCTGTGGCATATCTACATTGTACAGTTCAATTTCTATAGCTGGCCTTGGGACGGACTGGTGTCCCGTTCAGTCTTTACAGTATGTAATGAGACTACAGTGATCATAAAGGACCAATGAAAATAGAAAAGAGACAGACGACACCCTTAGTTAAATAAATAGTACGTGTCTGAAAGTGTTGGAGTGACTCACAGCTCCAGGCTCTCTGGTTTGGCCTGCAGCTGTGGCTGAGGTTGCACATCTTCTCCCTGTGTGACTTTATGACTTTCTTCCAGGTATTGCACTTTTCTCCCTACGTTAGACCAGAGAAGGATAAGATGTTTCCTGAAATGTTTAATTGATTCATGCCAAGAGAACAAATTGATGTTTATTCTGCAATGAAGCGGAACTACTGGAACGTCTAGAAGAGCAGCTGCCTTGAATGAACTAAATGCATTCAGTGGATTTTTGGAGAATACTGGAGTCAAGAAAAAAAAAAAAAAAACTGTTTTCATTTTGTTCCCGCCAGTGAAGTTCCTGCCGCATTTAGGAACTAAAGCCATAATGCAAAAGGCCCTAACGCAAACCCTATAGGTTCCTCTTGTGCCTCCAGTGCAGCACTGTCCTCTTCACAAGACTGCTGGGGGTGGGCTGTAGGCTCAGAGGTAGCGCTGTGGTTAAGGCATTGGACAATATTTCAGAAGGTTCCAGGTTCAAAGCCCACGACCACCAAGCTGTCCATGTTAGGCCCTCAACTGCTCAGATAAAAAAATGTAATGTCACACTTGCTTGTCTGGTGCATTCCAGGGGTGCTTGGTCAGACTGATTAATTCAACAACCCTGAACTCTTTGCTTTCTAAGCCCCATACTGTACATGGCAGGCTGTGATGCATTGAGTGTTCTGATGTCTTTTTATCATGGCCAGCACTGGCTTTTTTTGTGAGATCAGGCCGGGTGGGCGGGTCCCCGCAGGCGTAAATGAGCCTTGGGTGCCCATGATCCTGTCACTAGTTTACTGGTATATAATTGATAATCAATGCTATCCAATTAACCTTTCAATGGTGTTAGTGTTGTGGCTGATTGGTGTACGTACTGTACATGATATTTATATAACATTTTTGGAAGAATGTAGAGGTCATCTAATAGTAAAAAAAAAAACACTAAAATCGCTATAATTTATATAAAATACAATATACTGTACATGCAGCTGCAGTTCACCATTTACACTTACTACAAGCTCCATTGAGTATTTTATGTGTTGACTCATGTAACAGATTTGCCCTTTAGGTTCACCTGTCTTTTATAAAAGACACTTTTATGAGCAGACAATGACTAGTCAGATGATGATCTGAGGGTTTTAGGGTTTTAGAGCTATATTCTGTATCATTTGTTTGGTCTGTGGCAACAGTAGTGATTCAACTGACATAAAACATTAACTTAAAAGCCTAATGGACTGCATATGACCTGTTGAGCTTCATGCTCTTCATCAGTCCTGAGACTTTACAACGTTCTGGTCACCTTAACCACCCACAGCTATCGCCACTGAGTTGCAAATTGGAATTAGAAAGAGTTAGCAGACCAGAGGTCCAGTCTTGATTATTAATGGGCTGTTCGTTTCGAGGCCAATGAAGGAATCCATCATGCTGTAAAAAGTGCCGTTACCCCGAGCCAGGGAGAGACGAGGGAGGAATTCGATCAACTTTCAGGAGAGGCGATGCTCTAACGGCACAATAATCAGAAATCAGATGCACCTTTATCATCATCATCATTGTTCTCGTTAGCCGAATCCTGATGCCATCTGAGACACACGTGCGCACACGCACACACATACACGCATACACTTACACGGTATATAAGCCAAGCCCTAGCTGTATTGAAGCCAGAAAAGATTGAATAGAGAGAGCTTGAGTAATTGAATTGGAGCAGGTTATATGAGCCTCCGCGTCTACAGGTTACACTCAGGAAAATGAAGCCACAATGGGTCTCGCTCCACAGAGTTGAAAGCAGGGAAGTGATGTAACTGTCTCTTTCTCTCTCTCTCTCTCTCTCTCTCTCTCTCACTCTCTCTCTCTCTCACACACACACGCACATACAGTACACACTTGTGTTTGTTTGCTTATCATACGGATGTCAGAACAAATGTAAACATTTAAATATACTGCTGAAAAGAAAAAGAAGTGCACCCTTAGTTCTGTTCAACTTTGTACATAGGAGGGGTGTTCAAGTCAAACCCGGGACTACTGCAAGTGTTCAACTAATATTTTTTTCTTTCTTGAGCAGTATAATTTTTACATTTCTGTAAATGTACAAATATTTTAAATGGACATTTGGTTGCCTGATTTTGCGGCACTGAAGTGCAAGATGTCTGAATCTTTCCTTTTTTTCTTTTTAAGTAATTGTGCTGTTTGATGGGACTAATTAAAAATATTTGGTGTCCATTCACCATGAATTGAGTCAAATTAATATCTTTTTAACATTCCCTTTCTTGCATCCTTTTAATTCGTAGGTTTAATTTGTACTGTAGGTTCTACGGTATCATCGACTGTACTATGTATTGAGCATGATTAGGCTCAGTACATAAAAGTTATTAGGAAGTTATTATAAAGTTATTAGGGGGTCATTTGATAAGTCATACAATTTAATGCAAACCAAGTTGAATAACAACGCCCAAAATAACAGTTTTCATTTATTGTAAATTATAATAAAGAGCAGTGTGCAGTGCTGCATTTACTGTACAGTAAATTTCCTTTAACTTTATAACTGCATCTATATGAATAAAAGAAAGGTTTTGTCTGTACACTGGTTAGAACTCGCTCTTTCAGTTATATCTTTTAGTTTTATACATTGGAGGAACCAAAACCAGATTTTTTTTTTCGGTTTGTAGGTCCATATGTCTGTCTGCATGTCTGCATGTCTGTCCAGCCAGATTTTGTCACAGCGTCACGCAAAACCACCTCAACAGAATTTAATGCAATTTTGCCAGTCCTTCTGTATTTGCCTGAAGTTAAATCTGCACCTGAAAGTTATGAGCAGTTTTGTGCCAGATTACCCCACAGCAGACATTGTTTTTCAGATGAATACAGCCCTTTTGCCCTCAAGGTGGGCGTGGCTCAATACGTCAATCAGCGCAATAGTAAATGCAGAACACAGAAACAACCGTAATACAACCGCCCCAACAAAACGGCCAAATCCTCACGAAAAATGCGACATGCCGTGGCTTCCTCCAGGTATACAAAGGTATGTAACTGAAATGAAAACTGAATCCACAAAGATGTGAGGCCAGATCAGTGCATTGTATGTTTATTCTTCTGCGGGAAGTTTAAAACCAGTTTGTCTCATATATTCCGAAAGTGTGGTGCTAATTAAAGCAGAGACGTGGAACGCCACTGAGATAAATAGTGAGGGCATAGATGTTGAGTAAAAGTCATGTTATGAACAGATACGTTTACAAAGGATTACATTAAAGCTGATCTGCTTATTTTTAGCTTTAACCTTTTTAACTATCAGTAAAAACTCTTTACCCGTCAACGACAGCTACTAACGCTAGTTGATTAATATTTAAACATAAACCAAATCTATGAAAGGCTGCTTGATTATGGCAAAACTCATAATCATGATTATTGTGGTCAATACTGTGATCATGGTTATTTATCATTCGTGGATTTTGGAGACATGGATTTATTGAAAAAATCGTAAAATGTAGATCAAACAATGAAAAAATAAATAAATGAAAAAAGTGTTAAACGCACACAGCTGTAAAGCAAACGGATGAGCCGGATTTAAAAAACAACAAAAAAAATTAGAAAATCGTTTCAGCACAATGCAGCACAACAATCGTTAAATCTTGTGAAATAAATCATCTTGTTTTTATAATCGTTGGAAGCAGAAATGGTAATTGTAAACAAAATCCGATTGCTTTAATTGCACAGCCCTGGTTCGAGTGCAGTGACCGTTCAAGTCTTTCCTTCTTTATTCGTGGATTTCACCGACGGAGTGAGGTAAAAATGAAAAAGAGAAGTGATTTTAGTAAAAGCCATATTTAAACGCATGAGAAAAGGAGATACAGAAATGGAAAAAGAAACTACAGTATGGGTGTGTGTGTGCATTTGTTTGCATGAAAGAGATGGACGGATAGATGGGTGTGAGAGTACTAGCAGGTGAGAAACGATGGTGTGATGTGTGAGACAGAGCCAGAAGAACGTGTGTGTGTGTGTGTGTGTGTGTGTGTGTGTGTGTGTGTGTGTGTGTGTGTGTGTGTGTACTTTATGTGCATATAAGTGTTTGTGTTTCTAAGTAGCCGTGTGATCAATGGCCTGCCTTGGCCCGAGTTTCTGTAATGAGGCAGTGGAAGGGCGAGTGGGTGGCGTGGGTTGTCTCGGGAGCTGATGATTGATCACATGGGTTACACATACTGTACAGTAGTGTTTGTGTGTGTGTGTGTAGATGTTGAGGTTTCTGATTGAGAGCGGTCTCCTATAGCTCACTGCTCAATTATTTCAGCTTAGTGGACTTACTGTAGCTCCAACTTTTCACCTTCATCTCTGTAATGATGTATAACATCCATGCGCTTACTAGCTTGCATATACACACACATTTATTGGTTTACAGACTGTAGCCCCACGGTCGCTAAGCACCATTCATCACCTCGTCTCCTGTGTCAGTCGGTGGGAAAAGTACTGTAGTAACACTGAGGTGTTATTCGTGAGGTGCACATTCCCAGCACTGCAGTGTGTGTAGAGGTGCTATTAGTGGATAAGTGAAGCAAGTCCACTATCTAACAAGCAGAGCTGCTGGAGTGAATATGTGTGTGTGTGTGTGTGTGTGTACTGAAGCATCACTATTCTGATATGCATGTGTATTGGGAACAGTATGTATGTGTAGGTGTGTGTATAGACACACTGTCAGTCTTAGCAGCTGTTTCGACTAATGTGACTTGTCTATTAAGACTGCAGAGAGAGACAGAGAGAGAGAGAGAGAGAGAGAGAGTAGTCATGAAAACATCCAGCATGTGCTAATGGAATTTTTTATTGCCTTAAACTCAATCAGTTAAGTTCTTGCAGTTTGAATTTTATTCCCTCAAAACAAATATAAACAGCTCTATAAACTCACATCCATCAGCCACAACATTAAAACCAAATCTGGCACCTCTGGGTGCCTCGGGGCGTGACTCCACATGACTCCACAAGACCTCTGAGGGTACGCGTTGTGATGTCTGGAACAGGATGTTGGCGGATCTTTAGGGTGCTGATGGTTGCAGGATGCTCCGTCCATGGTTCAGACTTGTTTATCTGGTGCATCTCCATGGGTGCTCGATCAGATTGGGATCTGGGGAGTTTGGAGGCCAGTTTGTGGTGCACTGGGTGTTCTGGCGAGGTTCTATTGTGGACAGCATTGGCGGTTTTCAGTTTTCTATGTAGTCAGGCTGGCTTTTGGTTCATGCGGGCATCGTTAAGCCTTGGGTGCCCGTGATCCTGTCACCAGTTTGCTGGTGTATAGCAAAAATGTACTCAAGTAAATGGAGCTGTACTTCAAAATAATATTACTCAAGTAGAAATAAAAGTATTTGGTGAAAAGGCTACTCAAGTACTGAGTAACTGTTTTAATCCTAATGTCCGATTTATTTTCTTAGAAATTATGTAAGCAGTCAGACAAAATGATACAATCATGTACAAATTGTGACATTTTCAAGTAATAAAATAAATGAAATACTTTTCATAAAATAAATGAATAAAACTAAATAGAAAATTAAGGAATAAGAAACACAGATTTCCTAATCTCTCTTTTTTCACAATATAAAGCTTTTGAAATAAATCCCTACTGTAGGTAACACATGTATGTTTGAACAGTGTAACTATTTCCTGTGTAAGATAAACTGTACAGGGTGGGCCATTTATATGGATACACCTTAATAAAATGGGAATGGTTGGTGATATTAACGTCCTGTTTGTGGGACATTAGTATATGTGAGGGGGCAAACTTTTCAAGATGGGTGGTGACCATGGTGGCCATTTGGAAGTCGTCCACCTTGTTTTTTTAAATAGGAAGAGGGTCATGTGACACATCAAACTTATTGGGAATTTCACAAGAAAAACAATGGTGTGCTTTTAACGTAACTTTATTCTTTCGTGAGTTATTTACAAGTTTCTGACCACTTATAAAATGTGTTCAATGTGCTGCCCATTGTGATAGATTGTCAATGCAACCCTCTTCTCCCACTCTTCACACACTGATAGCAACACCGCAGGAGAAATGCCAGAACAGGTTTCCAGTATCCGTAGTTTCAGGTGCTGCACATCTCGTATCTTCACACCATAGACAATTGCCTTCAGATGTCCCCAAAGATAAAAGTCTAAGGGGGTCAGATCGGGAGACCTTGGGGGTCATTCAACTGGCCCACGACGACCAATCCACTTTTCAGGAAACTGTTCATCTAGGAATGCTCGGACCTTACACCCATAATGTGGTGGTGTACCATCTTGCTGGAAAAACTCAGGGAACGTGCCAGCTTCAATGCATAAAGAGGGAAACACATCATCATGTAGCAATTTCAAATATCCAGTGGCCTTGAGGTTTCCATTGATGAAAAATGGCCTCACTATCTTTGTACCCCATATACCACACCATACCATCACTTTTTTTGTTCCAACAGTCTTGGAGGGATCTATCCAATGTGGGTTAGTGTCAGACCAATAGCGGTGGTTTTGTTTGTTAATTTCACCATTCACATAAAAGTTTGCCTCATCACTGAACAAAATCCTCTGCATGAACTGAGGGTCCTGTTCCAATTTTTGTTTTGCCCATTCTGCAAATTGTGTGTGCAGATCTGGGTCATCCTCGTTGAGATGCTGCAGTAGCTGGAGTTTGTAAAGGTGCCATCTGTGAGTAGCTAATATCCGCCGAAGGGATGTTCGACTGATGCTACTCTCCAGTGACATGCGGCGAGTGCTACGCTGTGGGCTCTTACTGAATGAAGCTAGGACAGCCACTGATGTTTGTTCATTAGTGACAGTTTTCATGCATCCACATTTTGGCAAATCCAACACTGAACCAGTTTCACGAGTTTCATTTGCTAACTGTAGCATGGGAGATGGGTGGTCTCGTATGGTGTCTTGCATTGAAATCTGCTGCAATGACCCGGTTACTGCGTTCACCAGATATCAACACAATTTCGATCTGCTCATCACGTGTTAAACTCTTCGACATGTCAATGGCTGTGAACAAAGAGAAACTTGTAAATAACTCATGAAAGAATAAAGTTACATTAACACCAAGCACACCATTGTTTTTCTTGTGAAATTCCCAATAAGTTTGATGTGTCACATGACCCTCTTCCTATTGAAAAAAACAAAAGTTGGATCCAAGATGGACGACTTCCAAATGGCCACCATGGTCACCACCGATCTTGAAAAGTTTGCCCCCTCACATATACTAATGTGCCACAAACAGGACGTTAATATCACCAACCATTCCCATTTTATTAAGGTGTATCCATATAAATGGCCCACCCTGTATATTCAGTAGCCCTGCAAATGACTCAGCAGAAAATAACATTAGAACATGTGTACAAGAGGTCATAGTTAACCATAAACTGTGTCCAGCAGAACAAATGTAAGACAATTCTATATTTTTTTGCCTCTAGTTTATTTGCTAATTATATACAGTATGTTAAGATTGCAACATTAAATAAAACAGCTAAACTAGCCGTGACATGTTTGCTTCCCTCACCCATTTCTATGTGGTCATGTGACTACATGTGGTTATTGTTATTGCGGCTGATTGGTCAAACGGAGTCATGTGATTATTGTTGCTACATCTGATTGGTGAAACACAGTCATGTGGTAGATCAACTGGCTGCAAACACAAAGAATATCTAAAATGTTGAATAAATGGTTAGAAACGTAACGAGTCGAGTGGATCCGAATGTAGTGGAGTAAGAGTAGCCTTTCTTCTTCACCAATCTTCTCAAGTAAAATTAAAAAGTATACTGCAGTAAAACTACTCATAGAAGTAATTTTTTTTTCAAAAGGTTACTCAAGTAAAGCTAACGGAGTAAATGTAACTTGTTGCTACCCACCTCTGTGTATAGTGTTCAGTGTTATTTAATTCTCCTGTCACTGGTCATAATGTTAAGGTAATGTTAACACACACACACACACACACACACACACACACACACACACACACACACACAGCATTAAGGCCAGTTAACCTAATCTACATGTCTTTGGACTGTGGGAGGAAACCAGAGTACTCGGAGGAAACCCACCAAGCACAGGGAGAACATGCACACTCCACACACACACACACACACACAGACCCGCCCTGGAGGTGCAATGCCACAGTGCTAACCCATATGACAAAGTGCCGCTGTAATGAAATTATAAGTAGTTTTTCCGAAAATTAATATCTTACTTACAGTTTGTGTCCACATTAAGAGACATTTTGCACAAAGCTTGCTCTTCATAGCGAAAGGTACAGAGCCATCAAATGACATGCTTAATGCACTACAGTATGTGAGGAACATCACTGCACATTTAGAAGCTCAATATTTGGGAGCCAGTGTTGAAGCTGTTCCAGTTCACTATAGTGAGAAGGACGCTGCCATAGATGCTGGTCATGTACACAGACAGCACGTCTGGCAGAGACTCTGTGTCTGTGCACAGGTGTGTGTGTGTGTGTGTGTGTGTGTGTGTGTGTGTGTGTGTGTGTGTGTGTGTGTGTATGTCGGTCAGTGAAACTGCCTATTGTTCTGGCTGGCCTTCTGTACAAGAGACAGGTGTTTGGAGTGTGTGTGTGTGTGTGTGTGTGTGTGTGTGTGTGTGTGTGCATGTGTGCATGTGTGTGTGGTGTTCATGCAAATTCCGAGGTGTCAACATGTTTGGTTTAACTGTAGCATTTGTAACAAGTGTACTTTCCTGCTCTTATAGATAAATAGCAAGGCACTGTGTGCTAATCCACACACACTCAAACTGGTAAAGTTGTTTTGATACTACTGTACCTCACTGCTACTACTTTATGGCAGAGACCAACGCTCACTACATAGCCTCTATGGACATGCCGTCCTCTCTCTAATGTTAATATTGTTTTACAATTTTAAAGAGAGGATAAAATGGCACTAACTTTCTGGTCACCAAAAAAAAAAAATTGACCTGTGGGAACAGCAATCAGGAGAGCTTGTGTTCTCTCCCCTATTAGTTTAATATCAGCAAGGAATAGTAAGGTTAAGCTTGGAGCGCAAGCCTTAGCAGCACGTATCTTGGTAAGTATCTGTGTCCTGCTTGCTTGACAGCGATTGTGTTTCTTGACAATACTGATAAAACTGATTATGAAATACACCAGTTTCATATAAATAGTTATAAACTGTATAAAGCTTGGAAAAGGTAACTTCGTTGTTCCAGAAAATGCATTTATATGCGTATACACACAAATGCACTCATCCCTACAGGACAGAAACGGTGCTACCACAATTTTGATTTTCTAAATTTAGATTAATTTTTTAAATCTTTGCCTTTCAAACAATGATGAATCGATGGCATTCGTTATAGATGTGTAACAAACAAACAAACAAACTAATACATAATCAAATGTTAAATATTTTTTGTGAAATTCTAATTTCACTTTAGCGACTTTAGCTTAACATTGCAATTGCAGTTGCAGTTGCAAATGCAGTTTCCTCCTTTATATCTTGTCCAAGCTTTCTGGAGGACCTCTTGTTTTTGGGCTCTCATTTTCAGTCCAGTCCGTGTACCTGAGCAGCTTCAGAGAAATGTGTTTTGTTTAAGGCAACACAGTGCCATAGTGGTTAGCACCTCCAGGGACCGGGTTCAATTTCCGGCCATATTTGATTCCTGTGTGCATGGAGTTTGCATGTTCTTCCTGTGCTTGGTGAGTTTCCTCCGGGTACTCCGGTTTCTTCCCACATTCCAAAGACATGCAGACTAGGCTAATTGGCGTTTCCATATTGCCCGTAGTGTGTAAATGAGTGTAAATGAGTGTATATGTGTGTATCGGGTGTACCCTGCCTCGTGCCCTAAGTCTCCAGGGATAGGCTCCAGGCATACAGGATAAAGCGGTATAGATGATGAGTGTGCGAGCGAGTGAGTATTTGTTTGTTAGGCCACACAGTGACTTATGAATCATTCCAGCATTAAAAAAACATCTAACTTGAAGCATGAACCAGTGAGAAACAGATGTAGACGATGACTGATGATCCAGTCCAGGGATTATTATACTGGTGATGCTGAATGCTGAGTGGTTGGAACAGACGAGAGAGGAAATGAGGTTGCTGCTGAGGTTGAGGTTGTAAACAATCAATTTCTAAATTGTATCTATAGCCACTTTGCAGTCTGTCACAGTAAACATTTGTTGCCATTTCTTTAATTTAATCAACATAATTTAATTTAAGATGTAGAAATGAGGAGTGGCTCGAGACTTTTGCACAGTACCTTATGTGACTTTTACAGCAAGCACATAATAAAGATTTACGAACATATAAACTTATTTAATTCAATTCCATTTTATCTTAACAATGGTCATTATACCGTATAGCCGGATAGAATCAAAAAGAAAATTATGGAAATGTGTACTGTATGTATACACATATGATATACATATTTTATGTTTAATGCTTATAACCCTAAAAAAAAAAAAAAGAAAGAAAGAAAAAAGAAATGAAGTGCTTCAGAACCGGACATGATGTGTGAGAACACATGAATAGTCTGTTGCAGGTCGTTTCATCACTGACATTTGGAGTATCAAAGCCAGTCTAATGTCTCTCATGAGATCATTAATATAGCAAAACAATAGTGGTGTATTTTATGATGTGCTTCAGACGTTCGAAAAGTTATGATCACAATATACCCTGGGACAACACCGGATGCTTCTTATAAGCAAGCGTCTAAATGCAAGTACTCGTACCTCTGTCTGATCGAAAGTGGTATTGGTATACGTCTATAGATAAGCAGTAGTTTTTAGCATCTGGTTGTGGTTACTTTGACCTCTGATGTAATTTAACTCTGCTGTAAGGCAACAAGGTCCATGTGTATCACCACCAACACATAGAAGTAAAACTGTTTTGTTTCATTTTTTTTTCATTTCACACACCAGTCGTACTGTACAGTATACCTCAGGGTGTCTCATCTTTCCCAACATCGACTCATTGAGTGTAATTCTTGTTAAACTGTGTTTACTGCAGAAACATTGCACATATGAACATTATAACTTTTTACAGCATATTAATTAGTATACATTGAAACAGTACATACATTATACACATAGCACAATCATGCAGTTCACCTTTCTTACTTCTCATTATCTTCTATGTCCTATAAATCAGAACTGTAGGTGTCGCCACACGCCCATAAGAAGCAAACGACACGTGCGAGCAAGGCGTCTTTCCTCTTTCCTGTCTGAATATTATTCCGAGTGTGCTCCTGCTGTTCCGAGCTGATCGCTGATCCAGGCCTGACAACACGCTCATGAGATTTATAATTCAGCTCGCTGTCACTATCAGCTGCCCGTGTTCTGTCACGCTGCTGTTGTTTTACACTGACACAGTACGGCTCATTGTATTGACGATGAATAAATCAGACTAGAGACACTTATTATGTGCTATACATGTGCCTGTGCTGTTACTCAGTATCTAAAATTATAAAATTATATTCACAATGTATATGTCTCAGAATAAATGAATGAATTAATTAATTTATTTATTTATTAATTTGAAGCAGCCGAGCCTCTCATTTCTGTTGATTTTATTATGTAGTACGTCATCTGCATTCTATAGTGTATCTGTCTGTCAGTCCGTCCATCCATCTGTCTGTCTATGCATAACGTATATGGATTTATTTATTTTTTTATCCCACCGATGACCTTCTTATTCTCGGTGAAGGTCTCTTCAAGTCCGCACATTTAATATTAACAGAATGAAGATGATAGACATTTAAAATGTGTGTGTGTCAATGTGTGTGAGTGTGTGTGCTCGATTTGCACTTCAATCGTGTGCAAAGCTTTCAAATGGCAACAAGATCAGCAGGTGGAATGTCATCCTCCTTCCTTCATTGCTCTCGTCTCCTTCCCTCTGTCCATCTTTATGCTTCAAAAGAGCACCACGCATCAGAAAATAAGCCTTGGGGTCTCTCTCTCTCTCTCTCTCTCTCTTTTTCTGTCTTTGTTAGGGATTAGGACAAATCAGTAGCAGATTTATAAGGCACGCTCGAGGCAATCAGCAGCAGTGCACAACCAGACCAGAAACTCTCTATGAGCATTATCACTCTGACCCACATCTTTGTGTGTATATGTGTGTGTGTGTGTGTGTGTGTGTGTGTGTGTGTGTGTGTCCACATGCTTAGTTATTTGGCAATCTATTTTTAATAGAAAAACAAACCCAGGATATCAGTAGTTCTGTATCATATAGTACTGGTTTGGAGGATCAATCATGCTTACAGACCTGGTTTCAATGTTGGAAACAGTCACATGTGTACAACAGCTACACATCTCAGCCTTATCGTATATATCTTCAAGACAGCTCAGAGACAAAAATGCATTTCCTTTCAAAACAGGGGTCGGACGTAATAACTCTGAAACAACCACTCAGTACATGTAGGCGTCCATATTTACTCATCGGTCGCGTTATCTGCCATTACTCTAGCGTTCAGGCATTCTAGCCTAAAAATGGTGACATACTTAAAACGGCACACCATATATGTGGTTGTCTGGGTGTGAAAGGAATCTGGTGTGTGCTTTTTCTAGGACAGTCGCAGTTTTCTTTCTTTCTTTCTTTCTTTTTTTTTTTTTTTTTTTGTTTAAACAACCGGAAGTGTGGAAATGTATTTTGGTGTCACTGAATATTATTTGTGTGTATCAGGCTCAGTTTGAGTTGCTTGTTAAGCGAATAACCCAAAAATAACAGCGGGTAGCAGGAACGTGTCAGGGCGGGGTGTCGCTTAAAATGTTGGTTCATATCTCAAAGTGAAGAACTGAGAAATGCTAGTGAAGGCTACAGCCTTTTGAAGCGACCATGTGATATTTATACGTATCGGGCATGGTCCAAAAGAAGCTGTGTCTGCAAACCTGGCCACGAATCAACATGCAACCTGAATCCACCACACCTAGCGCGCTTAAAAGACGCCTTTAAAAAAAAAAAAAAAAGTGAATCATTTCTTTACATTGAAGAATACCACCAGCTTAATTATTCCTTTACGTTCAGACGCTACACAAATGGAGCTAAAATGAGCTAGCATTGAAACTTTTACTTCCTTATACATTTTTTAAGTCTTTGGAATCGGTGGCTTTCTATCTCGCTGGTTGAGATAGTAGCTGTTTCTTTTAATCCGTCAGTAATATAATATGAGGGTTCCAGCTATGAACTGAGTGACCCGAGCCGCATCATCTCACTGGCCCTCGGACTTCACAGTGAGAACAAGATGATGGAAATGATCAAGGTTTCCACACATCCAAAAAAATAATAAATCAGTCGACTAGGTTGTGTTTCATTCATTCCAAATGCCCCTGTGAACACACTCCAATATGTGAGTAATGTGAGTCATGGAATATTGTTGAAAAGAAGGTAATCCAATCCTGTGGTTCTACATACTGTAGTGGCTCATGATTAAAGTGAAGGTGTGTGTATTTAAGGAGTATATTCATGGTGGCATGGTGGTGTAGTGGTTAGCACTGTCACCTTGCACTTCCAGGGTCCGGGTTTGATTCCCGCCTTGGAATCTGTGTGCATGTTACCTTGATGCTTGATGGCTTTCCTCCGAAAGACATGCTGATTAGGGTAGTTGGCGTTTCAAAAGTGCCCGTAGTGTGTGAATGCTCATGAGTGAATGTCACCTGTAGTTGGATTACAGACATTCCTAGATGGATTTATATATACTGTATACAGATGAACACAAATTACTGATGACATTGAGAACTGTTTTTATATGCAACAAAAAGATTGATTTCATATTCAGCTCATTTGTTTATTTTAATTCCTCCAGTGAAAGGCTGGTTCGATCTAAATTTAGTTTTGGACAGATGGCGCATGGACGATTATCTGACACATTCACGCTCGAATAGGAATCCTGGTGTTAGTAATAAGCCGCCTCAAGATTCTGACTGTGTAATGAGACGGTTGATGTATAGAGGCTGTGCGTGTCTTTAGGTGCGGGATTCTGTAATCTCTAACGAGATTAACCTGCGAAGATCCATATGGTTCTGGATGCTGCCATGCTGCCAGAACCGCAAGCACAGATATTTCATGCCCACTCAGGAAGTGACATGCCGCCTCTTCAGTACCGGCCTGCGTGCGTGCCGAGTGTTCCGCGGCGGTTTGTGTTGTGTATGTGTGTTAATGTGAGTGCTGGCAGCTTCATCTTTGACAGTGCCCAGTCAAGGGGAACTTGGCCTGTTGCTATGACAACCCTGCAAGCCATCAAGCTGTCACGGTCCGCTGCGTCGAGTCAGCTGCGTCTGAGCGGACGCGCTCGCATATGTATTTGTGTACATGTGTACCGCCACGCTACAGTCTCGTAATCCTGCGTGTGCAGAGGTCTGACCCCGTCTTTGCGTGTGTCTTCTGTGTGCAGCGGAGCTGATCAAGTAAAGGCAGTTACAAATGACTGCAGCATTCTAGAGATTCTCAATGCCGACTGCTCCTGCTGCCCCCTAGTGGCTGAGAGAGATGTTACCGCTTTACTGAGCCGTGCTTGCAGAGTCGTCTTAACCGACAGGTTGTCAGTGATCTCACGTTAATGCATAGCGATCTACAGTATAGGTGAAGCCGACTGGGTGACAGATAACTGTCGACACCAAAGATCCTGCCAGTCGCACTATGACCTCAAGCCTCTACTCTTGTGCAATAAATGCAGACCTAAAAAAAACAAAACATATTTTGCTCATTTTATTTTGTAGTTTTATACATGCCTATTTTATATATAAATAATTTATAACCGAGTTCTTCTGCTCAGTGTAATGCTCTCAGTTATTCTCTCTGTGTTGTACTGCTTCAGTCCTGTCATTAGTTTCAGTCATATCCTGACGAGAGCGAACAAGACAAAGCAGACAGCCGCCGCAGCACATCAGACTAAGCCTTGTGGTTGTGCGTGTGTGTCTGTCCTTGTGTTTGCTCAGCCCTTTCTTCTTTCCTTTTTTTTTTTTGTTCCCCTTGTTGCTTAAACATATCAGTCAAATCTGTTCTCCAAGGCTAAACACAAACCCTACATTGTAGACTACACACGTCTGTCAAAAGCAGGGCGATCCTTCACAGGACGTTTCTGAATGACACGGACATATCTTGAATGGATACATGTCAGGCAGTGTGTAAATCACAGCCGAAGTGTGAATAAAGGTGTAAGAAGGCTTTGATACGATCAGCTTTTTAGAAATCGTGTTTTTAGGGCTTTATGTGCTCAGCAGGTTAAATTTAATTTAGCGTAACGTAGCACGTTTGAAGCTTTTAATGAATCATATACTGTACCTTCAGTAGGAAATAGTCAAGTCAATAGTGTAACAGTGATACCCGGAACTCTGAGGACAGATCAGACTTCTCACATTACCGATATGCAGTTGGATCAGTGTGAAAAATCACCAGATGATAAATGAAATAAATATTGGCGTATCACGTAAGACGAAGCTTAGAGGATGCTACAGTATATTTAATGAAGAATGAGAAGACGCATGAGCATATGCCTATGCAGTACGCTCAGTATTGTAGTAATTAAAATGTATATCTGTTCCAGGCAGCATGGTGGCGTAGTGGTTAGCACTGTGTGTCAGCCTCGAACCTGCAATGTTAAGGGTTCGGTGCATAGAGTTTGCATGTTCTCCCTGTACTGGAGAGGTTTCCTCGGGGTACTCTGGTTTCCTCCTACAGTCCAAAGACATGCTCAGGCCAGTCGGTTCCAAATTGCCCGTAGTGTTTTCTGGGTCCCTGTATAGGATAAGTGGTATGAATAAATGAATTAATGAATTATTATCTGTTCCAGTTACATATAAACTGAAAATAAATCTACTATAGAATTCAGATAAATGTTTTTTTCAGTCTTTTTTAAAATCTTCATTTATTAACCCACACTGAATGTATTTTGTGATTAAAAATTATGTAACTTTTTTATTTCCTGTACAGCACATTACAAGCCTGAACTCCGGTTTCCTCCGACAGTCCAAAGGCATGCAGATTAGGCTAATTGGCGTTCCCAAATTGCCTGTAGTGTGTGAATGAGTATGTGAATGAGTGTGTGTGTGTGTGCCCTGCGATGGATTGGCACCCTGTCCTGGGTGTACCCCGCTTCGTGCCCTAAGTCTCCTGGGATAGACTCCAGACCCCTCGTGACCCTGAATACAGGATAAAGCGGTATAGACGATGAGTGAGTGAGTGAGTGAATGAGTGTATGAAATGAGAATGTGTATAAATCAAAATGATCATATTGTCCCTGATGAAAAAGCCAAGGGCGACAGTGGTAAGGAAAAACCTTGCCACTGGAGAGATGGCAGTAGGAAGAAACCTTGAGAGGATACAGACTCAACAGGGAACCCACCTTCATCCGGGTGATAATGGACAGCGGGGATTGATCTGCAGTCATGCTGTGTGTTAGGAGGCTGGACGTTACATATGTGATACGTGGTCATGTGATTTGAATCGGAAGGAGCAGATCAGAACGCAACCTTTTGCTTCTGCGCGTACATATTGTAGGGCGCTCTTGCTGACGTCATCGATCATCACCGGAAGCGAGGGGATTTCAAAGCAGTTCTAGCGACGACTGATAAAACGGTGATAGCGAGGTGTCTGGCTTTCTTCTTTCTTCTGGTTTTGCTAAAATTGCCTCCATTGTTTGCACTGAAAGTCAAATTGAAACCGAAAAATAAAATGTCACATGTACTTACATGACATGCAAATCAGATCTAACCGAATCAGAGTTGAGCAATGTGGCCTGTAAAGTGAACGTGGCCTTACTTGCTTGTCAGCTTCCTCCTTGATAAAATATCACCTTAGATACCGACTGTTCAAATTCCGGTTGCAACAGCATTGTGCTCATGATCATGTAATGACACGTGACACCTTACGCATTCCTTTGTTGCCCTTGCGTAACTGCGTTGTAATGCCTGTGGTCTGCTCTCTGAGAGCAGCCAAGGGCCGGTAGCAGTTCCTTGTGCTCCTTATATGTTCGCCTGTTAAGCCTTGTACAACCGGTTTACCTGCATTTATTTATAGTCTTCCTGCATTCACGCCTGCGCCTGTGTGCGTGACGCGGCTCAGAGGGGGCGGGCCCAGGTAACAGGACGATCCTTAACTGCACTTACTCACCTGGAAGAGGTGTTCCTTCCTCTCCAGAGGGTGTGTGTGTTCAGTAGAGGAGAAGTCAGCGTGTAATCTCGCTGGCGTGAGTCTATGGGTGCACGTTAGAGGAGAACGTGGTCATGGCCAGGCTGTGTCCCGGTGGTGTGTGTTGCCTGGCGCTCCCTTTCGCATGCATTAGAGGGGTTCAGGGAGACCAGGGCTACCTGAATGAGGAGGATTATTTGGAGCAGTGCTCTGGCAGCAGTGTTCGCTCTACCACAGAGAGAGATGCTGGCAAGAACACACAGGTTAGAGCTGGTGGAAATACCTGCGTGCGCTTTTATGGGATGTTTGCGTGCAGTGTGTAGTCTTGTAGAGCTAAGAAATTGAGAAAGTCTTGTGTGTGTGTGTTTCTGTGTGTGAAGAGCAAACGCACGTGTCTAAGTAAAGGATCCACTTAATACAGTATACACTATTCATTCTGTGTGTAATATTTAACATTTTTCTAGGTGAATTATTTGACATGTGTGTGTGTGTGTATGTGTGTGTAAGTGTGCATGATCAAGTCTGTTTATCAGCATTATCAGATTTTTTTTTCAGCCAACGTCTAATTACAGTAGCATTGTGTGTGCAACTGTTCTCGTAATGACCAACTACATAATTATTAATTGTTAAAAGTGAGTTAATGCCACGTCTCAAATGGAATATCTCATAAGCTCAACCTCTGCTCTGTGGAAATTATCCTAAACTCCTAAACTCATAAAGATTGGTCCTGCTGAGGTCAGTGATTCAGTAGAGCGACCTGACAGTGACAAATGAACAGAGATAGACGTGATAAAGAGTACCGTAACCCCTCACTAACCTCAGAGCAGAACAGCTACTTAACCGCTTTATCCTGCTCAGAGTCTCAGTGGATGTGTATTACGTCCCACAGTGTCTGGTCACATTCTCATCCACAGAGCGAGCTGATGTTTTGATTTTGTGATGTTTAGAGCCACATCTGTCCTTGATATGTCATGTCTTCTTTTTAAAATGTGTGATGAGACAACAGAAAAACAGCATCATGTAACAGTGTACATAGGTACGTAGGAACAACTTTATTGTCATCGCATGATCACGTGGTAGAGGAACTCAAGTATAAGTAGTTTACTGTACATGCTTTAATTGTGTATTGTAGAGGTCAGCGATGTAATGGTTGTGGAATAATAAACAACCTTTAAATGATAAAAAAAAAAAGGGCCAGTCTTGTCTTTGGCACATAAACCAACAAGAGGTACATTTATTCATTTGTTATTTGACATTTTTATCCATAATGACTTTTACAAAAAGTCAGAATCTAGTCCTTGCATGAATAGTGGGAAGATAATGGCCAACTTCCTGCTCAAGGGTACTACATTGACTGTCCTGTCTTGTCTTGTCTTGTCCTTGCCCCGAGACAACTTGTAGACCAGAACCTGGTTTAACCTCTGAGCAACCACTCCCCTTACTGCACCCTTACTCTAATGTACAGTGTACTGTTGGGTTCTGGTTGGTTAGAAGGTGTTGATTAATTGTCTGTAATAGCAGATCTGACAGTTCTGTAATAATAACTGGCACTGGGACTCAATGCACAGTCTACACAACCAGAATAATAATAATAATGATGATAATAATATGGAATTGATTATCTGGGTACCTCCAGGCCTCAAGTACTTTGACACTGATCTGATACGATGTGCTTTTACATGCTGAAAGCATTTAATCAGAATAAAACCTTTTTTTTTTCTTTTTACATGAATACAGTGGTTCTGTTCAAAGTCAAGTGTTTAATTTCCTAGAAATATAAGAGCGTGAGGAGAAGGAGAAGAAGAAGTAGCTTCTCATTTTTTCCGATAAATCCCGCCTTCCAGCCATTGTTATAAAATGCTTCCCGCCATTCTTATATAATGATTGTTTGTAAGAATTAAGTGCACTTATTTGGCCACAGACCCAGAGGATAATGAAAAGAGCGGTAGGGGAGAGAGTTGTTCTCACAGTTCCCTCCCGGAAACTCATCACATCACCTAATGTTCCCCCCGCAAACATGCGCAGAAGGAACATATTTATCCCAAAAAGATTGAAACGATCGGATCAGGTGCTTAGACGGCTTACTTTACTGAAAGGATCATCAAAAGTTTACACGCCCCTCTCATGAACATCAGGGCAGACAGGTGGATGTTGCGACGGAGGAGTTTACATGATGCATGTTTATTCTGAGTGGGCGATTATTCTGAGTATCAAGGGCCATGTAAACACACAGTCGCTGTTTTGGACCCAGTGAATGTTCAAGGAACCAGCACCTGTTTGGAAGAACTGGTTTAAATATGACACATGCGCTTTGAATGTAATAATAGCCACAGACTTGACTCCGGAGATTTACAGACTTGATGGAATCATTTTAGACATCTCTCTTCAGAAAATATCTAAAATACACATAGTTTGTTAGTACCTTTCAATATTTTGTATTGATTTGTACAGATTTTATATTCATCATTTATAGTTGCTGTTTTAGATCCTGTAGACTACACTAGCTTTTTAAAAAAAAAAAAAAACATGAATTATTTTGCATTAAACTGCAAAATGGATTCAAGTACAATAAGTAGGTGTGAGAGTAAACATAGCTCTTCAAACATTATGAACATGAAACCCGTCAGGATGCAGATTGCACTGAGGTGTGAACTAGAACAGTCACTGTGAATTCTTTAGCCGGATTTGGCGTATAATTCAAGGCGCGGAAACACTACAAAGAGTTGAATGGACACGTTTAAAAATCAAAATGCGTGGCTCTAACAGCTCGGACTGCAGGATTAACTGGATTAACACTGGAGTAGGATTAGCACTGATCGTGTTCTGTGCCAGCTGATGATCAGGTTCTCGGCTTAGCAGCCTTATTATCTGCTCCACTAGCCTGGAACAATGCTCATACATACTGTAAACTGACAAAGTGTTAAAAAGCAGTCTATAATGTTTCATAGTGTATTAAGATAGATATAAACTTCCGTATGCTGTATCACAGGTCGACTAGGTGAAATAAAACATTCTAGCCTGCATCGTGCAGCAGCCATCCAGGAGAGCTGCCGATGGTCCGTTTAGCTCTTCAAAGGCAGCACTCGGTTACGTAATGTTTAGCCTCTAGGGACAGTGTATGGATCCATTTAGGACCTGAAAGCATTTATGACTCCTCTCACCTGGGGCAAAGACATTCAGGTCAACTTTAGATTCGAGGCTTTCTCTGAGTGTGTGCATTTGTGGTGCCCGCTAATGGGTTGGCATTTCGTCCAGAGTGTATTTCTATGCCAGCTCTGACCGTGATTAAAGTGCACACTTAAGTCGGATGAGTGTGGATGTCTCTTGCACAGCCACAGCCTGTACTGTTAAACGAATTTGCAGAAATGGATTATGAATATTCCAGTGGTTGCAGATTCTCTCACTCAGCAACTGACTTGGAATCAAATCAGTATCAGCTCTCAGAATGTTGTGTTTTTTTTTGTTGTTGTTGTTGTTTTTTTGTTGCGGAAAAAAAGGGAGAGTGCTCGCTGAGGCTGTAATGATCTCATTAGCTTAATTACTTGCTGACAGAGACTGAAGATGTGGACACTTTGTCTAATTGTTTTGGCTTTAAGCGCAAATTCCAGGAGATTCAATGTCATCTGAATACATAGTGTAGAACCAGCACTGCTGCTCTCTGTCCTGTCGGACGTGAATAGCTTCATTATGGCACAGCCGAAAAAGAAATGGGATAAATAAATGGAATAGATTAAGTGAGTATTTGGCTAAATCATTACACACTGTACAAAATGCAACCTGAGAGCTTTACAAAATGCTAAATCTCCTTTGCTGAGTCGAATAAATTGATCTGGCATATCTCAGGAACGACTACGTTTAACCTTTGCTATACAACGTCATTATGAGATTCCCTTTGGACATGTGCTGTAGGTTTATCGTGACCGGTTATACAATCAGCAATCTTGCTCATAATATCACTTTGTACAGAGAAAGCATCAGTTCAGCTGTAATGGTTTTACGTGACTTTTAGCTCACAAACTAGATTTTCAGACCTGTATTAAGTGAATGCTTTCCATTATCAAATGTCATTCTAAGAAACACACATGTTAAACTCTGAGCCGAAGTATGAATCAGATCTTACTCTTAGGGAAAATTTGACTTGATTATTCCTAGAACTCTCAGACATCGACTAAAAAAAATGCTTTTAAGAGACATCTAAAGGGAACCCGCAGAGTGTATGGATGCATCTGCATATGGATCAGCTGGTGTAGCTCCATGTCCAGGTACATTAACATTAGCTTTGTGTCGCTGCGCATTAGCATGAGCTCAGTGTCTAACAGTGCCAAGGGAAATATAACTCAGGCACTGGTCTGATTGAAATGCACCATGAGTAGATTCTTAAACATTGTACAGTTCGAATGCCCTTAAGGCCACTGTTTTTGTTTAATTCCTCCCAATCTCACTGTTTTCACTCCAAATGAATCAAAACTCGGGTGAGCAATCTCTCGCAGGAGAACTCGGACCAGCACTTCATTCGAACAGACGAAATGCAGACTATAACACTGTATGTGATGTTGCCTGGGAATTTTCTTGACATAGTTATGAAAATGAACAGCACTTTAAGCATTAGAAGATTCCAGATCAACAAGAGCATCACACGCATTTCTGTTTTGATTGTGCTTTCTGTTATGCAACAACCTGCCACTTTACATATTGCCAGATGGTCTCTCACACACACACACATTCGAAAGCACTGTTAATAAAATCAGAGAAAAAAATGACATTAAAAGCACTTGAAGAATATTCATTTTGGGTAAATATTTGCCGCGCTGCCATTTTGTAATAAAGGGCAATCAGTAAATGGACTCAAGTGTGAAATCTCGCTCCGAGCTTTATTCCCAGTGCGTAATACTGCTGTGCTCAGGTCAATCAACCAGGTGCGAAAAGCACATAAAGTACACTTCATCAAATATTGCCTAGCAAGGTCAAATATAACTCTTATCACACAATCCAGGTGATTATAATAAAGCCATACAGCCCAGACAAGTGTAAACAGTTTAGCTCACTACATTCCTGCACTGACAAAAAGAAGAAAACAACCGTCCTTATCGTGATCACCTTCTGCACTTTAATCCACCGCGATTGTGAGTAAGAGTCTACAACGCAGTTCAGTCCTGGGACTGCAGCAAAGAAGTGGAAGTTTAACTTCATCTTTATCAGTCTTTGATATTTGTCTATGTAAAGGATACATACTTTATATTCAGGTATCCGGATATGTGGACACACAGTCTATAGCTAACATGCAGTCATAGCTTTGGCTTTGTTGAAGTGTAACTTGTGTGTTTAATATACCCTCCTCCTGCACGTTTGCCCCACCTTTTCCCTAATCCACTGATTAAACAGGCGACGACTGTGTTTGCAGTCAAATCATTGGTGTTACTATGGTAACTCAAAGATAAGAGTGGTCAGCTGACGATCAGCTATCAGAGAGCGATCCTTAGATGATTGGTTTGCGCATCTTGTATAATGAACCGACAGAAGAGGTGTGACCTTTTATAGACCTTTATAGCCAATCGCAAGATTGCAAGGAGGTGTCGTGCTGGGTGGGTTTGGTTACAGAGATCAGAATTCAACAGAAATAGCAAGTGATTCGTATGGTGGAATGTATATGATTTTACCAAAACGAAATTACAGCAGGGTTTATCTCTGGGGCATATTATTTACTTCGACAGTAGCGTAGGTTTAGTTTTTATGTAAGCATTTTTATGTAAGAGCATTTTCTATCTAAATTTTAAAGTGGCATACCTCTAGCTCTTTAAAGTGCCAAATATATCATTCACTTATTCACTTACTCACTCACTCATAGTCTATACCGCTTTATCCTGTATACAGGAGCCTGGAGCTAATCCGAGGGGACCAGGGGACCAATTAATCACAGAGCACATACAAATTTACAGTACACGCTCATTCATAGACTATGGGCAATTTGGGAATGCTAATCCCGGTAACCTGCATGTCTTTGGACTGTGGGAGGAAACCGGAGCACTCGGAGGAAACCCATCAAGCACGGGAAAACATGCAAGCTCCATGCACACAGTGTATGCACATAGAGAGAGAGAGAGAGAAATAAAGCAAGCATATATAAATTATAAGCTTTGTATGTGTATTTGTATTTGGAAGGTACTGTGTATGACTGTGTACAGTATGTGACAAATACAAGTGTGGTAGTAGTGGTACTACTGTATTGTAAAGGAGCAAGGAAAGCATGCTAGCTAAGTAAGCTAGCAGTCAAGTGGAGGAAAAATACACTAACCAGAATAGTTAATACTAATAGGTTTAACATTCAAGATTATTAATAGACTTGGTCAATATGGTTGTTTGTTTAAGCCTCTCACAAGAAGCTAGATGATTGTTTTCCTGTCTAAACAGAAAGTGCTCTTGCTGCTTCTTTATGTAGCTATGAGGTAGCATACCAAACGCTCATTGTATGGACCTCTATGAGCTTGTGTTAGATTAAGACTAAATGATAGTATCTTCTGATATTTTTCCTTATAATTTAACCTAACTTTAGCATGCTAAGCCCCCCCCCCAAATTTTTGTTTCCTTAGTTCTTTCTCAATCCTAACATGCTAGTACTTCCTGTGGCTTGCTGTATGTACTGTATATAAAACATGTGAATGGTTCCTGCTCAGAGATGTAGTGGCACATGTACCCCTCATGCCACAGATAGGACTGTGTATTTGCTTTGTGTTTACTCAGGGTGTTGGCTTAGAACTTATATGCCTCTTTTGTTTTGTCGATAAACCTGAGAACATTCCATCACTCTATTGTATGTGTGTGTGTTAGTGTGTGAAAAAAGTGTCTGAAAGCATGGCGAAGCACAGCAGATAAAACTACTGGTCCATTTATACAATTTTAAACCTAACTCTAGGATAAATGGATATGCAAGCTGCTAATGTGTTAAAATGTTCAGCACCATCTGTTGATGGCTTGCAGCACACTTGGTCACCTCTTTAAAGTCTCAGAGTTATGTGTATGGAAGCATATTAGTATTATAATACTTTGAATTATATCAGCCTTTGAAAAACTCATTTTTATATTGTATCGAACAGCACCTCAAATTAGAGCCGTTATGAAGGATTTACAGATCATGAGTATCAGATACATCTCAACATTAACTGTTCAAAGGAGATTGGAGAAAGGAGATGTATAGTACTGTATATGTACACTATGTATATACATATATACAGTACGTATAATTATTTTTGCTGAAATATGCATATTTGTCAGTGGCATTTAGTATATATCTCAACATTAACTGTTCAAAGGAGATTGTTGCATATTTTGGACACGTTCTGCATTGTAGAAAGAAATAAAAATCAGGAACGGCCATGGAGTTAGAAAGTGATCCCAAAGTTTTGAGCGGTGTATCATTGGTGGCTCAGTGGTAGTGGTAGTCTTTTACCTGCCATGCACAAGGCCCAGGTTCGATTCCTAGTCAGTGCCCAAACCCCAACCACTGGATGCAGTTTCGGTCCCAAGCCCGGATATAATGGGAGGGTTGCGTCAGCATCCGGCGTAAAACCTGTGCCAAGTTCTTGTGGAGATCAAATGGTCCGCTGTGGCGACCCCTCAACTGGAGCAGCCGAAGGACCAACAACAACATCACTGTTGAAACTATAGACTTGAAATGTACTGTAAATACTATTGAATTTATTAAAGTGAAATATTTTACCTTAAAAAGCAATATCTTTGGATTTATGTGCACTGAATTTCACGTGAAATTCTCAATAGTCCATGTTAAGCTGTGAAATTTCAAAGACTTGATTTCAATACAATATTAATATTCTCAAATTCGGATAGTCAAAGACTGATATAATTTAAATTATTATGATGTCAATTTGCTTCTATATATGTTAGGTTTAAGCAGCTTTTTTATTTCAAACATTGTCCTAGGCAAGGACAAAGCACTGAATAAAAACCAACTTGAATTATAGATTTAAAGAAAAAAATTCAGCAAAGAAAAGTATATAATTAAAAATGAAGATGTGTTGAGCAATTGTGTTTTTGTCTGGTAATGATTAGTTCCGGCTGCAGGAGCATGGTTGATGTAATGGTTTGTTTCGCTCTGCTTTATTGCCTTTCAGCTGATTTCCTGTGTGAGCTGTACTTAAAGAGCATAATTACGTCTATTTTTCCTCTGTTTTTTTTTTGTCTCTAGGTCTGTCAGTTTTTCTTGCTTATCTGCCTTACAATAAAGGCGGAGTAAAAAGATAGAAGCAAAAGCTTCACACTGACTTTTGCTTTCTAGAATAATTGCTCATAGCTGTGTGCGCATTTCAATTCCTGCTACGTAGCTCTGACTAACTGCACCGGTTTAACAATCTACTCACATGTTCCCTGTGACAGCAGACAATGGTGATCTCTTCATCTCTTTTGTCACACTCACCTCCATGTGCACACATGCAAACACACATATATATTTGTTATATACACACACCTACACACACCTATATACAGTACTGTATATGTACACTATGTATATACATATATACAGTACGTATAATTATTTTTGCAGAAATATGCATATTTGTCAGTGGAATTTGGTATATATACATACATGCCAAATAAAATCTTTAAATATTACTTCATTATGCAGGACTGAAAAGAACAATAAGACATAAATCAATACAGTGAATAAACTTTGTAGGATTTTAAGATTCAGCTCCATGAAGGACATTGTGAATCAGAGGAGACAGCTAGAACACCGAAGCGGATGGGGGGAAATGAGAGACGAGAAGGAGGGGAAATGTTTCAAAGAGCAAAAATGAGGAAAATGAGGTGCAGGGAGACGGGATTGAGGACGCAGAAGCAAAGGGCAGAGAGGACACAGGAGGAAGAGTAAAGATTAAAGGGGTTTAGTGCGTCATTCTGAGTCTGAGTCATCATCTGACGTCATATAGTTTGTGTGCGAGTGTGTGTGTGTGTGTGTGTGTGTGTGTGTGTGTGTGTGTGTGTGTGTGTGTGTGTGTGTGTCAAAATTTATGCATTCTGTCTAACATACGCATCCAATCAAAAGTTATCCTATAATGTCAAATTTCAGGTGTTCTGAAATTTATCAAAATATAAGACAGGATTAAGTTTATCGTGTTGCATCCATTTGGATACATTTATTTACGAGGTCATAATCAAATGAAAACAGAGGCATTGTTTCTCCAACAGTGTGATGTGCTGGTCTTACGGTAATGCGTCTTCTTCAGGAATGCTTACTAGATAATTGGTGTATTAAAATTAAACTGTGGCATAATACTGTATGTTGCTTCCTTCCCGCAGTGTGAAAATTGATCACAACCACAGGAATTTTACTAAGTGACATGATCCACATTTCCTGCTATTGCTATTAAATATGATTGAGAAAATTATATCAAAATTAGAACATAGGGCAGGGCGATAAAATGATAACGATATGTATCGCGACAGGCACGTGATCGAAAATAATTATAACGATAAAACGTTCGATATGTTTTATTCTTTGTCGAAAGAAAACAGTGGTTGCGAAGCTAGTTAGGTTGCATTAACCAAGGCACTCGCTCTCTGGTAACCTAGCAACGTAGGGAGTGATACACTAACAGACAATCAGGTAACAGTATCACGTTTGGTTGCGTCTCGTGCTGGTTTGCTGGATCCCTCTTCATAAGCAGAAAGCAGTGAGCGAGGAAATTGTAAATAAAAGAGGAAAAGTCAGCTCGTCACTATGGCAGTTTTTTATGGAATAAAATCACTGTCAAAAATAATCGTGCGTAAAAAAAAGATTTGTGTGTATTTCTGTGTTTTGTCCGAGTTGGATTCCAAAATCTACGACCACGACAGCTTACAGATACGATATTTAGTGTGTTTGTTACAGTACAACTCTGAAATATGTGAATCTGACCACTTACAGACACAAAACTTGTTTTTACAACTCCTCTGTTACACGGCGAAATTACGCCCATACGCCCATTAAACCGCTGTCAAAAATACGTCATTAAGTCCACATGCACAGACATTACTATCTGAAGGAGGAGGAATCGATATGGCGCATGCGCCCTGTCACCGTTTTAAACCCCTAAAATCTTACCTGCTATAGTTAAAACATCTCTGTAATTTTACTTCTCTTAAACATGCACGAATTTGTGAAAAAAATAATACTTACCTGAGACGATGTGAGAGCGCTCGGCTGCTGATATGCCATTTTGGCGCCGGTGGTTTAAAACGCTGGCCGAATCGATTCCTCTTCCCTCGGATATTAAGGCCTGTGCATGTGGCCTTGATGACGTATTTTTGACAGCAGTTTAACACACTACATTCATAGGTGTAATTTCGCAATTTGTCCGTGTATCAAAGGAGTTGTAAAAACAAGTTTTGTGTCTGTAAGCGGTCAGAGTCGTATATTTCAGAGTTGTGGCCGTAGATTTTGGAATCCAACTCGGACAAGACACAGAATTACACACAAATCTTTTTTTTACACACGATTATTTTTGACAGTGATTTTATTTAATAGTTTTTTGGATATTATAAGTCAGACCAATGTCATCTGTAAATTATGCAAGACCGTCATCCAAGACTGGTAATACAACGAACTTGATGTACCACATTATACCCCTATCTCTCGTATTCAACCAACAACATCTGTAGCTGCAACACCGAACAAGCAGCAGACCACCATGGAGAGATACTCTGCATCAGTGCCTTATGACAAAGAATCTAAACGGTACAAAGATGTAACGGAGGCAGTGGCATATCATATAAATCATAAAAAATATCATTAATTATCGATATCGACCGATATGAAACACTGATATCGTGATACAGTTTTCAGCCATATCCTCCAGCCATATTAGAACATGTCAGGCCATAGTGTCTGTACTATAAATTTAAATCTGTGCTGCTGTGGACTGTGAGAAAGCTGCTCTATGCATTTCTCTCATGTTATGTTATTTAGACATTTTTCACACAGATATCACATGCTACCAACATGGGTCAACATGCACTTTTACTTTCTTTTGCTTGCTCTGTAGAAGAGTGTGAAGGAGGGCATCCTGTTGAAGCAGACTAGCTCCTTTCAAAGATGGAAGAGGAGGTACTTCAAACTAAGAGGCAGGACTCTCTACTATGCCAAGGACTCAAAGGTAATAGAAATAATAACTCATGTCTTGATGGAGCTGCATTTGTCTGACCTTGTTTAATAACCTGCTTGTTTTGTTGCAGTCTCTTATATTCGACGAAGTCGACCTTTCGGATGCCAGCGTGGCAGAGACAAGCACCAAGAACATAAATAACAGTTTTACAGTAAGGACACATACAGCTCTAAACTGAATGAACACAGTTTTACAGTGATTACACTCAACTGTACAGAGAGTACACACACCTTTACAGACAACAGACACAGTTTTATACACGATGCACACAGATTTACAGTGTGTACATGTAGCTTTAAAGTAAATATACGCAGCTTTACAGTGCGTACATGCAGATTTGCAGTGAGTACATAGAACTTTACAGTGAATACATAGCTTTACAGACTAGACTTAGCTTTACAGTGGGTCCATGTAGCTTTACAGTAAATATAAACAGCTTTACAGTGCGTACATGTAGCTTTACTGTAAATATACAGTACACAGCTTTACAGTGCATACACTGTTAATTTACTGTTAATTTAATATTCTCAATTTCAGATAGTCAAAGGCTGATATAATTCAAATTATTATGATGCAAATTTGCTTCTATATATGTCTCAGGTTTAAGCAGCTTTTTTTTATTTCAAACATTGTCCTAAGCAACGCTTGAGTTATAGATTTAAAAAAAGAATATCAGAAAAAAGTATATAATAAAAAGAAAGATGTGTTGAGCAATTGTGTTATTGTCTGGTAGTGATTAGTTCTGGCTGCAGGAGCATGGTTGATGTAATGGTTTCTTTCGCACAGCTTTACAGTGTGTACATGTAGCTTTACAGTAAATATACACAGCTTTACCGAGTGTACATGTAGCTTTAGAGTAAATATACCAAGCTTTACAGAGTGTACATGTAGCTTTAGAGTAAATATACTAAGCTTTACAGTGTGTACATGTAGCTTTACAGTAAATATACAAAGCTTTACAGAGTGTACATGTAGCTTTAGAGTAAATATACTAAGCTTTACAGTGTGTACATGTAGCTTTACAGTAAATATACAAAGCTTTACAGAGTGTACATGTAGCTTTACAGTAAATATACAAAGCTTTACAGAGTGTACATGTAGCTTTACAGTTAATATACCAAGCTTTAAAGTGTGTACATGTAGCTTTACAGTAAATATACCAAGCTTTACAGAGTGTACATGTAGCTTTACAGTAAATATACCAAGCTTTAAAGTGTGTGCATGTAGCTTTACAGTAAATATACACAGCTTTACAGTGTGTACATGTAGCTTTACAGTAAATATACAAAGCTTTACAGAGTGTACATGTAGCTTTACAGTAAATATACAAAGCTTTACAGAGTGTACATGTAGCTTTACAGTAAATATACCAAGCTTTAAAGTGTGTACATGTAGCTTTAGAGTAAATATACCAAGCTTTACAGAGTGTACATGTAGCTTTACAGTAAATATACCAAGCTTTACAGAGTGTACATGTAGCTTTACAGTAAATATACCAAGCTTTACAGAGTGTACATGTAGCTTTACAGTAAATATACACAGCTTTACAGAGTGTACATGTAGCTTTACAGTAAATATACACAGCTTTACAGTGTGTACATGTAGCTTTACAGTAAATATACACAGCTTTACAGAGTGTACATGTAGCTTTACAGTAAATATACCAAGCTTTAAAGTGTGTACATGTAGCTTTACAGTAAATATACCAAGCTTTACAGAGTGTACATGTAGCTTTACAGTAAATATACACAGCTTCACAGAATGTACATGTAGCTTTACAGTAAATATACACAGCTTTAGAGTGTGTACATGTAGCTTTACAGTAAATATACCAAGCTTTACAGAGTGTACACAGCTTTAGAGTGTGTACATGTAGCTTTACAGTAAGTATACCAAGCTTTACAGAGTGTACATGTAGCTTTACAGTAAATATACACAGCTTTACAGAGTGTACATGTAGCTTTACAGTAAATATACCAAGCTTTAAAGTGTGTACATGTAGCTTTACAGTAAATATACCAAGCTTTACAGAGTGTACATGTAGCTTTACAGTTAATATACACAGCTTTACAGAGTGTACATGTAGCTTTACAGTAAATATACCAAGCTTTACAGAGTGTACATGTAGCTTTACAGTAAATATACCAAGCTTTACAGAATGTACATGTAGCTTTACAGTAAATATACACAGCTTTACAGAGTGTACATGTAGCTTTACAGTAAATATACACAGCTTTAGAGTGTGTACATGTAGCTTTACAGTAAATATACACAGCTTTAGAGTGTGTACATGTAGCTTTACAGTAAATATACCAAGCTTTACAGAGTGTACATGTAGCTTTACAGTAAATATACACAGCTTTACAGAGTGTACATGTAGCTTTACAGTAAATATACCAAGCTTTAAAGTGTGTACATGTAGCTTTACAGTAAATATACCAAGCTTTACAGAGTGTACATGTAGCTTTACAGTTAATATACACAGCTTTACAGAGTGTACATGTAGCTTTACAGTAAATATACCAAGCTTTACAGAGTGTACATGTAGCTTTACAGTAAATATACCAAGCTTTACAGAATGTACATGTAGCTTTACAGTAAATATACACAGCTTTACAGAGTGTACATGTAGCTTTACAGTAAATATACACAGCTTTAGAGTGTGTACATGTAGCTTTACAGTAAATATACACAGCTTTAGAGTGTGTACATGTAGCTTTACAGTAAATATACCAAGCTTTACAGAGTGTACATGTAGCTTTACAGTAAATATACACAGCTTTAGAGTGTGTACATGTAGCTTTACAGTAAATATACCAAGCTTTACAGAGTGTACATGTAGCTTTACAGTAAATATACACAGCTTTACAGAGTGTACATGTAGCTTTAGAGTAAATATACACAGCTTTACAGTGCGTACATGTAGCTTTACTGTAACTAGACATAGCTTTACAGTGGGTGCATGCACATTTGCAACTTTCCATATTTTAAAACACTCTTTACACTGAGTACACAGTGCAATGTAAAGAGTGTATTATGTAAAGTTGTATACTATCACAGCTTTACAGTGGCTCTACTGTTTGTACCTTTACAGTAAATAGACACAGCTTTATTGTGAGTGTACACAAGTTTACAGTGACTGTATATATGGCGTTACAGTGGCATCAACTCTACTTACTCGCTCAATCTTGTGTGCTAACTCAGTCACTCAGTCTCTCCCTTTAACTTACTCACACAATCATCATTTGACAAAATTACACTATCTCTCCCTGACTTTCTTTCATATATACGTTTAAAGCCATGTATTGTCACCTTTATTGTACCTCCTCATACATGCTGTCTAAGGTCTTTCACCTGTTCACACGCCCTGTTTTCAGGTGATCACTCCTTTCCGTAAGTTGATGCTATGTGCGGAAAGCAGGAAAGAGATGGAGGATTGGATCAGCGCCCTGAAGTCTGTCCAGAAATGGGAGACATACGAGGTCAGTGTTTGATCTTTGTCCTTAATAATAATATAATATAATCATAGCGATCCTGCTTGTAGAATCAGTGGATTTCTTTTACTGTTACATGCACACATTTATAAACACAAAGGTGCAAAGTGTTTTTTATCACAGATGATATTTATGTGAGCGTATGGTGATGAAGTGTGTGTTGTTTGTGATCTCAGGCCAGTCAATTTAATATGGAGCACTTCTCCGGGATGCATAATTGGTACGCGTGCTCTCATGCGCGCCCGACATTCTGTAACGTCTGTCGCGAGGCATTGCCCGGAGTCACCTCACATGGCCTGTCCTGCGAGGGTAAACACGCAAACAACAATTCAAACCCACAGTGCTGCAAACAGCAACATAAAAAACAACCACACACTGCTCATAATGTTCTCCATTATGAACCTTTCGTTCTATATAATTTCTCACCATCTAATTTTTGGTGTGTTGTAGTGTGTAAGTTTAAAGCTCATAAACGCTGTGCTGTCCGATCCACTAACAACTGTAAATGGACCACCCTGGCTTCTATTGGAAATGACATCATCGAGGATGAAGATGGGGTGAGTTTCTGTCTTTGAATAGACTTGTTTTTATTGGTGTCACTATGCATTAAGTGGTTTAATAAGTGAGAACTGCTGTGTGTGTACGTGTCCAGGTGGCCATGCCTCACCAGTGGCTGGAGGGGAACCTGCCGGTCAGTGCTAAGTGTGTGGTGTGTGATCGGACATGTGGCAGTGTGCGCAGGCTGCAGGACTGGCGCTGTCTCTGGTGCAAAGCCATCGTAAGTGTTATTAGTGTAATAATAATAATAATAATAATAATAATAATAATAATAATATTGTACTAAATAATAGGTATAATATTTTTTAATGTATTTTTTCTACACTTTTAATTATTCTTTTGTTACATAATATACGTAATGATCAGATATTAGTCTTTGACCTCATAGTTTCTCACAGATTTTCCAATAGTACATCTAAAGCAAATCTAAAACTATTATTATTATGTAAGTGGGACAGTGGCTTAGTAATAGTGTTAAGCACTTTTGCTTGGTGGGTTTCCTCCAGGTACTCTGATTTCTTCCTGTAGCCAAAAAATGCTTTGTAAGCTGAATGGTGTTTCCAAATTGCCTGTAGTGTGTGCCTGTTTGAATGGATGGATTAATGGAGGGATGGATATGATTCTATGTATTTCTTTAGGTACACAGTAGCTGTAAGGAGCAGTTGGGGAAGGTGTGTCCACTGGGTCAGTGTAAAGTGTCCATCATTCCTCCCACAGCTCTAAACAGCATTGATTCAGATGGTAAGCAATGCATGACAACCACATCAGAACCACATCCAGATAGAAATGTGCTAAACCTGAACTTTCAATCCGACAAAACTTTTTATCGATTGTTTAATTTTTTGGTTGATTTAACATTTTCCGCATTGTGTCCTTAGTAATACTAATTAGTAATGGCAGGTGCATTGCCCCGGGACAACTTTTCACATGTAATAGTATATATTTGAAAACTACTGTGTGTTCCCTTTATCTCAGTGATGCTAAATAAAAGCATGATCTTTTTAGGTTTGTAACAGGTATTGCTTTTCAGACCCTGAACTGGGAGTACTGGTCACCCCACAATGTTTCATTAAAATTAATTAACCTAGGCATTTTGTATCTTGCTCTGGATAAGAGTGTCTGCTAAATGCTTAAATGTAAATGTAAAAAAATAAATTACATTCACATTTAAGCATTTGATTCACTAATTGCTTGTTGAGACTTGTCATAGTGAGTAATGTGTGAAAATCTGTTTTTTCCATGTTTTTGTTGCCTGTATCTGATTATATCTACATAATACGGATGGATGAAATTAATGTTTTTAGGATTTTGCTTGTTACGAGATGAGATATGAGAGTCCTTTTGCCTCGTTACTCAAAAAACAAAGTCAGTTTTTTTTTGTACAGCAAATACGACTTTAAAGCTACAGTTTATAACTGAAATGTATATTATAAATTTAATCTAAGTCTGTAGAATTAATAGAATAATGAATTTATCTAGCTTAATAATAGTATTGTTTAGTACAAACTAAGGAGACAACCTCTGGTTTTGAAAAAACGTGTGACCAAAGCATGTGACCATTGGGTGCGGGCTCCAAAAATGAGTCAATCCCCAAAGACCCCATGTTAAAACATCCAACTTTAAAACAGAAATAAATGTGTTTACAGACTGGTACAAAATAAATAATAATAATAATAATAAATGTTTTTTTGGTCCACATAGCTAGAATCTCCATCCATGACATCTTTTTGGGATACATTTTTTATGTAACTCATCGATTTATATTATACAGTATGAAGCTAAATATGCTAAAAGGAATCTTTTTTGCTTAACCTAACACAAGAAATGTACGACACAGAATGACATGTAGGGTGTGGATGGTAGAGTTCAATCAAATGCAAAGTCATGTTAGAAAATAGATTAACATTAGCCACCTTAGTTTTGTAGCTATGCTAAAGCTAAGCCTCCTAGCTTGTGATGACTGAAGTAAGTGTGTATGTTCCAATTAGCGGCCATTCTCCGTTTGCTCTGATCATATGCCCGTGTATGGATTAAGCTTTGTTTTAAGTGGAGTCAGCTCCTGTCAAGATGGCGATGAACAAACCGTGTTCAGAAAACACATGGAGCGTTTATCCAGTCCATGTCTATGCTTCCGACCCAAACTAAGTAGATTTACTGTAACATGTAGAAATTATGATACGTGAATGTTTTTTATAGTTGCTATTGACTTATTGAAGTCTTGGACTTAACCCTGACTTGGCCTCTTGCCTTTTTAAGACCCACTCTCAGCTCCTCCTGGTCTTGGCATTGTCCCGACCTTAACAGTGGCAGTATCGACTACAGCCTAATGTCAAACACAGCGTGAAATAAGGACTCACCTTTTACGAGCGTCTGGCACAGCTAGTGTTGATAAGCAAGTATAAAGGCGTATGAAAAAAATAGCTCTTCTGAAAAGTCTCCAGTGTGAATCGGCCAGAATAGAGCCAGCAGCGTGTCCAGTGTACACGCCTTATATACAACATTACCTCAGTGTGAGAGTGAGTTCTCGCTTGTACACCAACAAACTTGTGAACTTTATGCTTAGAAAAACACTCCTAGATATCAAATATCCCATGAATACTAAATTATTCACACAGTTTCAGTACACATTAGTGGGGTCTGCCTTATCTTTGGGAGACTTAGCACTCGAAAAATGTATATGAGGATTAGAATACGGGTTAGGATTAAAAGTTTGTTTAATTCTGATGTTCCACAGATTTTTTGACTAGTGGCCATGTGATGATATCATGCTCATCTCTCTGGGTCTCTGCAGGGTTCTGGAAAGCCGCGAGTCCGTCCTGCTCCAGTCCTCTGCTGGTCTTGGTGAACAGCAAGAGTGGTGACAACCAGGGAGTGAAGTTCCTGCGCAAGTTCAAGCAACTGCTCAACCCTGCGCAGGTCTTTGACCTCATGAACGGAGGACCACAGCTGGGGTGAGACTCAGCACATATTTCATTAGATAAGCATCCAACTCATTCTGCCGTATGTAGATTGGTCAGGCTTTGATCTCTTGTCGTGTATGCTGATGTGTGTGTGTATATGTGTGTGTGCGTAGACTACGGCTGTTCCAGAAGTTTGTAACATTTCGTATCCTGGTGTGCGGGGGCGATGGCAGCGTTGGTTGGGTTCTGTCTGAACTGGATAAACTGGGACTGCACAAACAGGTTTGAAATAATAACCACGTAATTATATCACAATAAGGCAAATTAGTTCTTCTTGTAAATTGAGCATGTGCGCACATGTTCTCATTACAGTGCCAGTTGGGTGTGCTTCCCCTGGGCACAGGAAATGACCTGGCACGGGTGTTGGGTTGGGGGGGTTTGTGTGATGATGATGCACAGCTCTTGCAGATATTGGAGAAGCTGGAGAGAGCTACCACAAAGATGTTGGACAGGTACAACACACACACACACACACACACACATGCATTCATTAGTATATGAGTTTCTGTGCCAGATTACACAGAAAAGATTTCCTGCAGTGTGAACAAAGACAAAAAAGTCAACATTAAAAAGCAATCACTTTTGTGTGAGGTTTTTAATTTGATTAAACATAGAATTCTGGTCTTGCATCTCAATAACACTAGTCATATTTATTTTCATTCCATTTTTATCTTTATCCATTTCCTTCTTTGTTTAGAAATATATTTTTTAGTTGTTTGCACTGAATAGATTCAGAGGAATCCAGCCAGGATACTATATGTACAGCCATATTTCACCGATACAGTATGTCTTCATATTGAGCGTCAATATGTGTGCTAGTTGTTAGCAGCACTGTCACCTCACACCCCCGGGGTTGGGGTTTGAATCTTAGCTGTGTATGGAGTTTAAGTGTTCTTTGTGGGTGTTCCCCGGGTTATCCTGTTTCCTTCCACAGTCTATATAACGTGTTGTAGTTTTTCCAAATGGCCCTGTAGTGTGTGATTGCTTGTGTGTGGCCCTAACCACGGTGTACAGTACTGTACCTCTGCCTTGTGCCCTGTGCCCTGGGATAGCCTTCAACACTCATACACAGGATGAGCAGTACAAATGAAGGATGGATCTCGATACTAATTCTCACCTGTTCACTACTTAGTGTCTTTTTGCTTGCATCATTAATATAATAATCATCGTGTATATGAGAGCAAATGCAGCTACATTTCAAGAACTCACACCGGATTTCATCACTTTTAAAAAAACGTGAAAAGGAGACGATTTAGGAAATGCATAGTATTTTCCTTGAACAAATTTAGACTAATTTTAGTCAGTTATATACTATTATATTTGAAAAAGGTTTTTAACCCCTCTGTGTTTGTATGTGTGTTGTGTAATCAGATGGAGTGTAATGACATACGAAGTTCCCACCAAAACTGCACCTGTCATTGTTAAGGAAGATGATCCTTCAGACTCTCCACTCCAGGTAGAAGCCTGGTTAAATAAAATTAATCTGTCTGTCCGTCCGTCTCTCTGTTTGTCTGTGTTTCTCTGTCTGTCTGTCCGTCTGTCTATCTGTGTGTTTGTCTGTCTGTCCGTCTATCCGTCTGTGTTTGTCTGTTTGTTTGACTGTCCGTCTGTTCGTCCGTCTTTTTGTCTTTCTGTCTGTCTGTCTGACTGCCAGGCTTTAAAAGTGTTTAACCTTTCTTCTCCCCCTTCAGATTACTCATTATGCTGACTCTGTCGCCTCTCATCTGACAAAAATCTTGGACTCGGACAAACACAGTGATGTCATATCCTCTGCTAAGTGAGTGTAGCTGTCTGTGTGCCACATTAAAGTTTCCCTTTCATGCATGACCAGTCCAGTTTAAGAACATAACGAGCAGACAACAAAAGTTTTTTCCCCAGTCATTAGCTGTATTGCACTTTTGCTTCAGTAATTTGGTTATGTGATCATCTGACATCATCCGCAGTAACGAGGATGTTCATCTGCTCACAGACACAGTGTACAGTCTCTCAGCTTTGGAATATTGAATAAATTCCCTTCTCTTTTCTGTGTCTTAATGTTAGTTACTGAGGAATTGTTTTAGGCAGAAGATTCCCCTCTGTTGGAAAGGTTACACCTCTACCTCAGACAGTTACGGCTGACAGCGTCCAAAAATGTTAAACAATGTTTCTAATAGTTTGTTATTGGACGTGGATCATATGGGGTGTCGCTCAGACAGGAGAGGATAAGCTGTATTTGAATTAGCACATCAGCTTAAGGAAGAATAAATACAGATAAACAAATATGTAACATTGTAGTGTTTATGAATGCACCGCTACTTGGTAGAAGAAATTTACTTGAACTATTTTCATATGACTTGGTTTAACAACAAAAAAAAAAAACACAATTCTACCACCAGAGGTACTTCGTTACTGTACTTAAGTTCTTTTTCATGTATCTGTACTTTACTCCAGTCGTTTTATTTGAGGATACTTTTTTACTTTTGCTCCACTTAAATGTACAGCAAATATCTGTACTTTTACTTCTGCATGCTGTTGCACTACCTAACCACAGTGGTGTGTAGTATTTGAAGCGTGAATTTCGCCACCTGCTGACTACTATGTGAAGTGCCTGACTTGCCTTTCCTTTGAGACACACCTAAAGTAATTCAGAAGTTGATGTGCAGAACTGGTTGCAGACAGCAATGCAAACATGTTTACTATGATAATTGCTATTGTGAACTAATACAAACCCTGTATGTTTACTATTAAGGTACATTTGAATATGTGTATATTCTTTACTTTTACTCAGGTGCACAAGTAAATGCAGGACTTTTACTTTTACTTGAGTAATATTTGCACTAGGGAATTTTAATTAAAAGTACAGGATTTGTGTACTTTTCCCAACTCTGGTATTAAATGTATTAATGTAATCACTAGGTATTAAATGTAGATGCTGTACATGCAGACCAGGTGCTTTTCCTAAATCCGTTATCCGTTATGATTATTGAGTTTTGTTTTGTTTTTTTCTTTTTTTTTATAGTTAAATTATTCTGATGCGATACTATGAAGTTTGTCTTCCTACATTTCTATTTTTTCCCCCTACATTTTGCACTATATTAACATTGATTACTCCTGTTGTGTGTGTGTGTGTGTGTGTGTAGGTTTTTGTGTGGGACCGTCAACGAGTTTGTAGCCGAGGTTGGAAAAGCCTATGAGAAAGCAACTGAAAACAAGGAGGAGGCCGATGCTATGGCTAAAAAGGTGTGTGTACAGTGCGTGTTTATGTATGTGTGTGTGGGAGGTGTACTTGAAGTGGATGTGTGTAGGGGGTGGTTAAACAGAGTGTGTTATGTGAAGGTTGTATAAGTGACAGTGTAATAGGTGTATTTGACATTGGTAGGCTGAAGCCCGATGACTCAGTGCTCTTCAACACTTTATTCTCAGATCAGTAATATTAAAAGCATGCACCATCCTGTGTCTCTCTGTGTGTTTATGCACACCTACTTATCCCACATATAAGGCACTTAACACTGTATAAGCTTGCTGCTGACATGTCGGTCTCGGCATCGACTCGTCCTCACCTGTACCCTAACACCGCGTGCCTCCTCAGTGCGCCATGCTGAATGAAAAGCTGGACTCTCTGGTGCGGGCGCTGAGCGAGGAGGCGGATGCTCAGCTCGTACCCGCAGGCTCTCAGCCCCCCGAACAGGAGAGCGAGTCGAGCAGCCCGGATGCCCCGAGCGTCCCCAGACCCTTCAGATCCAAAGAGCAGCTGATGCTGAGAGCCAACAGCCTGAAGAAAGCACTGCGGCAGATCATAGAGCAGGCGGAGAAAGGTCAGCAATCTGCTCACAATAATGCAGACCTGAATTATTTATGCATGAGGAGAACATTGATTTGGTCAGAATTATTCACACAGCCTTATCTTGACTTAATATGTTAAGCTTACTGTGTGGAATCATTCATTGAAATGCTCCTAATTAGCACGTTCGCATGATCTTAAAATATATCACAGCATCAATATATGAATATACTATAATAACAATTATACTGTGATATGACATTACAGCTGATATACACACTGAATGGAATGATACCAAAACTACCAAAACAAATTGCCTGCCATCTACTGTATGATACTGACTCCATTCCTTTTGTCCCACCTCTTGTCAGTGGTGGACGAGCAGAACAGACACACCCAGGTACAGAGGATGTCTTCTTCGTCTTCAATAAAAAGAAGCAGCAGTGAGGACCTCAAGGAGGCGGAGCCACGTGAGTGACATTCACAACTATTTGCATACATAAATGCAACCACGTCCAGTTCAGTCTTTTCCTTATAATATTACAGAAATGACTATAGGCTACCATGCCAACGAGACTCCCATCATACCCATATGGCATCCATTTTTTAATCTAATCCTGCTCAAAGAGAGAGAGAGAGAGAGAGAGAACAGATAGTGATTGATCTTGTGCAATGTGAACTTAACAAGGCTTAACATTTAAGCCTTAAAAGCCATCCAGTTAAATCTCATGCAAACCCAGTGTCAAAAAAAGCAAAACTGCATAAATGCAGTTCACCTCAAGTACAGCAAGATATCCTCCTGCCGATAATAGCAGTAAAAATAATGCCAGTTTTGTTCACTGAATTTTTCTATTGCCCATTGTGGGTTTAATGGCTGTAAAAGGCATGTAATGGGGGGAATTAACAGTCTCATTTTTTCATTAGGACTTGAAAGCTAACATTATTTGTGGAAAGTTTTAATAGAAAAACAACCCAATGAGTTGAATCAAGATAATCATGTAGGCGACACAGTGGTGTAGTGGGTAGCACTGTTGCCTTGCACATCCATGGTTGAGGGTTCGATTCTCGCCTCGGGTCTGTCTATGTGTGCATGGGGTTTGCAAAGTCCAAAAACATCCAGATTAGGCCAGCTGGTCGTGTCTATTGTGTATATGGCTTTATGTGCCCTGTGATGGATTGGCACCCTGTGCCGTAAGTCTCCTGAGGCTCTGTATAAGTGGTATAGAAGATGAATAATGTATAGTATGTATACATATTATAATATGTAAGTGTATTTTTGTTTAGTTATTCTTTTTGTAAAGTTGTTCTTCTGACTTCTTCAACTGTGTAGTAATTAAAAGCTTTGACACATATTTGTGTGCAACAAATGAATCATATTAATTCTCCATGCTTTACTTGACCTTTATAAGGAAATTACCAACCAAACATCTTGTGTTGCATGAGAAATACATAATTGAAAATTGACACCGTGCCTGCAAATTTTTTTAGGGAGACACTGCAGTTTGAGTCATGATGATGATGAATAGCACTCGCCATTATTAGGTGTTTACAACTCATACATGTGAAGTTGTTGTTGTTGACGGCTCCCGTTCAGGGCTTGCCACAGCAGACACTTGGTTTGCACATACAAGCTTGGCACAGGTTTTATGCTGCCGGATGCCCTTCCTGACACAATTTTTCCATTTTATCCGGGCTTGGGACCGGCAAGTGGCTGGGGTTTGGGCACTGACTGGGAATCAAACCCAGGTCTTTTGCATGGCAGGCGAAACCCCTACCACTGATACACAAATACACAGTTGTTTCTGAGTGTGTAGTGCTGTCCTGTGATACAACAACATGTGTTGTTTTAGCTTCACATGTCTTGGAGGTATAATGTGTAACTCTGACTATTTCATAGCTGTTGTAAGACAGAGAAAAAATGGCTGATGGGTAATTTAGCCAAATTATGTAGTTGATGGGGGGAAAAAGAAAAAAATGCTCATTTGTTGGCATTTTCATGATGATTTCCACAGGTAGAAACATTCTGAAGATTTTGTGATTGTACAAAGGTTAATAAGGTTAAGCTGTTGCTCTGGTAGCCAGTCGAAATGTCTCATTCTCTTTTAACTGGGTCAGGTCAGAACCATTTGTGTAATTATAGTCAATTAGATTTTACTTCTAGATTAAACTAAGTCTTAGAAAAATACACCTGCTGACAGAGTGTGTGCTCATGTCTGGCTTTTTTCTTCTTCGTTTTCCTCATATGCTTTCAAAAGCACGTCTGTTATTATTATGACATAAATAAATAAGTCTGATTAAATATATGTCGATTCCGATGTACGTTCAAATCCGTTATGGATAAATAATTCAGTCTCTTGTATTTATTAAAAGCCCGTGGGGAAGAAAACGGAAAGGTCTTTGCGTGAAATGAAGTTTTGATCGTTTCTTTTTGTCCTGGGAGCGTAAGAGCTCTCGGTAGGTGGTGGTGTCATTTGAAGTTTTCAGTGTGCTGATCTTTTAAAAGAATTTACCAGGTCTTTATGTTTGAGAATAAGAACTATGAATACAAAATAGAAGCCAGTATAAAGCAAACTTAATGGTTAAAAATGTGTGTGGTTTCTATCCAGCCATTTTTATCAATCATATGTTGATTCTTTCTGTCCCTCTTAGGTCAAAGTGTCCAGATGCCCAACACCCCCATAGTGCTGGAAAAAGCAGAGAGCTGCAACAGTACTCCAGCTTTTACTGAGGAGTATGGACACACACACATACACGCACACACACACACAGAGCCACAATGTCTGTCACATCAGAGCACATCAGGATGCTCCAGAAGATAAATGAAGATGAATGCACTGTCACACTGATATTAACTGTATAAAGAAGTAAAGTGTAAGGAAAGTGACACATCATTTCATATTTTTGCCTCTGTACACCACCACCATGGATTAGAAACAGAGCTGATTTACCGAGCTTTAATAACTGAGGTTTAACAAGAATGTTGCATTAATTGTTTAGAAATTACAGCCATTTTTACAATGATCCCCCATGTTCACAGGCTCGAAAGTGTTTGGACAACTGACTAAAGAACAGTTTGATGATAGTTAGTTAAAACACATGAAGGAGATAAAGTCCATGGAAATAAAAACAAAGAGAAAAAAAGGGCGAAATAAACTATTTTAAAAATTCGTCATAGGAATGAATGTCCTGGTGAGCTCAGCAGCAGCAGAAGGCTGGAGGGATGTGTATAATTGGTATAGTCTACAATCAAGAGATGCCTTCATGACTTTATATCCAGAGGGTTGATCTCATGGTGCAAACCACTGGGAATGAAAACCCATTAGGATTAGGTTTTGCTAAAAATCTCTTTAAAAAAATAAAAAAACTTACAAGATAAATTTGTACTAGAATGATTGGAAAACAAGAATATTGTGAAGAAGAGGAAGCCTCATGATTCGAGGCGTATCGCATCATCTGCCAAACAAACGAATTTGCCTCCAAGTGTTAGAATAGATTCCATATTTATGTCAGAATGGCTGAAACAGTTAATGCATGGTAATTTCTTTGTTGCTTCCTTTCAAATCCATGTGAGATCTAAAGAGGCAAAAATTGTACAATTGACCAAATATTTATGGACCTGACGGTATGCACTTATTATTCTAGATGGTAATTATGTTTGTGATGTGTATCAGAAATAATGAGTATAATCATGCTGTTAGTGGTTTCTCACTGTCATTTGAAATCAAATCAGCAATCATGGTGTCATCACTTTGCGTCTGTATAAAAATGTCCTGCTGATTTGTTAATGCATACTGATTTATCCCTGTGCCCGCCTCTTTCTTTCTTTCTTTCTTCCACACAGGCAGTGCACGGAGAAGTGCGTGATGAATAACTACTTCGGAATTGGCCTGGATGCCAAAATCTCCCTGGAGTTCAACAACAAGAGGGATGAGCACCCTAAGAAGTGCAGGTGCAGTAGGAGGCGATCTCTCTCTCTCTCTCTCTCTCTCTCTCTCTCTCTCTCTCTCACACACACACACACACACACACACACCTGCACAGCTTTATGTAACTGTCTGGTGCTTTTTTTTGAGAGCACATTGGTATCTGCATCGTTGTGAGTTCCAAGATTTAGTCCAGGGGTTCTGAAACCCATTAATTGTGAACAAAAAACAAAAACCCATGCACACACAAACACACACTACAGGTTTGCAAACAGATTTTTTTTTTAATGCGCTCTACAGTAACATGTATTGATGGTGTGATCTCTGTCTCCGTCTCCCCTCAACAGCAGCCGCACGAAAAACATGATGTGGTACGGCGTCCTGGGGACGAAAGAGCTCGTTCAGAAAACCTACAAGAACCTGGAGCAGAGAGTGCAACTGGAGGTGTGTGTGTGTGTGTGTGTGTGTGCGTGTGGGTATGAGGTTACTCGTGTAACCTCGTGGACAGCGGGAAAAGTACTTTTTACAAGTTTAAACTTGATTTTTTTTGTGGGTGGTGTGGTGTTTGCGTATGTGTGGGGGCAGAAGGGATCCTGTTTTATATTGTTTGTCTTGTCTTGAGCCAACTTTCAGTTATGCTGAATTGAAAACTCTCTCTCTCTTTCTCTCTCTCTCTCAGTGTGATGGGGTGCCCATGTCTTTGCCCAGTCTACAAGGCCTGGCTGTGCTCAATATCCCTAGTTATGCAGGGGGTATAAACTTTTGGGGAGGCACCAAGGAGGATAATGTGAGTCACACACACAAGCTACTGTACTGCACACATTCATCTGGAAACCTGATGTAGAAAAATCATAGCGGAAACCTGTCTTGTTGGTGTTTGTGAGGTTTAAGCAAGAGCCTAAGCAGACCCTGGAATGTGAGCTTTTGCGCAGATCAGAGACAAAGATTATTAAATGAAGTCTGACTATGTGTCTGTGATAGATGAAGAATGCTGATGCCCCAGATGAAGCTTTTCCTCTAAATGACGACTTAGTGACGCCAGTCATACTTACTGCAGATAAGACACTTTCAGTTTTGCGACTAGCTGATAGATTTGGGTTAACACTCATTTGTCTACCTTTACATCTAGAATGAGAAAACATTGAGTCAGCATCCAGTACAAGTGGAGACCTCTGTGAGGTATATGGTGGTGGTTTATGAAGGGCTGAGCCAACCTAGGAAATATACTTTTACCTGCAGTTGAAAAGTATATTTTCATATAAGAAGCTATTTTAAAGGTCCTCTAGTCAGTCTCTTTATTGTAAAAAGTATCACACGTACACCCATACCACTCTTCCTGGTATCGGTCTTAGTTATTAATACGCGCATATTTCCACTATCTAATCTCTAAGCATCTGCACACTTCCAGACACAGCTTAAAAACAAAGAAAGTTGCACCATAAAAAAAAACAATACAGTCACGCTAGCAAAGTAAGTTATTTCACGGAAACAGTGTGCCAGGGTGTGGTCTTTTATATCAGCAGAGGTGCTGAGATTAATTTTTTACTGGGTTTTATTTAAGAACCGATAGTGCTCTAGTACTCTAAAATTTCCAGTTAAACAGAATATGTAATCAATAAATAGATAAATACAGCCCTGCAGAAAGGAGTCTGTTTTTTGGTGAAATTAAAGCACAAAGCTGTTGTCCATTTAGAGAGGAAAGATCTCATTATCAGTATTTTCATCCCAGTTGCAGTTCACAACACGACAGATTTCCTTTTGTTCATGCAGAATTTTGGTGCGCCGTCATTCGATGATAAGAAGCTGGAGGTTGTGGCTGTGTTCGGCAGCATGCAGATGGCCATGTCACGCGTCATTAATCTACAGCATCACCGCATCACACAGGTAGAAACAAATAGACGGGTCCAAGCACACACTCCTACAGTACGTGTTGCGTGTGGGATCTGATGTTTGCGCGTCTGTGTGGAATCAGTGTCGGCAGGTAAAGATCATTATTAAAGGAGATGAAGGCGTTCCGGTGCAAGTGGATGGAGAAGCCTGGATCCAACCGCCCGGTATCGTGCAGATCATCCACAAGAATCGTGCTCAGATGCTTACCAGAGATCGGGTCAGTGTGTGTGTGTGTGTGAGATTAGATAGTGTGTGTGTGTGTAACTTGAAAAAATTGGGGGGGGGGGGGGGGTGTTGCACATTTTAATGTGATACTGTATATAAAAAAACACATATAGTATGTTTATTTATGTTTATTTGTTTAAGAAAGTACATTTGCAAGGTCACCAGAGCAACAAAGTAAATGCATGCAGTGATTTTACAATTTATGACTCAAAACTTTGTAATGTGAGACAAATTCAGATGAAGGGTTAATTTGTAAGTTGAACATTAGTGAATCACAGTTCTTCAAGTTCCTACCAGGAAAAACATGGTGGTGTGTGTGTGTGTGTGGGTATGTAGGAGGATGTGTGGGAAGTGCACTAGCTGAGCTGTAAGGAAGTATAGTAGAGGAGTGCATTGGACCACGCTGTGCTAAGTGTTCGTGGGTGCCCATGTTTGTGTGTTGGCACTTTAGGCTTTTGAGAGCACGCTAAAGTCGTGGGAGGATAAGAGGAAGTATGACAGCTGCCGTTCTGCTCGGCCACGTCTCAATTCGCAGCAATCCATGGAATACCTGACTGAGGAGGAATGTGCCCAGGTGCAACAACTTGGCCTGGTGGCTGATTCACTCATTAACAGGTATGGGAGAGTGTGTGTGTGTGTGTGTGTGTATGTGTGTGTGGACATGCATTTCTTTGTAAATCAATAAAGAATTGTGAGCTCCTTGGGACAGGACTCCATAAGGAAAACTGTTAGGAGTGTTCTACTGAGGGAAAGTTTACACTAGAATTAGTGATTAGTATTGCATTAGGATTAGTGTTATTTTGAAGTAAAATTTACACTACAGTTAGGTTTGTGTTAGGGTTAATGCTATATTAGGCCAAAGTTTACACCAGTGTTGTATTCGGGTTTGTGTTATATTTTGGAGTAAAATTTAAACTAGACTTAGGGTTGTGTTATACTGAGGTAAAGTTTACACTAGAGTTAGGATTATGGTAGGATTCAGGTTATTCTGAGGCAAAGTTAACACAAGAGTTAGGGTTAATGTTATATCAGTGTAAAGTTTATACTAATATAGAGATATGTAAAGATAGGGTTGTGTTAAGGTTAGTGTTTTATCATGAGGGAAATTTACACTAAAATTAGGTTGTGTTAGGGTTAATGTTATACTGAGGTAAAGTTAACTTTAGAGTTAGGGTTGTGTTAGGGTTAATGTTATACTGAGGTAAAGTTAACTTTAGAGTTAGGGTTGTGTTAGGGTTAATGTTATGTCATAATAACGTTTGAACTAGAGTTAGGGTTGTTTTAGGTTTAGAGTTATACTGAGGTAAAGTTTACACTTGAGTAAGGGTTGTGTTAGTTTTAGCATTTTGCTGAGATCAAGTTTACACTGCAGTTAGGGTTGTTAGTGAATATGCACTTCTTTATTTTGTATTTTTTTTATTTGATTCATTATGTAAGAAATGATATCTTCACCTATTGTGTATTTGTGTGTGCGTGTAGAATACGGGAAGTGGCCAAGACCCATAAGGTGGTGGAACAGGAGTTGGCCCATGCAGTAAATGCCAGTGCTGCTGTCCTCACTGAGGCATTTCCCTCTAAACCCTCCAGCCCAGAGGTACAGCAGCTGAGAATTATAAATAATAAACTCATCAGAGAACCCAGAAGTTATACTGTATGACAAAGCAGTTCTTACTGTTGCTACATATATATATATATATATATATATATATATATATATATATATATATTATATATACCCGTAGTGCATTGTGTTCATGTGTAGAGAATACAACTTTTTTGTACTGTAGCTCAACATCTGTCTGGCTTTAATTTGATTAAAGACAGTTTAATAAGATGTATCTTTCATTGTATGTGGAAACACTCGACCATGTAGCATACTTCACACATAAGCGCTACTGCTTTAGTGCTGAAATAGTACTGTGTGTATGTGTGTGTGTGGAAGAGTGGAAGAGTGTGAATGTCAACGCAACCCATTTTGATCCTGCTGAATGCTTTTTGAGCTCTGCATTAGAACCGCTACTCAGTGTGTGTGATGTTGAACAGCGGGAGTTTGAAAAAGGTCACTCTGAACAGACAGGTTTACACAGGTGTGTGTGTGTGTGTGTTTTGTTACCAGTGTCTGAGTCGCAGCACCGCTGTGGAGATTGTCAACAGCAGTAAAGTGCTGCAGCAGGAGACTAAAATGCTGTTAGAAGGGAAACTGCTGGTGAGAGGCATTTTCTTTTCCTTCTCTTTCTCTTCACCAACTCGCACGGAGCTTGACTAATAAAAAAGGATATTTGGTTGCATTCCTTCATTAAAAAATGTCATGCTGTGATCAGAAGTGTTCAAAGGCATATTTCACATCACATTCTTACACCAAGTATAGCAGATAAATGCCATGTCTGATCAAAAGTCCTGTTCATTTATTAGAATATTGTTCAGCATGTTTTAGCGACTGCAATAAAATAAAAGTCAATGATTTGATATGAAAAAGTCTGTGTTTAAATTACTGAGGATTTCTTCACAGGTAGGAAGTGTTCAATGTTAGGGGCTAAAAGCTTCTTCTGCATCTCTCTATTTATGAAGCTTCTGTATCTTAGTGTGACATCTGTTTGTGCCATGTTTACTGTCTACTGTTCTCCGCTATTTCCCTGCAGGGATTCAGCCATGTTTACTTGAATGAATAATCTGTCTGAGACAGAGAAAACTTATTCTGTTTGTATATGTGTGTGTGTGTGTGTGTGTGTGTGTACCTGTGTTCCTGTGTTGTGTTATAGCAGTTAGAGGCTCCTCAGGAGGAAGATCTGCTTTCCACGCTCAACTCTCTCAGCGCTGAGTTAATCAAACTGGAGGACATCCACTGGATCTGTCCCAGCATGCATTGCTCAGAAGAGGTCTGGCTGGACATCATCTGACATAAATAGCACACAGCTGACACACATTGTCCTCTTAGCAGTGGCTTTGAGCTCAAGTGATGTTCAGTCTCATTTGATCTGCATTAAATGCATAATGTCGTATATTAGACTGTATGTTCCTATTGCAGGCATTTTAAAGGTCTCCTATGTTGCTAATTCTGTAAGAAGGTTACACAGGGGTCAAAGCTCCTTAGTGTCTGTATGTTAATGCTCCAACTCAAACAACCTTTTGATAATTATTCTTTTTTTTTTATTAATGAGCTTCTGCCAAGCTATACCCCATCACACCAGAGCTGAGCAACAAGCTGGGCAGTACTTATATGAGGTCACAAAAGGGGAAAAATTTAATTGGCTTGTTTAAACCCCAGCTAATAAAAAATGGAACAGGAAAATATTATGAATATAAATGACAAAAAATGACTAAAATTTAATGCATTATAGGTCCCTTTAAGGTAATCAAATATTAAAATATAATTTTCGATGGACTATGCTAGATATTAATAGCAAATATTTTCAGAGTTAATAATAAGGGCTAATAAATGCATTTAAAAAATGATAACGCCATAAAAAAATTATAAAGGCATCAAAAAGTTGTGTAGGCAAAGATTTTTTTTCTCAAAAGAGAAAAAAGGGCTCAAAATTCTGGCAAAAATGTTTAAACAATAGATAAATCCTGTAGAACGATAATGCAAATACCCTGTATGCGTTCACTATTTACTTTTAAAAGAGCTAGCTTAAAGTTCAGCTTGTTAAAAATGATGATAAGACAAAACCTGAATGAATTAAATGTGAGTGTCATTTATAAGCCAACATACAGCAGTATAGAAAGATCATTAACTTGCACTGCAAAGATGTTACAACTTTGCATCTCTATTAATCCTCTGTTTTGTGTCTTTTTTTCCCCCTCTTTTGATCTTATCCACAGGACTCATCTAGGACAAGCGCTAAGAGCAGCAGCATGAAGCTGAAGATCATCCCCAAAGTAAAGAAGGAGAGAGAGAAGCTGCATAAGCAGCGCTCCAACAGTTCTCTCTCAGGTCAGATACACATTATAGAAATCTTACTATAACTAAAAGTTCTCTCACCCTTCCATTTTGTGAAACAGGAAGTCACTGGACACCCTGTCTCTCAAACTTGAACTGCTCTTCTTACATGTCAACTTTCATAGCTTAACTGGCGTCATTGCTTTTTCCGTGTGTCTCAGAGTAAGAGGACTGATTCCTGTGTACATGTACGAGTGTAAAGTTCACTAGATCAGCCATTAAACCTGATCTGAGATCAGCAGTCTTACTCTGATGGGTCTGTCCTCATGTTTGCTCTGTGGCTTCATACTGTAAAGTTTCTGTCATACTTGGTTGTATGTTCACAGGCATTTCATGGAGTGAACATTTATTTTGGAATGAGATCTGATAAAATGGTGACTTCTCCAGTGTTTTATATCTGATCTTTACCTAACACATTTACCATGAACAGGAAATACTGAGAAATCGTTCTATCTGAAATTCATTTATCATGAAAATTACATACTGTTCAGTATGTAGGGATTAAAACATACCGACAGTTGTTGTGCTGTTAGAGGAACATAATCCATGGTTATAATAGAGTTATCATAGACGTCCCTGTGAGATGAGATATGACAGCATATTGGAATAAGGACATTTATATAAACAAATCATTTCAGTGTTAGTCAGAGCAGCTGTTGTAGAAAATGAACAGATCCAGAGAAGAGAATTCAACAGAAAGCAAATGAGGTATAAGGATTAGAGGGATTAGACATCCTGTAAAGTCCAACCAAAGCTATTTTTTACGAAACACATTCATCTTGTAAACTTTCAGGAAAAGTTGCTCTGGTTACATAAACGTCTGTGGGTTAGTCATGTCAGTGTCGTGTCACTCACAGATGGAGCACATAAATTCCTCCATCTGGAAACGAAGACAGCAGATTTGACAGATGTAGCTTCACTTGCAACACTGACTTAAGGGTGAAATTAACGTTTTAATTAAATCATTTGCTATGTACAGTAAAGTGGCGTTGTGACTAACAGCACACACTGCAGGTGTAAAAGATAATGATTAGATAGAAAACCACTGGAACATCTTTGACCTAACCATCAGCACACTTTCACTCCAGGGATGCTGGTCAGTGTCTGTGCAGGCTTTACATGTTACTGGGTCTGTTTCATTCCTCTGTTTGTGTATGTGTGTGTGTGTGTCTGTCTTCTTGGGGGCTAGCAGAGAGATGGGGTGCAGAGGAGGTGGGCACGTGGCTGGATTCGTTGGGGTTAGGGGAGTACAGGGAGAGGTTTGTGTCCCGGGACATCCAGGGCTGGCAGCTGGCTCAGCTCCAGAGACAAGACCTGAAGGTACAGCGGGACAGCGAGCGCTCAGACAGCGGCTTCAACTGCAACACTCACACACAAGCAAATCACCAGCTGTGTCTCAAATCCTGTCCCGGAGTCAGATGTTTCAAAATACGAATGAATGTAGAAAAAAAAAACATAGTTTTACATAGGATCGTACAGTGCAAAAGTTTTTGTACCCTTTAGGACTTTCAGTTCTGCACGAACAGAGTCTGCCGAAGAAAATTCATCCATTTATTGTGATTTTAACTTAGCCAGATTTCAGGGCTTGATGAAGTGACATTATCCAAAATGGCTGTTAGATCTTTCTTCTGTCCACATATGCATAATGGGACAGAAAAGGTGTTCAATCATTTTTCCCATTATTGTTTTGGTTTGTTTTTGTTCTACACCTGTTTAACATTCTAGTCAATAATAATAATAATAATATATGGGTGTGTGATTTGAGACACAGACTGTAGTCAAGGTCAGGGGTGTCAAACTCACTTTATCTAGTGATACTGTGTGCTCTTTATGCACACACAAATGTGTTTATATATATATATATATATACTGTATATGCTGTATATAATGATGAGATGTGTATCAGTAGCCAAAGTAATATATACACAGGAGTCCAAAAATATATGAACATATATACTGTGTGTGTGTGTGTGTGTGTGTATATATATATATATATATACACACAGTATATGTATATATGAGTATAATCTATAAAAAAAAAGGTTTTTGCTCTGTTCTGCCCTCTAATGGAGTCTAGCTATTTTTTTTTTCTTTAATGTTTCAGTTCACACTAAAATGTCTATTTAGAACTCAGATTCAAAAAATTAGAAACATTAGGTTGCATGTTTGACACCCCTGGTCCAGACTGTCGTGATTATTGTTAGCAGGGCAGTGGAACCAGCTGTCTTTGCACTATAGAAGGCATTGTGCCTCACTCAGGCAGCAGCGCTCATGACAGCTCTTGGTTTGTTCTCTCAGGATCTTGGGATATCAAAGGTGGGTCATGTGAAACGGATCCTGCAGGCAATTGAGGAGCTGGAGGGTATGCTGTAGTGGACACGCCACACCACGCCATGGGAAACTGCCTTTCGCCAATGAAGAGGTGTTCAGGGCTGACTATCACACACACCGAGCGTGTGTATGTGTGTGTGGGCGGCTGTGAGAGGCATGGCATCGCACTGCACTGCATCGACATTCCAGTTACGTTCTCTCTGTCCGTCCTCTGTCTGCTGGTGCCTTGGTGATCAACAGACATTGGGAGTACACGACAGCACCCGGAATCCTTTTCTGCACTCTTTATCCGTATGATTTCCTGTGCGCTTCTTCTCACGCATGAGACAGACCTTTCTTCCTTCCTTCCTTTCTTCTTTTAATGATTTCCTTTTTTTTTTCTTCTTTTTTTTCAATCTGCTTTGAAAGCCAATTGGTGCAAACTGGTATTTCCAGAAAACTCTTCTTTCGAGTCATCTGAACAACGTGAAACGAACAAATTTTAAAACACAACAAAAAGAAGAAATCGCATCAGAAGTGTATTGTGGAATTTGTATTAGCTGTCAAAACTACGCAATGTAAGAGCTGCATTCTGTCTGATTCACTCTCAATGTATTTAAAGACAGTCGGTGTTTCTGCATGCCTTTTGCGTCCACGATCCTTGAGCAGAAAACAAAAGCTGTTAGATTTTTATTATTATTATTATTATTATTATAATTACCATTTTTAATTAAATAGGCAGACGTATAGTGCTGTTGTGCCGCTCATGTGCCAGGTGAGCTGTTGTTCTGCAAGCTTTAGTGATGTACATTTGTGCCAAGTTCCTCAACAAATCGCAGTGGTTACAGTGAGCTGATAATTTTTTGCTTCTTTTTTTTTTGTTGTTGTTTTTTAAAGAAGAAAAAAAAAACAATGAGGAAAAAATGCAACGTCGTACATTTCAGAAAGTGTTAAATTTCATTGCCTTGCACTTTAGTGAGGAAAACGGTCTTTGAAAAGCAAACTTGAAAGTGGTGTGTTGTAAAAAAAAAAAAAAAAAAGAAGAAGAAATCCTGTGTTTTTTATCATATAATGATAAGAGTGTATCCCTATTTATTGCAAACCTATAAAGAGATGTGTGATAAATAATATATTGTTAAACTATGAATGTTAAACCCATGTGTCTGTTGTCAGAGTTAGAGCTCATAGTCGTCGTACGCAAGAGCGAGACATTTCTACATCCCATAATCAGCCACTCCCACAGTCAGCTATTAACAATTAAAGCTTGAATTTTGACCTTCGAGTTTCTCCTAATGAAGCTGGACAGAGCCCTCGATGACTGATTAAGATGTACTCACATCCGAGGGGGGAAAGGGACATGCAAAAAAAAAAAGAAGAAGAAGAAAGTTCTCTCATTGATCGGTGTGAGCAAAAAGTGTACGAGTATTTCAGCAGAGAGTTTTTTAAAAGCTCAACTGTAAGATTTGCACGTCTTTGAACATCTTCTCTAGTTCATGATCCCTGCTGTCTGTTGTACAGTCGTGAGAAAATATCCAGCGTCCCTTTTTCGTGTCCTTAAAATGTCAAACTACTGACTGAGTGTTATCAGGGACAAAGGAGGAGCCTGTGGATGTGGACGCCACACAAAGCCTTTGACTTTCAGGTTCACATTTGAAAAGGAAAAGGGCCGACTTAGCTTTCTTTTATTTAATTTTTTGTTGGTTTGTTTTTCTGGTCATTCATAAGACAGCATAGATGAGACTACTGCTTACTCTTTATTGTTTACTCTTGAAATATGTAATTTATCTTTTGGAATTATTTAATATAATTTTATTCGAATGCTAAATTTGACTCTGACTTTTGTCTGTTGGCTGCAGTCGCCTCTGATTCAGGATTGTCGCTGTTTATTTGAAACAAAAATAAAGTTTGGCCATCGCTGTTTGCCTCGTGCGTTTGTGACTTTAAAAAAAAATCTAAATATATATTATTACAATTGCTTATGATTATTCATTGATTCTGTTGACAATTTCTAACAGTTTGATGTTTACACTATTCCTTTATTTCCCCGCGGGTGCACTATTCACAGGAAGTGATTTAGGACTAGTTTTTATTGTGTGAAAAGAAAAAGGTTTTAATAGCCCTTAAAATTTATTAATTATTTATTAATAATAATAATTAAAATGATCAGAGCAGCTCGGACAATAGTGACTGCTGTCTTTTAAATCATACTCATTTACATAAGTAAAGGCTAATAATAACTGTATTATATATATATGGTCAAAAAACATCTTCCATGTATTATACTGTAGCTCTCCCTGTGTACTAATGAGCTAATTAGTTCTAGTCTATCTAGCTGAAAGATTGGATATGTGACACTACTGAGCATCTGGAGCCGTGTCCTGGGTCATCTCCAGACCTAAACCCAATAGAAAACTGTTGGACAATAGTCAAGGAGACAGTATCAGTCTAGAAACCGTCTTCTGTACATGATCCTCAGGGAGCAATTAATCCGACTTGGATTGAGCGAGTGACACCAGACTACTGCAGATGTCTTTAGGACTTAAGGCTCAGCTGGATTCAGTAGGTTTTGAAGAGTAAATAACTTCATGATAACTATTGATTGTTGGAAAGCAAATTATTCTCATTATCTTGATTGTCAATATAAAAAAATAATAATAATAAAACAATGAATTTCATTTTGTCTCAAGACTCTGAATCACCACCGTAGTTAGGAAAAATGTAAATATGGTTTTGTCTTCTGTTTATAAAAAATGTCTTTTAACAGTGAGTAAGTCTTTAGAACAGAGGACATCACGTTCAGGTTTCTTAGTAACATGACGTTGCTTTTCCTTCTTATTATTAAAAGAGAAAAAGATGCTGGTGAGGGAATGACTGTTACTGTATACAATTTAGGTCAATTTGAACCAATTATGACATTTAAGAGGAGTAAGAACAACCGAAATTACAAATATTGGCAAATTTTGGCTAAATTTTATTACTTTCCCCAAATTAAACTAAATTGAATGGGTTGTTTATTTTTCCCCCAGGTTGCTGGTACTATTGTTTGTACACTGAGATTATTCTAGGTCAAATTTGGCCCATATATATATTTAAAAGAATTTTATAGTAACAGAGAGGTGGTCTTGGTGAGTAAAAGTACAAAATTGTCCTTGTTGTGTGATTCTGTCATTGGCACAGCAGAGTTCATGGGAGACTTTAGCTCTGTATTGAGGTCTGCCTGTGTCCCATTCGCCAGGATTCTCAACTACGGTATGTCAGCTACTGTACTCACCGCCAGTAACCCATCAATTCTCAGAAACATTCCACACAACCAGCGTTGTTCAGATGGTATTTTGTCTTTGTGGGCTCATGCTTGGTGTAAACATATATAAATATAATCTGAGCCCCTATAATTTGGTCTGATTTGGTAAAAAGACATGATAACTATGATTAGCATGTCCTGAAGAGAACCCTCACCATGGTCGGTGCAGTGTGGAAGAGGAAGAATCTTAGTTCAAGACTCTTCATTGAAAAAAAATTCCTTTTCTTGTGTATAATGTAGGCCACAGCAGTGCAACAATTTCAATCATCAGTTAAATCCCATCAAATGTGGCGTAGGGCCAGGTCAAAAATGACCCAGTGCAGGTGATGAAGAATCAAAAACGGAATAGTACCGTATGTAAAGGTTAAATGCAAATACAAAGGGGTAGAAATCATGAAGATGTTTATTAATAAATTATGATTGTAATCGTTGGTGAATGGCTCTGGGATAAGAGGAACAGAACACTTCAGAATGCACTGTTATGGAAAAATAACCAATTCATGGGTGGTAACAGTGACATTTTCAAAATGTATGGAATACATCATTTATGTTGATGTGCAGAGCCCGAGAATAACACTTTCAAATCATTATTTGTATTACACAATTCATATTATTTGTATTTATTTCACAATACACCAACCCCTCCTGTCACACTATAAAAACAATCTCGCTGTCAATATTTATCGCTGTTTATTTCTTTGGCGGAACAGGTTTGGGTTCCTCTAGCAGTGGGGGACCATCCTCATCCTGCTCTTCCACTTTCTTACCCCCCTCATCAGCATTAGCTTTAGCATCAGCATCAGCATCCTCCTCCTCCTCCCAATCTGACTCACTGATGTCATCGTCCGAGATGTACCAGTCTGGTTTCTCCTCTTCTTTCGTCTCCTGCTCAGACGTGCTGATGTCCTCCGTGACCTGAGGTTCTGGTTTGTGTTTGGCGTCCTCCAGTTTACCCCAAGCTACAGCGTTGGCCTTCTTTAAGGTCACTTCGACTTTAGAAGGCACCATGTTCACAATGCTGCTCTTCACATCCACTACCTGAAGGATAAAAGCAGAAAAAGTGACTTGATACTGTATGTATGCTTTTGAACCTTGTGAAGTCGAGGCTTGCAGGATTTGCCCTGCGGTGCTGATGAAACATGATAGCACTCTTTCTTACCCCCCACAGGTAGAAGTCCTTGTGAAACTCCTTGTCATTTTCAAACTGAATATGGCACGTCAGCTGTCGGGAACAGAAACAGGAAAAACAGTATTGTATATGCTTAACATTGAAAAAAAAAAAAAGCAGTTCATACTAAGAAAACCTTTCCTTCTATTGATTCTTTATGTGCATCTATGGTCTGATTAATTAAATAATATAGCCTCCTGAACCTCATAATTAATCAGTAGATTTAATCTCTATGAAAGAAAATTAATTCAGGATGAAGTTGATTTTAAACTTAACCATTATCCATGACATAACATAAACCAATTGACCAGCATACGTATATCTCGCTTTAGAGTGAAATTTCAGCCTTGTCCAGCACCACAGAGAGCTATTAGGGGTATGAATGGGCCGTGAACTCACCACTGTGCGGTTGGCCTCCACATAGGAATGCTCAGGGTTGGCGTTCTTGGCGTAGATGGTGACCACCACCTGGTTGCCCGTCTGGTGCCAATCATGTCGACATGCCACCTTCTTCTTATCCTGTCAACAGCAACGAGACGGCTTAATCGCCATAAAGCTCTGAGGTTAAGCTCATTTTGCCTTGTACCACGGTACTGTCTAAATCTTGAATCTGATTGGTGAAAAATGTCCTATAACAGCAGCTCTGAGAGAAGTTATGGCTGCAATTCCAATAACAGATTTAGATGAATGCAGATGTTTGAGTACTTTATTGCTTCTACAATAACAACAGCGGAGAAAACAAAAATTGTGAACCTTCCACAGGATTAAATATAACTACAGACTTAATTACAATATGTGCGTATGGTATAAGAGAGGGAAGAACACGTCAGAACATTTGGTTACTAGAAAATCCTTTGGTGTAGCAACGGATCAGACCAAGCTGTTGATTATTTCCTCCAAACACCACACCACAGTGAATTGTCCTCGAATTAGCCGTGTTGTAATATAATACTATTATGCCGATGCTATCATGCTAATTTAAATAGAGATGCTCGGAAATTTGCATTTTTTTTTTAACATTGTAATGTTTAAATATACAGTTTGTCTGCTTTTGCAAGATCAGCTCTGCATCTTGAGATATTAAACATTAATAGAATATTAGATGTCTTTTTTTTTCCAATTTAGTAATAATGAAAGAAAAAACATGTAGATAAATTGTGGTACTCGTAAAGCACTGGTAAATATTCTAATATTAAAAGTAAATATAATGAAAACTAAAATGTGCTGAGCGGATGCTAGATTCCTCAAGGCACGTCAGTCCAAATTCATGTTAGCGCTATGAAACCTGTATCATGCTTACAGAACATAAAACCTGCGCTGAACATAAAAGGTCTATAGAGAAGATAAAATGCATGTACCTGTTTTTGGACCCAGCAGTGGTTTCCTGCAGTACAGCCTTTTTGATCCAAGAAAGCGTTAAAGTCGATGGTCTTTATGCAGCAGCAGCTCCAGTACTTGTATCTAAATGTTGAATCAAACAGTTTTTAATGACTTTTAATGATAAGTGGATGCAGCATAACTTGCTACAATATGATGTTTCAAGGCTTAAAATTTCTTTTTTTTTTCTTTCCAATGTAAAAACCAATGACAATACTGTACTTGTGTATTAGAATAAAGAGCCCTTGCTCACATGAAAAGACACATTTCGTCTTTGATTCATATCCAGCTGCCATACATGCTAGACAGATGTGACAAATTAATATCATGGTCCTTTTCAAAATCGATTTTTTATAAATAAATTTGACATTTATACAGGTTTGCAGTTTTATGTGGTAAAATGTTCCTTTAATGTTCCTTAAAGACGCACAATCTGAACTATTCACGCAATACAGTATCTGATGTGGTAGCAGCATATTATTTGTTAAGATTGTTTAGAAATGTAAGACAATACTGAAAGTAAATAAATAAATAAATAAATAAATAGAATCAGGATATTTATAAAATGTGAGTCACAATTTCGTGATATTATTATCGTGATAATATTACATCGGGTGGCCCCTGGTGATTCCCATCCCTAGTTGAAGTGTCTAGTATTAGTTTATTTTAAATCTCATAGGGTTTGTTTCACAGAAGATTTCAATTAAATTTGACAGATTTTTCCCAGATTGAATTTTAGCTCCAATTTTCAATCAAAAGTCGATTTTAAGGCTCTATGCTAGTTTATCGCGTTAGTGAGGAAATATTAATGCAGACAACCAGAAAAGTCTCAAAACAGCTTGAGAACCTTACTGAGAAATGAGCCTTGTGCCTTGTGTGTATTCATGTAATAACAAAAGATTTCCCAAATTACAGACTTTCAGACCTAAACACGATGTCGCAGAGAGACGAAATTAAAAATATCTTAATTGTCACAAATACTTTGCACACAAAAAGCAGTATCCTCACCCTTCATGAAAGACTGGAGCTCCAGGGTGATGCGTACAAACCTCTGCATTCGTCTCTGGACCCTGGTACATCTATAAACCAGCACACACACACACACGAAAATCAACCTGTCTCATTAATAAATCACAGTCTCTCCTTACATGCACACACACAGACACACACACACACACACACACACAGTAGATGGACTCAGCGGTTTTAAAATGCATTACTTGCGTCTGCCTTCAGATCACAGACAATGCAGTCCAGTGACTCAGCATTCACACAGACAGAGATAAAACGGTCAAGAGTCCCAGTGCGCCTAAAATGCTACACCGTTCCAGGTATATTTTTAACCGTCCGGTCACAGCCGTCAGGGACGAGAAAAATCTATAAAGCCATTTCACTTTGTAAAAGTGAACAAACTCGGGCTGAGGAGCTGAATAAAACCTGAGGTGTCTGCTTGCGTAAGGAGACAGAAATAACGGCGTTATGGCAGAGTCAGGCATCTATTCCAATTACCAGCGACAAGGATGACCTAATAAGCAAATGTTTCCAAAGTAACGTCTAAGTAAGGCCTGCCTACACACTATTACCCATCATCCTGCTTTCATGCCTGGCGATTCAGAGACAGCAGAGATCAGATCAACGCTCCACTCGATACGGATCTGATCTGGAGGTTTAGCTGAAAAGGAGATTAATTCTCGTTAAGACGAGTGCAGGGTTTCTTAGAAGGGCTGAAGGAGCAGCGTCATCAGAGTGTGTGTTAAATCCAATCTTATCTCATTCAATAAGATTCTAGAGCCTTTTCTATTCTAAAATCTCGCACTGCCAGAGGTTGTGGGTTCGAATCTCACCTCTGGCCCTGTGTACATGGAGTTTGCTTGTTTTATTGTGCTTGATGCTTGATATTGTGCTTTTGCTCAAATAGTTTGGAGACATAAAGTGGAGGCTTATTCACGAGTTTTAAAAATGCACCTAGTGTGTGAATGCGTGTGTGTGCTTGCAATGAGTTGGCACCCTGTGAGAGTCCCCTGCCTTGCGCCCTGAAACAAGCACTGGCTTCAGACCCCGTGTGCCCCTACACAAGGATCAGTGGTATATATAACGCATAGATCGATTCTTTAAGCTGTTGTTATTCAGCCAATGCAGAAATGCCAATAGAGCATGTACATTTGAAATCTAGTAAGAAAAAAAAAAGAACATAAAAAGGGTCAAATAAATTGCTGTGTGTGTGTTTACACCACCAGAGGGCATACTTTTACTCCATGCTTGCAGTTAATTCTCCAGTCGACTCCAGTTTGCTGGGGTTTAACGCAAGCCACGTTTTCAGGAATAGCAGTGAAAAAGATCAGGTTTATTAACATGAAGTGTACCGGTTCTTGAGCAGCACTGACAGCTTGACTTAATCCCCAGTGGAAGCTTCATCCTGGTTAGTAATGCTGATGCATTTGGCATAAGCAAACAAATATTGTGAGCATTATTGGTCTGTTAGTCAGAATGGTCTTAATTAATTTTTTTGTTTGTTAATTTATTTCTTTACTTGTTTTGACTGGTTGATTGCGATTGGGTGCGTTAATGAATTTTCATGGTCATGCTGTGAGAAGCCTGAAATCAAGTGCAATCTGCTGCATCCAGACACAAACACACACAGTGGTACACAAAGCCACCTACTGATTTGCATCCTGAGTTTTTGCACCTAGTCCCCACCATGGTACTCTGGCTCTCTGCAACAGAAGAACAGTGTCTGGTCACATGACAGGAAACAAAGTAAACATTGTGTACTAAGCGAAAAGGAAAATGATGCTCCTCCACCTCATGAGGCTGCTATTTATAAAACCACAAGCGAGTGAACAATGCTAAGGTTATCACACTGAAACTGGGTGACGCGCTGCTAATGCGTGACGGTATCTATGCTGACCTTTACACACACAATGAAACATAAACTGGGACACAGGTATGTATAAAAGCACACTACTAAATTCTCACTCATGTGGATGTGTGCAGTTCACACATGCAGTACATGACTGAACACCTACCATAAAGGAGCGGTTATTAAAATATGGGCTGGGATGTACAGTAATGTCACGGAGTATAACCTTCTTTTTTCCCCTTTTTTTGCATAAATAATGTTAGAATGATGGGAATCAAATCAGCTCAAAATTGGTACAGTAAGTATTATCCTAGTAAAGATTTGGAATTCGGTTTGGGTTTGAAAAAAAAAAAAGGAATGAAGTCCAGTAAGGAACATATGCATCATAAACTGTGGGTGGATTGTTAAGAGGCCAATTTGTGTGATGATTAAATGGGTTTCATTCAACATTCAGGTCAATGGTGGCTCAGTGGTACTATAGGTGTTTCTCCTGCCGGGTTCGATTCCCAGCCGGTTCCCAAACCCCAGTCACTGGATGCAGTGCCGGTCCCAAGCCTAGATAAAATGGGAGGGTTGTGTCAGGAAGGGAATCCGGCGTAAAAACCTGTGCCAAGCTTGTATGTGCGGATCGGATGGTCCACTGTGGCGACCACTTGCCGGGAGCAACAACAACATTCAACATATAGCTCAATAATGCGGATAAAATCTAATAGCTGTTTCAATAAAACTAAAAGATTTGCAATTCGGTTTGGGTTTGTAAAAAAAAAAAAAATGAATGAAGTCCAGTAAGGAACATATGCATCATAAACTGTGGGTGGATCAGAAAGAGGTCTATCTGTCCTCGATGAGAACTACAATGCTCTACAATGCAAGATCGCACTGCTTAGCCAATCGTGTTGGAATGTCAGGATAAGAAGACTTCAGATCAGTTTCAGACAGCACATCATGATGTTTAACATGTACAGTAAAGCTGAGTGATGAGGAGTGTCGGCTCACCGAGCTTTTCATGTTTCTCCTTCTCGCTGATCTCCATTTTCTCTATGATCTGCGTCAGAGACGGAGACACCTTCACTTTCAGCTTGGACTTCGGTTCATCAGCGCTGATAAGGACGAAAACAATAACAGAACAATATTATGTTCTTTCACACATATTTGCAGACGACATATTATATATTTAATTCAATTCCATTCACTTTTATTTGTGCAGTGCTTTTAATAATGGTCATGGCAGCAATCGCAAAGCAGCTTTATAGAATTAAAAGGAAATTATGGAAATGTGTATAAAATGTATGAAACAAGACGAGGGCAACGGCGGCAGGAAAAAAAAACTCCCTGAGCGGCAATAGGAAGAAATGTTAAGAGGAATCTGACTCAACAGGGGACGCATCCTCATTCGGGTGATAACAGGTAGCAGGGATTGATCTGCAGTCATGCTGTGTGTTCGGAGGCTGGAAGTTCAATACCACAGATGATGTCATTCATAATATGAAGTCCAGTTAGCGTTTTATATATATATATATATATATATATATATATATATACAGTAAAAACCCTGAAGAGAAATGGCATTTTGTTTCTGCTGTGATGCAGGATTTAGAAGACAGAGAGCCTGCTAGATGAACTTTTGTGACATTTTACAAGTCCTGCTCTTTTCTCTTCCACTCTGGGAGACTCCCAGGAGAGACGAAGACAGAGAGCGCGTATGTGACAGAAATAAAGGAGAACAATCTTAAAGAGTGTGTGTGTGTGTGTGTGTGTGTGTGTGTGTGTGTGTGTGTGTGTGTGTGTGTGTGTGTGTACCTGGGTCTCTCTCTCTGCAGAGCCTCGGCAGATTTGGGGCCCTGGTAGATGATCTCCTCGTTGCTGTGGAGCTTCTGCTCTCCTTTGTCTGATGTACACTCCGGCTTGAGCGGCTCCTCAGGCTTCACATTACTGTGGCGTCCTTGGGAACAACCCTGAGCATCATGGGATACGCAAGACAAAGGGTTCGATAAAACAAGTACTAAACATTTGTATTTGTGTTAAATCAACCAGCAGGAGTGAGGTTTTTATGCCAGTGTCTTCTGATTGGTCAGAAGTTTAAGATAACATGTCCGTAGCAAGTGCTAGACATTACAAGTGCTCCATGTAATATTTAAGCGTTTCTATAGTAACAATTTAATAGATCCCATTTGGCAGACATTATAGAATAATAAACAAAGAAATATGTATCACTGATGCGGTAAGGTTTTCTATGAGGGGTGTTCAAGTCAAACTGGGACTTGTGATGAAATGTCGTGTGAATGAAGGTGTAAAGCTGATTGACATCGAAAGAAGAAGTACAGTGATGAATCTTAGCTGCAGTAAATTATTTACTGTAAATGGTGCATACATATTAAAGACGGTTTCTGTCCCAGTTTGACTTGAATGCCCCTCATAAATACAGACTTTTGTTTTTAACATTTATGAGAGGAGTCCACAGGGTAAGTACTTTGTAAGGCTAAAAGTTTCTAATGTTAGAAACACATGCACTGTAATCACTGATCATCAACACTGAGTCTGTGACGTACTATTCTTGAGAAAATGATCATGTTTGGCCTGATAACATGAACTTTGCTTTGTACAAACATATGAAAATATACGTCGGAAGTGTATCGGCTACCTTGATTGAGAGGAACTCGGAGAAGTCTGTGGTTCTCTTCTTACAGCAGGACCAGCCCTGAGGACAGACGAGACACAGATAAAGAATATTCACACTCAGAGACACTGATTATCAGAGCGCAGCAGTCGAACAAACTGGAAGCAGCGGAAGCATCATTGATGCATTAAAGTGGAAAATGTGGAGAATTCCCAATGACATGTCGACAAAAGATAGATAGAACAGCAATACTCTTTAAAAAAAAGTGATATACAATAGCTCCACTGTATGTGAAGGAGCTCAAACTAATTCAACGTGAAAATGTGTACAGTCTTTGACTGCAATATACTCAACTTTAAAATCACCAACAGCATTTAAGTTGCAATTAGCTTCTGTAAAAGTAGACTGTGTGTGTGTGTGTGTGTGTGTGTGTGTGTGTGTGTGAGAGAGAGAGAGAGAGTGTCTGTCTCTGTGTGTGTATCCATGTCTATGTGTCTGTGCCGAGTGTCTGTTCATATGTATGTGTCCATGTCTATATGTGTGTTCACCTTCAGGGCATCATGGAAGATGGGCACTCCAGGGTGAAAACAACAGGCATCTGAATGCAGGAAGATATACAGAGAGCACATCACATTATACATACACACACACACACACACAGAGTGCCTGTCCCACTCGTTCACACACGACGGTGTTGGACAGCTGTCCCCAGCCAATCAGAGAGGTGAGAGGGGACATTTATGGTGCTGAGGAGCAGCTGTGTGGAACATGAGGGTCTCTCCTGCACTCTGTACAAACACGTGGAACAATCAAACACACTTTCGCAAAGAAATAAATGGAAGCTGGATTTCCTTTCTCTACACTTCTACAGCTGACTGATTACTGCATTACTCAGCTATCGAGCCTAAAGTCTAGTTTAACTTCAACGAGAGGATAAAAGTCAGCAGTGTAATGAATGAAGCGGTGTAACATGCCTGTGGACTTCTCTATAAGATCACTGGATTCTTACCAAATACAGAATACATAATGCTTTAACACAGACTATAATTAAATACACAAGACTTCATGCATGGACAAGATGTGGAGTAGGAAATCCTACCATCCGTGTTGTTCTCCTCATCGAACCTCTCGCCGCAGCCTCTGTTATAACACAGCGAGGACATCCTCGTCTCCGCTTCTTCACACAACTCCTCTTTATAATTGAACAGTTGTTCTTCTGACCCTCTCCTGGTTCGTCACGGGCCCTTAAACACTCGCTTCCTGCCTTCTTCACTCGACTAGAACATTCAGTCACAAAGAAGGACAGATCCAGAAAGTGCGATGGAAACCAGAGAGGCCGAGTGAGGACGCGAGACATGGGAGGAACGAGAGAGAGAGAGAGACTGTGAATGAAAGCTATAAATAGTCAGAAGGCCTGCAGCTGTTGGGTTTTATCTGAAGAGTCTGACACTCCTGATATCCGAGGCAGGAGAGTCCAGAGTCTCGCACTGACACAGAGCAGGAGCAGCAGATTCAGAACGAGCACAACAGGACTGAGAAAAGCTAGTCAAGCTAGTGTTTCATTACTGAGAAGAATGGACAAGGCAGTATGAGGTGCGTTCACGTCAAACCGGGACTTGCTGGTGAATGAAGTTATAAAACCTGACTGACATTTACAGAAGACTTCAAGCACAATACAGTCATGAGACTCTTAGAGGCAGTAAAACTTTTGAATGTTTTAAAGAAGTCGTTCCCGTCAGCGTTCACTGAGTGGAACACCGGATCATTGACAATCAGTGGATAACCTGCAGAAGAGACGCATCTGTCACATCCCCCGTACAGTCCTGACATCACTCAGAGCCATTTCAACATGTTTTGAACCATTAAAGGAGTTCCTGGGAGGCCAGCGTTTCAGACAGTCTGATCATGGCTTCGGCTTACTGAGAGTAAAAGGTTTTCTACCATGACGGAATCCAAGAACTAGTGAAATGCTGGGAATTCGGCGCTATCAAAAATCCCAGTTTGACTTGAACGCCCTTCGACATTTTATTTTGGTTAAGTGTAATAGCATATACTATTGGAAAACCAATAGATTATTATTTTTTTAAAATCTTAAACCCAAACGTTTCCTGGAGTTTTGATGGAATGCATCTCCATCAGATTAAAGCTATGTAGGAAGCTGGGAACCCACCAACCTCCAAAGAACATTTTTTCTCCCCTAAATGTCTGACTGTAAACACTTTTAAAAATCTTTCCGTTAAAGAAAATTCTCACTATGATTATGAATTAGGTCTGGATGATCACAGCAGATCACAGTATCTTTAAGGACATGAGCAACTGAGGTGCTGATCAATTTTGGGATGAAAATAAACTGCATTAATAATGAGGCGACACTAACAGAAGTCTATATCTATCCCACATGCTTCATCATTGTCAAAGGCATTTAATCAGTAAGCATTAGAAATATCAGTAACTTTCTTTATTTTAGAAATAAAAATATACATCAGACTTGACTAAGAGGCCTGTTTATAGCTCTACAAACTCAGACGCAGTGGCACAGCTTGCACAGCTGATCCAAAGCGTGCTGTTTCTATGGAAATGATGACTTTGGTGATTATTAACTGATCAAATGAACACAAACGTGTATAACCGAGCAGTGAAGCACGGCAACACTAATAAACCCAGCGACCCAATTATCACCATTTAACATCATCATTATTAATTAAAGCACCCTTTTACCCATCTCTATCACTCTCTATCTCTCTTACTGATTTATTCTGCACATGATAGAGGTTAAGTCAGAATTCTTGGTGTTGGGGGTAAATACACACTGACTGGAATGCAGTGTCTTCAGATATTCAAAAACAAATAATCGTTCCCAGAATTGCAGTGTTTTAGGGCAAATTATCGAACATTTGATTGCAGAGGCCCAAACTGAGTTTGTAATGTATAGAACTGCATCTAACAAACGAATTGCAATGGACACCAAACATGGACACATTTTTGAGCATCGATTGTTACACATGGTGGCAGGGTGTCGTAGTGGTTAGTACTGTACTATCAACTTGCACCTCCAGGGTTGAGGGTTCAGTTCCCGCCTCGGGGTCGGTGTGCATGTTTTCTCTGTCCTCCAGTTTCCTCCCACAGGCCTAAAACATCCAAATTAGCCTGTCTTTCTTCCATATTGCTTGTTGACTAGATCCTACCGTGGCAGTAAAATGAATGGGAATAAATACAATGCTCACTGTCTCCATGGTCCCTAGATGAATGGATGGATGGATGGATATTACACTTACACTGGCTACACTGTGCACCACTAGCTACTACAGCCAGGAGGCGACAGCAGCACAAGGTGGATTGGCTCATTTACTACAGATCCAGGGTCAGTTCTCAGTGACCTGTAATGGCAGAGTGTGTACACAGCTCTGACAAAAAAAATAAGAGAGCACTGCAATTTACTCCAGGAAACTTCTGAAATGTCATCGAGAGGAAGATGGAAGGTCACAAAGCATCAAGCAAAGCTGAGCCATTTGCTTTTTTTTTTTTTTTTAAGTGGAATACAGTTTCCCAACAGCACGGTGAAAAACTAGTGGAGAGCCAAAACACATGAAAGCTGGAATTACAAATTCAGTGTTATTATTCCACTAAATACGTTTTTTTTAAAGTTATTTAGCCAAAGCATTAACACAATTTATTTACAAATTATTTGTATTTATTTATTTTTTTTTAAAGTTATTAAAGTTCGGCAAGTACTGCATGATCTTGGGTTATTTTGATGTGATGTCATTTCCTTTAAATATAAGTGACACAATAGTTGAATTTAGGAGAAATATTGTCAACCATTCTCACACACACAATAATATATATATAAATAAAATGTATTAGAGTATATATTAGGGATTTTCTAAATTTTTGATTTTGTACATCATACAGAGACTCGCGTTGCATAAATATGATAATTATTGTACATCTGGCAGCACTGCGCATCACACACGCATGCTGTCTGGAGTAGACAATCAACATACTGTTTTAGGAGGCGAGATGAAAGCACAGACACACAGTCTACCTTAATGCATCTTCTATTCTGATTCTCCCACATACAGGAAGACTTGTAGCACGATCCATCCATCGATCTAGGAATCTCTGACGTCCAACTAGGGACCATGGAGGCAGACAGGGACCAATGTATTTATTCCCATTTTACTACCATAGTAGGATCTCTGGTCAACATTAACACACTACAGGCAACTTGGGGACACCAATTAGACTAATCTACATGTCTTTGGACTATGGAAGGAAACCGGAGTACCCGGAGGAAACCCATCAAGCATGAGGAGAACATGCAACCTCCATGCACACAGACCCCGAGACGGGAATCAAACCCTCAACTCTGGAGACACAAGGCCACAGTGCTTAAAATTACACCACCTTACCATCTAAAAAAAAAAATAAATTAACAGAACAATTTTACATAACGATTAAACATGTAATGTAAGTGAAAACAGGGACGGCACTCCAAATGCTAAAAACGTGTTCTTTATTAAGAAACCGGCGAGCGACTTCACAAGGCCTTCATTCATGATAAGAGCTTGCAATCACAAATACAGACAACATAAATGCCTGAAAAGAAAAAAAAAATTAGGGGGAAAAAAAAAAAAAAAAAAAAAACTCAAGGGGGAAAAAAAAAAAAAAAAAAAAAACTCAAGACAAAACACACCAACCACTGAGGAACTAGTTTTCAGAAAACAAGAAAAATACACAGAAGTCGTCAATTACATCCACAACAGATTGTTTACTCAAAGAAGGAAAAAAAAGCACCATATTTAATGACGTTGCAAACAATACACGGAAATCCAATTCCTCAAGCATGTCAGATAAAAAACTAAAACCCATGCAAAAGGGAGGAAAAAAAATAATAAAAAACTGAAGTAGCCCAAAACAGAAACTCGTCACTCTTCTTGGTCCTGAATGGAGCACGTCATTGCTGGGGATTGTAAGGTTTAAACAGAAGAAGCAGCATCGCACCTTCAGCTTTCATGAGCGCCAGCAGTCCAGGAGTCTCTCTCTCACACACACACACACACCCCTATATATGCACTCACACACGCACACACATCTATATATGCACTCACACACACTCGGGGATCGACGGGAGGAAGACCGGAAAAGAACCTGATGAGAGACACGATGCAGAAAAGCACTTTTACACAATCTTAACAAGTGTAGGGTAGATGCAGAACTGGTGTTAACTCATAGTTGAAATGACAGACGAGAAAAGCAATTTAGGAAAGGAAAATGATTTTTTATTTCTTTTGGTAAAAAGAATGAAGTAAAATGAAAAGCAAACAAAATAAGTCCATGATTTCATGTTATATGTATTTACCATGCGTATTAAAATCTTTATATTCTGCATAAATAAATAGAAAGAAAAATGTACAAAGGGGTTTCTCCATACACACACACTCTTCCTCGCATTTGGCATCAATGATGTTGATGAGGATGATGAATTAAAAAATCCACAGCCTTCCACCCCGGCGCTTACACAGAGACAGTGTATGTGTATATCTATATATCTATATATGAGGCGATGATCTCCAATTCAGAAGATAAGAAGCAAAATAAAAAGGGATAAAATGAGAGCATGGGTATATACACGACTATGCTGGGCAAAAATGTCCAAAAAAAAAAAACCCAAGAAAAGAAAAAAAAAAATAATCAAACCAACAAAACAAAACAAGCAACAAAGTAGCGTGCATAAACTCTGACATCAATGACCCCCATTTAAACCACAGGTTTTCTATTTTCCCTTAAACGTCTCCTGATGACTGAAGTTGAAATGAAGAGCCCTGTATAGCCAGAACAAAACAAACTCTCCGGAGTCGCACTCTGGAGAACCTTTGTTTCTGTCTGTGTGTTTAGGTTCAGCACTGAGGTCAGGGTGAAAGCTGGGCTTCACAATGTGCGCAGGAGGTTTTGGGCGACCAGGAGCCACCAGTGGCTTTAACTACAGGACCCTCTCATGAAAAGGATTTGACTCAAACACAGCTTCAGATTTATGTCAGAACGAATGTAAAGATTTTACTAAATAGATCTGCTGAAGACACACAGTAAAATCTCAAACCTAAACAGCAGAGGAGCTGCAATACTGCTAATGTCCACTAGAGGGAAGCAGAGTAACAGGATTCAATAAGTGCTAAAAAGCTCAACCCTTTGAATTTGGAGCAATCCATAACTGTTATGTCTAAATCTGCTATGTTCATTCATCATTTATTATTTTGCAAAGAAACTTCGAGTATTTATTAACATTATCATCATTATTATTAGCAAAACAACTATTTCCCCCATTACTTAAAGTGAAATCATAAGGAAAAGTCATAATTGCTCACCAAAATCATAGATGTGTCCAATGTTTGCTCATATCCAATATCTTTTTGAACCGTAAACACTACACTCTTTGCTAAACAGCAAGATAATGCACCAGTTAAAGGTCATTTGGACATGATTTTTCATTCATCACTATCAGATTTTTCAATCTGCTCTGGCAAAATTGTGTGGCATAAAAAACAACAGATAAGATCATGCTTTTAACTCTACTGACACAAACACAACATTTGACATCTTGCTACCTTCACCTGACAAAGCCAGAATTGCAAGATACTACACACAGTCCTCATTACATAACGAGAGCAAAAAACTGCTAAAAACATGCAAAAACAGAGCAAACACATAGAAAAGGGGCAGTCAAGAAGAACAGATTGATACAAAAACACAGAGTGACCTTGTACGATGCCAAACCACACGTAAGTATTTTAAAAAGCTGTCTGCAATGTGTGTATGTGTGTGGTTCTGGATTTGACATAATCATAAGATTTGTAAAACTGACTCTCATAATATTGCCATATATATTAATTTCACGGTTGTGGAAATTTCATTGCTGCGCTCCGTTCCATTTAGTTCCAGGCTTCTGATGGCATTTTTCTGACCCAGAACTGGTTCCGGTCCGCTCCAACATCAGAGGTGCTCAGACCTTTTCCTTTCTTTCTTGCTATAAAGATAACTCACAGGAGCTTGTGGTTAAAGGAACTGAACACGTTTTACTACAATTGTTAGAAGGCTCTAAAATAAAAAAAAAAATTACTAGCTCATCATAAAACACACCAACACAGACTTTTTCAAGCACACAGCTGGTAAAGAGCTGATGAGGAAACACCCAGGTGTCCTAAGCACACCTTGATATACGAGCCAACGCATGTACAAGATCACTTCAGTGAGCTTGAGAGCACTTACTTATGCACATCTTTTACACACACTGCAAATGACACAGGAGCAGAGCAGTGGAGAGAGAACGAGACATGCTACTTAAACACACACACACGCGCACACACCTGTTTTTAAATTGTGTATCGCCTATTTTCCATCTGCTACAATCCCAGAGAAAATGGTTTCGAATTGCTGCGTAATTGCCTCTTTTTATAAAAACTGCTTGTCTGCGAGTTAAAAAAAAAAAAAGTCAATGCGAATGAAGAATGATCAACACCAGGGCGTCCTCACCCTGCACTCACACTGCGACAAAACAACAAGCAGGCATTTTCTTATGCTTAAAGGTCATGACTAAGTTGTTCAGTACACAAACACTAAAAATAAGTTTGTGGTTGTTCTGAGGAATTTAATAGTTGATTTGGATTTGGTGCTCCGGAACTACATTAGCTTTGAGCAATTAACCAACACGGACACTGTCCACGGTCACTGTCCACTCTACTGAAAAAAAAGTAACCCCGCACACACACACAATTTGCACAATTCAGGATTAACTTGGTGACATCAGAGTTCATTCAGTTCCCTCGGTCAGGAGCACCCAGACACACCGTCCCTACGCTTATAAGTTAGCTTGATCATTTTGGAGCTAAGTGTCTCATGGTTAAAGGGTGTGTGCACCAAATGATTGAGACAAATAACCAACCTCTGGGGTAAAAAAAAAGGGGGGGGGGGGGGGAAAAAAAAAAAAAAAAAAGAAAAAGAAAAAAGTGGTAAAACATGCAGTTCCATGAAACAAATGATGTCCAACTTTACAACAGAAATAAACAAGTTTACAACATGCCACCTGTTTTAGTCTCAATAGTACAATTTTCAATACATGGCAACAGCACTGAAGGTGAATTGTTATGTAACTCATTAATGAAAATTTAATTAAGCTATGACGTTATGCATGATTACGGGCGTGGCTGACTTGAGCGACAGCTGCAGTGCACTGGAATCGTTATTATTAAACTAACCACAGTTGACCTGTGTTGGGTACGGATGACGGAATTCAACCGAAATGCATTAGCATATACATTAATGCTAACCATTATAGAGTTTTACTTAAGCTACAGCTAAGCTCGCTAGCTTGTGGGGAAGTAGGACGTGTTCCAAACAGCAGCCAGTCTGTTTGTTCTGTCCATTCGCCCATTTATAGATTAACCAGGCTTCAGGCAGAGTCAGATCCTGCCAAGACGTCAGCAACCAGAGCTCCTACAGCTGAGCTTCAAAAACAAACAAACAAAACAACAACAACAACTCTGAGTGACGTCACACAGGGTTTATCCAGTTCTTTTTATACAGTCTATGCAAATGACACGGGAAATCTTGTTATTTTAGCAACTTGTCGCTTGTTAGCGTGAATGCAGAGTGAACCCAGGAAAGCTCCATCACGATCCCGTACAGAGCCCATGTGCACTTGGTTTAAGCAGCTTGTCCTCTACTGTATCTTTTCTTTTTTCCTTCAGAAAAATGACTAGCAGGAAAGTGGACCAAAAAAGAAAAAGAAAAAAAAAGACGACCACATTATCACCTAAGAGTAAAGAATAGAGTCAGAGCTCGAGCCCACATGCCTTTATCCTCACCACAGTGACTAGAGCCAGACAGAAAAACAAAGCCCTTCAAACGGACATCACCTCCCGCCTCGACCACCGCCGCCGCCATCCGCTGCCAGCGCTTCCATGACAACGCTTGCACTTCGCAGATATTCGTCTGATCCGAGAGATAAAAAGAAAAAAAAACCTGGCAATAAATATCAGCCACTAATTTCTCTGAATAATATTGGCACACGCAGTCCTTCGCTTCCCCCAAAGCCAGAGAGAGAGAGAGAGAGAGAGAGAACTCGTACGTGGCCGTGTGCCTGGAAAGTGGGAGGGGGTGTGGAAAAGAGATAGCATATGTTCACTGCAAATTGAAATCACAACTGTTAATTTGGCAGCTTTAATTGCTGGAAGCCGTTCGAGGACATCATGACTGCTTTTGTTTAAGAGAAAAGAACTCGCGGCATTCCGAGGAAAATAACGCACGTGCGGATCACGTGACATCACACCGTGTTCTTACAGCTTCTATAGAGAACACTGCATGGTACGAAACTTTCCCCCCAGGGCTGAAGATGCAACATTATTAGAAAGTTCAAGAGTTTTTCCAGCTGTAACATGGTTTAATAATAATAATAATAATTCACTAAAACAAGATTGAGCAAAAACATGATTTAATCTCATCTTGGCTTCCCTCCTGAAAGGAGATCAGTAAATAAGGAGCCAATTTAACAAACAGAGAACATCTCCTGATTTGACATCTCGACCTGTGGGAAAGTTGCATCGCATACTTTAGAAACAGCTACAAGCCTAATGAATTCAGCTTGTAATCCGATACCGGCTGTCAAAATGTCAGGCTCGCACGCCGGTGCTGCAATCGGGATCAAATCTGTAAATGTCGTCTCGTGCTTTACTGAAGTGTGCGGGTGAAACCGAGATCGGATTTTAAACTGCTAGGAGATTGTGATTGAGATGAAGGGAAACGTATCCTAGTTCAGGGGAACCTATAGTCGTCTACAGTAGTTATAAGTACTGTATAGTAGAAAAGGTCAAAAGTTCACCGCGTGTGAGGTTTAGACCAGTGCATGCCAGATTTATTATTATCATCATTATTATTATTCATATTAGTATTATCATTATTATTACTACTCGTAGCTTTAAAAAAGTGTAACATTATATCTGAAATAGAAATATTCTAAATTACTCTAATGGTATCAAACTTTAGAGCCCTGATTCTTAAAACAAATGACTGTTGATGTTTAAAAGATCTTTATACTGCATGTCTAATATCAGTATTAGCATGATAAGACCCTGTTTACAGGTATATATACAGGACACACACACACACACATATGTAAGTGCTTAGATAAAAGAGTTCTACCTTCACTAATCTCTCGTTTGCATGGAGCGGGCCACACGAGTTAAACTACAATACAGATATATTTAGGAGCTACAATGTTTTTTTTTTGTTAGAAGTGGTGAAAGGTATTAAAAGCATCCACGAGAGCCTGAGAGTGGGAGCGCCAATATGGCTTTCCAACGTGTCCGTCTATCGCAGCAGCACAGGACAGACAAACAGACGGATTAACTCACTGGTTTGAGGTGTGGGTGTCACCCGTACTGTAACATTTGCTAAAACTGTAAAAACGAATCGGTGAAACCGCATCCAAACATGCAGAGACCAGCTCAGTGTATGAACACAATTCAGCAATAAACCACACACACAGAGTTAAAGTGCAGGGAAATGCCACGGATCAGAATTTAGCGGTGATTATGAACGAACCTGGCTCACTTCAGAACCGGACTCGGCGATGATTCATTCTGCGTAGACTAACAATAAACCTCTAACTAACCAGACAGGACTAGCCTGGGTGGAGAACGGCGTCCTGCCCGGGCCTCCACACCCAGCTCGAACCCAAACACAGTGCTCAGGGCCATCTTAGGAACATAGCAAAGCAACGACATCATCTCCAGACATGAAACCTGATTTAGAAACAAATGATTGGCGGAAAAAAATACAATCCTCAGGACATGATCAGATAAACCTGTGAGATATATAAAGCACTGACGAGCCGACGACAGTAACAAAAAAATGTAACAATAAAAACAAATTAGTAACAGGCTGACTTAAAACCCTGTTGTTTTGTGTGTGTGTGTGTGTGTGTGTGTGTGTGTGTGTGTGTGTGTGTGTGTGTGTGTGTGTGTAAAAAGAGAAAAAGCCATGTCATATAGTAATGTGAAGAGTCTTGGCAAAAATAATGTTTTTGCTTCTCCTGTTCTCCTCCCGTCTGTATTTCTGCTTCATCAGTCCTCCTCCTCCTCCCTGAATGTTATGGTGGGTGGTGTCTTTATCTCTTCTCGTTGCTGATTCGCTCCGGGGGTCATCCTGACGTCCGGTCTGGCACTCCGCTGCACCACGCTACTACATAAACTGCATCTGCACCAAACAGAGATGGCACGGGCTTAAACAAAGAGATTATTTTAAACCTGCATTCTTTTCTTTTTTACACACACACACACACATCCTGAATATACACTCGCTGGTCATCTGTATGTATACACCATTACTAACTGTCGCCCCTGCACGATTCATCTCTCCCTCCTACTCATCCATCAGCAGAAAAAGAAGCAGTGAGCAGATTTTATTTGCGTGATGGATCATCCGCAGCAGATGGTGATGTGTGCTGCTGGTGTTAGCGCTCAAGGCTTTATATACTTCACTTGCTCGGGGAACTTATTCTTAACTCAGCAGTGATACTATTCACTCTGGCAAACAGCAGTCTTCAGACTTGAGGATGACTTACACACACACTTGTTACAACTTCTTATTCTGTACTGCAGGTGTGTGTGTGTGTGTACAGTACAGTACAGGTGTGATGCAATGCCACTACCTGTACACAGTAGTAGCCGTGTGAATTTACAGCACAGTGACCCTGAACAGACAGTTATTAATGTTAAAGTGAAGAGAAGCTTCATAAACGCTTGCATCGGCATTAAAAGGAAAACAAACTCTGCTGACTCGACATTTTGTGTTGCACACACATTTCTATTCTTCAACCCTTCTTCCTTACGGTTTAAACAAACGGCTAAATAAAGAAAAAAACATACTGCAGGGATTATTATTATTATTCATTGGCAAATTCAAAGTATCAGGTATTTTATTACAGTCCTGTTTATACTGTATATTGTTTAAAAAATAATAAATACTCCAGCAATAGGTGTGCATGTGTGTGGCTTTATTATTATTTTTTTCTTCTTTTCTTTTCTATACACTCTGTTAAGTGTGTACTGTATGTACCTGAGCTCCAGGAATCGGAGCGAACGGGTTGGTGGATCTGATTACAGGCTGGTACATCATGGGCTGTGGCGCCATCACTGGAACTCCTCCCATCTGGCCCATCTGAGGAGGGACCTGTCCGACACACACACACACACACACCACCTTAGCGTTTTTTTTTTAATAATGCGTGTGTGTTCTGGTTCTGTGCAGCTGAAGGAACTCACCATTCCATACACAGGCACTTGAGGTGTGGTCATGGGGAAGGCCATGGGAGCTGGAGCCTGCTGGAAACAAGACGGTACAATCAATAGACGTCACATGTACTGTATACGCTTGAATCAGAGTACAGGTCACAGCTCTTACAATTTAGAAAGGTTCGACAGGTACTAGTGCCAGAGAGAGAGAGAGAGAGAGAGAGAGAGAGAGAGAGAGAGAGAAGTACACTGCTCTGTTCTGACCTTTTGATCCACTGATTTTTTAATTAGCTTCAAATCATTCACACTAGCAAGCTACAAGTCACTTTAAGCTTGATATTAAATCAGCCTTAAATTAAAACACTTTTAGATATCGCATTTGCACAATCGGATTGAGATCTCAGGAAATTCGAGGATGGGTTGGTGGCCTTGGTCTCTTGACTTTGACTTGATGCATTGGTGTTTCTGTGGGATGCGACCAGACAGACTCATCTGAGACTCATCACCCTGATCCCGTCACCAGTCTACTGGAATACAGGTGGTGATCAGTGACGTTCAGTTCTCCTGCCAGGGAGTAACCGTTATGGCTGAACGGTCCAGGTGTACGATCTGTCCAGTTGCAGCAAAAGGTGATAATTAGTTGTAGTTTTTTCCACTTGGTGATTTAAATGCAGCTAAACTAACATCATAGATTCAGTGGGAAATACTGAAAAAAAAAGGGAGAAAGTTGCTCCCAGTGACCCGGAACGACTTCCGCGACTCAAGCTTATATCAGAAGCTCACAGTCTCCGGTCACTTTGTAGCTCGCTTGTGTGAAAGCTGGGAAAAACGCTGCCGCTTTATTGAATACTGCAGTCTGGAGGAGTGAATGTGAGTGGAACAGGAGCAACGTAGCAAAATTGGATAAAGTAGAAAACACACACACTCATACAGTACATATCCACATGTACAGCAACATCAACACATGAAGGGAGAACACATTACACAACACTCCACGTCTTTGTGTGTGTACTGTACGTTGAATTTCAACAGACATGCGTCAAGCACAGCTCGAACAGGAAAACTCAGGATTTACATCGTCGCATGCAAAAAACTGAATCTACATTTAGTTTGCATGACGTGAAGCACAAAGACGAGATGCATGCACATGTGCAAAAAAATCCCTAAAAGAAAAAGAAAAGAAAAAAAGAATATGGGACTGATAAGTACAGTCTGCTCCATTCCACGGGGTACTTACATAACCGGTATAGAACATTCCACTCTGCTGGGTTAGGCACACGGGAGGGGGGGAGAAAAAAGAAAGAGACAGGAAGAGAGAGAGAGAGAGAGAGCCAGAGAGAAAGAGACAAGGAGACAGAGAGCAAGACAGAAAGACAGACAGAGAAAAAGAGACAAGGAGACAGAGCGGGACAGAGACAGAGAGAGAGGAAGGAATGGAGAAGGAGAAGACGTTAGACATGAGACATTTGCATGAACCAGTGCTGACCACAGTGGAGAAGGAGTAAGGAGGGGGGGAAAGAGAGAGAGAAAGACAAGGCGGAGGAGGAGAAGAGAGGAGAGGAAGGAGGGTGAGAGGTTAGTCTGGAGTATATACTTAAACAGACAGTGATGTATATTCGTTTCCACAGAGGACAGGTCATAAAACTGAAATCCAAGAGCAAGCGAAGTGCGTAGACAGAGAAAATAACAACAGGCCCGGATGTGTAACTCCAAAACACACGCACACGCACACAGAATAACCAAACTGATTTACCGTATGCTGTAATATACAACACACACACACACACACACACTGTTCGAGGTGAAACCAAACTCCGATCCTCTCCATGTTACATTGGGCAGTAACGTCCATGAAACTGTCGAGTCCGAGACTCTACACAATGCTTTGTAGAGATCAGTGACGGTCTACAGTACTGATTAGAATGAAAGGATGGGGGGGGGGGGATAAATAAATAAATATTCAGTTACATAACACGATTCTTTTGTGTGGCAACTACTGTATCGTCATACTGACTTCAAAATCGATTTTATAAAAAACATTGTTACTCTATATACTGTAGGTTGTAATATGTTGCAGTTCCTCCACAACACTGCAGGTGGCGCTCTCTAAACTATTCATTACCTCATTGGGAGGCAGCACAGCATCATGTGCAGTATATACAGTATAATTATATGTTAAGTTTGTTTAGAATTGAAGAAATCTGAAAAGAAAATGGACTGGATATTAATGAAAACAAAAAGTAAAAAAAAAAAATCAATCAATCACGATGCTTAAACAAAATCGCAAGACAAATAGCATTGGCACCAAGTTATCATGATGATATTGTAACGTATTGTATTGGGTGACCCTTGGTCATTCCCATCCGCACTGATTAGACTTGGTGTGTAATTACAGTGAAGTACAACTAGTTCTTAGTCAATGTTATTTAATTTAAATACACTCCTGGCAAAAAAACAAACTTCAAAATGTTGGCCCACATTACAATAGAGTCACATGACCAAGCTGGCTTTGTAATGTTGAGCTTGTTTTCATTTTCCAGGATGTTTATCTCACTTTAACAATGAGTTTTTCTGTGCTTCATGTACTGTAGTAGTAACTGAAATTGCTGTTCAGATCATTCAAGGATTTCGGTTGTGTCTACTTAGCTAAAAGCTAATCCATGCTAACTGTTGACTCGGAGTTTGATTTCTTAACCATTCTGTTAAACTGTGTCAAACATCTAGAGTAAAAATATATATAAAAGCATCACACAGTTGGATTTCTCCTTTCACACCCTCATGACAGGAGAGCTTCTGATCGTGCAGTGACTTTACACTGGAGCTCAAGCAGCAGGAGTTAAGGAGGTGTTATAATTTATAATCAGCCTCTGCAGCAAGAACATTTCTATGCATCATTCATGGACTTGAGAGAGTAGATGAGGTAAAATCTCCTTTTAATGTGTGTGTGTGTGTGTGTGTGTGTGTGTGTGTGTGTGTGTGTGTGTGTGTGTGTTCGTGTTCTCACCATGTGGGGAACGGGCATGGCGGCAGGTGGCATGGGTGCAGGACTCCAGGCAGTCGTGCTGCTCATGGTTTTGGACTGCCAGTTTGTGCCGCCAGTCATCTTCTTTTCCCCAGGCTGTGTCCACTGCATGTCCGGTCTACAACACACAGAGCTTAATATGGGTATAATACTTCTACTTTACTGCAGAGATAAGTGCAATGCTCATAAGGAAAAAAATTATATCTAGTGTGAGTGCTACTCACTTTTTGACTGACGATCCACTAAACTGCAGATCTGTAACATAAAAGGAAAGAGAGTGAGCCAGAGAGAAAGAAAACAAAAAAAAAAAGAAAAAATAGATAAGGCCTGTTAATCAAAACAGTGCGAGTCTGTTACACTCCCAGGGGGGTTGTGGCTCCCCAAACATCATTAAGACTTTCGTTTTCATTCATCTGCTTGTCCACGGCTTCAACACACTTGTTTGCATTCCCAAACACACTCTCACTCTTGCAGTAATATCAAAACTCCCTGCTTCACCTTAATTCATCCGGCTGGTACATGCAGTTTATAAAAGAGCTGTACAACACTGCAACAGCTATGGTTCAGTAAAAACGTTTGCCTTTTCATAAAGCAATATTTTCAACAAGTAACAAAAACAGATTTATTTTTTAAAAACAAGCATCAGATGTGAACACGAGCTGAGATGAAGACATGGACGAGAACACTCACTGCCTACGAGGTTGGCCAAGGAGGAGTCGAGGTCGTTGGCCAGCAGCTTGCCTCCTGTGTGCGGGGGCATCATGGGAGCCTGAGTGTGAGCTGGTAATGTGGGCTTCAACAGGTCTCCTATAGAATCAAAACCTGTGAGGAAGACAAGAGACAGAGATTCAAACGAGCTGTTAAATATTGATGAGTGTCAGAAGCTGCAGGTATAGAACAAAAGAGTGTCTTTGCATTCTGACAGAAAGCATGCTGAAGAGCAAACAGAGAGGGAGCGAGCAGCAGAAGAGTTTACAGCACAGTCGAGCAGGTCACACGGTGTTAAGCCAGAAGAACCGAGATCTGATTACAACCTCATGTGAATGTGAGCGTTTCAGTCATGTGCCAAGACTAATCATCAGGCTCAATAAAACACGATTCATATTCAGAATATTATTTTTTCTTGCATTATTTGTATTATCATCATCATGGCACCATCTGGTGTCACCCAGAAGCGGATGCATTGTCTTTATGTCTGGCTGTCGGATTCCTCGCAGGATTTCCTCCTCATGTCTCTTATTGCCATTGTTGCCTCTGGCTCATTCATTAAGAATCTACATCCATATTTCTAAACTGGTCCGTGACAGATTTATATATGTCTTTTGTTAAAACTGCTATACCAATAAAATCGCACTTTATCCCTCTGTCTATTTACTGGCCTACTTGTGCTTGATAGTGATTTATGGCTCAGGTAAATCTTTTCAGCAGAACTTGTTCACTTGTATACAGCGGCGGTAACGTGGAATTCGTTTTATATACAGTATTTCGTGACTTGAGTTTGAATTCCCTCTTTTGCACAGTTTACCTAACGACAGCATTTCTTAGGTGGAAGAGTGCTATCGAGGGCATTGTGGCTCCTTCGCAAATTTCACCGTCCTGTTTCCTGCCTTTGTGAAACTTGAAACAGGAAATAACATGACGAGTTCAACCGTGTTATTCAGCACTTCACGCCTGAAGCAACGTAAATACACCCGGGACCGCATACGAGATATAATGTGGGTTTTGCCATTTAACTTAAATTAATGATAGATTATTTCAACGGATATTATTTTAGCGTTTGAGACGGGCTGTGGCAAAACAAACACGACGGTATCAGTCAGGCTGAATTGACTTGTGAGGTCCGGGCGTAAGGCTGATTCATACAGCGGGTGCTCACACGCTTGATTGCTTCTTTCGCATCGGTCAATTGTGCAGAGTAATGCAGCAAATCCTCCTGTACACAATGCTCAGCAGCTATTCAGTGAATGGCACACATTATACACACACACACAGAGAAAGAGAGAGCGCTGCCTGAAAGGCATGTTGTCCTCTTAAACCAGTCCCAACCCCATGCTAAGATGACTACCATAAGATATATTTAAAAGATAATGACATTATTATATTCAACATTTCAGAAAGGCCAAATTATTGGTTAATTATTCAAATTACTGTTAATTATAGGAACTAAAAAGATTGAAATTAGGTCAGGAACTGTTCAACACTGTTCTTATTAAACCCTAAAAGCATAGTGCTGAATAATTAAGATTTAACTGAATTATTTGTCACAGGTATCTTCCAGTAGAGTGAAGTGATTTTTTCGCGTATCCTAGTTAAGAGTCAGAGCGCAGACTTGGGCTGATACCCCCAACCTTCCAATCATAAACCCAGTAACCTTCAGCCTTAACCATTTGATCCACCACTGCTCTAATCAACCCTTGTGGAAGAAATGCACTCAGAAATAAATAATGAATTGGATCCCCATTAGAAATCAGAGCACCAGTATGTGAAACAGCATTTCCATAAGCACACGGGGTAAATGAGAACTTGGAGGATTTGGACAGCTATGTTCGAGAAAACCACTTGTTAGTGAGACTAATCAGAAAAAAAAAAGTTGCTAGAGAGCTGTGTTCTGATGAATCCAGATTAATGGGTGTGTCAGGGTAAGACAGGAAGTGCATGAAGCAATGCACCACCATACAGAGCCATCTGGGGTAGCGTTAGCCAATCAGCACCGTTATGTGGCAATAAAATGAAGTCAGCTGACGACCTGAATGTCTTTTCTGATTGAATGGACATATTCCAAGCCTTAAATAGAGGAAAGGGAGCATGGGGAATCGTTTTCACATATGAACTGACCACCATGTTTTGCACTGTAATCAATCCATTTTGTTGCAACACAGTATTTGGCAGAGTCGTGCTAGTAGAGAATTTAGACCAACACCCAACATTAAGATTTGAGAAATTATCCATGACCGCTCATTTTATACCAATTTTTACTACCATGCATGCTGAGCTGTAACCAGAACTAAAAGCTCATGATAAATGTGGTTCTCCTTCATGCCCAGGTACAACGTGAGCCAAGCCAGGGCGTAGCTACGGTAACAGACATCCTGATTAATGTTTACAACTAAACTACTAAGGTAACATCTTCAGCCATGTCTTCAGCCACCATTTTAAAAAGTAATCTCATCATGATTTAAATGTTTCAGAATAAGCCTTTTAGTTTTACCTATAAATATCTCTAACTACTTAGCTTCATCTTATATTTACCGTCTAGGAACCAAACAAAACATGTCATACAATGCATATCTTTTCTTTACACAAATCTGTGTGTGTTGTTTATCATGTTTTTGAATAAATATTGTCAGAGGTATGGTCACGCTTGTGCTGGAGAACAGCTGCTGCCTTTCTCATGCTTAACAGTTCACTCTATAAGGGAAGCACAACAGCTTCAGCTGAATATGAGCAGTCAGAAAGAGTGTGTGAGAGAGAGAGAGAGAGAGAGAAAGAAAGCAAGTGTGGCTGTTGGACAGATTGTTGACACGAGACACCCTCACTGCTTCACCAGGAACATAGAGGTGTGTGAGTGAACTCGCTGCTCAGTCAGTACAGTCCAGAAGAGCGAGAGAGAGAGAGAGATAAAGAATTTGAAGTACTGTAGTTAGTGAGAGCTGAGATGCATCTATCTGTGTCCTCCTGCTTTATTTGGACGAGCCCTGAAGTGAAAAAGCATCTAACAGATGGAGAAAGTGCGAGTCAGCAACCAGCCTTTAAAATACCACACACACACTCAAACCCGCCAACAGGCAGAGGCACAGGTTGTTCTGTTACACTGGAATGAAATGTGGAGACAGAGAGGTTAAAAAGGATAAAGAGTGAGGAAAAGAGAAAAGTAGGAAAGGGTTAATACGAGGAAAATGGAATGGGGGAAAAAAAGACCAAAAAATAGGGCAAAGAAAGGGTAAAAAAAAAAACATAAAATAAATAAATAAAGTTGAAGCAGAAAAAGGAAGCTTTGGCTTGGCTGCACCACTTTCCGGGCCCGAAGCCTGAAATGAAGAGTTTTAACATGAACCACGTAGGCATGAAGACATTCCACTGGTTTGAGAAACACTGTTTAAACACTTCAATACTTGCTTGTCTGGGGTTAGTCACGTTTTATAACCTTGAAGCTTCATACACACGCTGATATAAAAATCAGAATCGGAGGAGAGATTCTCTCTTTAAAGGCCCTGCTTCCTCCTCATTCAAGCTGTCTACAAAGGTTATAAAGTTATAAACGGTTTATTCAGCTGCACATCAAGCATGTTTTAAACTCATCAGTTAAACTGACTTGACCAGATGCGAGATACAGAACTGAGTAGACTCGAACTGTAATTAAATTTAACCCTTTGTGACCTTCAATAAGACCTGAAGACATTAAAGATCCGATATTTTATATATATTTCTATATATAACATTCTACACTCTTATACATGCTTCAGCTGAAATATCCCTCTGAGAACACAGAGCCTGGAGGACGAAAGAAACAGGGAGACAAAACTATGCACTGTACGTCAATGAGCTGCCGCTGCGCCACGCCCTCCAGAAAACAGCAGAGCTGAGCAACAACTTGGGAGAGGGGAGCTTCTTATTTGAGGTCACAATAGGGGAAAATCTAATCAGCTTGCTGTTTTAACCCTGGGGAACATAAAAATGGAAAACAGACAAAAAGCAGGGAATGTTTATTTTTTTTTAACCCCTTATGTTTTTGTGTTTGTGCACACCCCTACTGGAAATCCATCTGAAAGCCTAAACATGACTAAAAAATTAAATTTTGCATAATAGGCCCTCCTTAAGTCAGTGTCCTTTCCTTACGTCCACATTTGGGACGGCTGGCTGAACAGTGCCAGACAGCAGACGGGGTGTTTATCTCCACGTTCCCTCTCTAGTGATGCTGGGTTTTATCATGTGTCCACAGCTGGCACGTGTGACTCTCCCATTTAGAAGTGTTACGCAGACGCAAAAATGAAACGGAAATGTTGACATTTGCCATTCAGAACAGGGGCTAGATAAACCTGTTAGAGAGAAGCGCGACACCCGGCTCCATTAAAGCGCGACAAAGCAGAGAGGTTAGCTGAGCAGAGGGTTAAAGCGTTTATTTAGCTTGCTGACTGATACGGCAGTGGATTAGCTGCTTAAATAAGATCCTTTTGCGAGGATTTTACCAGCTGCTGGCTTCACATCGTTATTGGCAGCTTGAGCCCCAAACACTGCGTCAAAATCTACATTCATGGCGGAAATACGAGCAGCCTGCTGAGGAGCGCCGCCCTCCATACCTGAGGACAAAAAAAATCATAATTAAAAAAAGAAAAGAAAAATAAATGACAAGCATACCATAGCGTACGCATAAACTTAGTCCAGGCTCGAAGGTTTCATCCTGATTCTCTGCACAGGTAGATACAACAAGAAAATCACCTCTCACTGCATTCGTCATGTGCACAGCTTCATTCACACCTGAGTGCTGAGACACACAGGACTCGTACTGATGCTTGCAAATGAAATTCTCACACTTGCATGACGTTTAATTTAACACACCGGTTTCTTGTGTTCAAGAGCTTCACCACGAGAAGTCATTTGACAAACTATAGCAGATCTCAACATTTCATAATAAAATATATGAATTAGTTGATCATGATCTCTACATCTGGTACAACACTGCCATTCAATTAGAATCGATTGGTCGGAGAAGGTGAATAATCTGGCATTATCACCATGATGCTGTCTGCAAGACCAAACACAGGGTCTTCCTCGAACGAGATGGCTCCAATAAGGAATGAAGCACTTACTTTGTTGCTATGGCAATGGTTTTCCATAAGGAATGAAAGAAAAACTGTTTCTACCTGCTATAGTAGTGTTAAAAAGTGTTAAAAGTGACTTGTTATTAAAAACTTGTTATTGTTAGATGGACATTTGGCAAACACTCTAATCCAGAGTAATACTTTGAATCATTCCATCATTAAATATATAAGACTGGTTCACTAGGTTACTAGTACTAGAAGTACCATCAAACACTCCTGGGAAGGATTTTATTTTAATTTGGCTTATTTGGCACGGGTGCTGGAGGTTAAACCAAATAACTGAGAAACCGTTGCCACTTTTTTTTCTTGTTGCTAGTGACTCGGCTGTACAGTGCCAGAACAGCAAACATTCTAGACGCACGTCTTCCTCGAACAAGATGGCGAGACCTGTTGAGCAGTGCCAGTGCTGGAAAATCAGAACGAACATGGTGGAAACCTTCAGACTATCTGAAGAATGAACAAATCTCCACCTGAACAATGTCGACATTAAGAATATTCCACTCGCACACTATGTGCTCCATTTAGATCAGTACAAGAGGGACTTATTTATTGCTTCACCGGATGATCAGAATAAACAAATGAGTAAACAGTAAACGCGTGAGTAAGATAAAGATGAAGAAATATTGATAGCATTATGATTACGAAAATCTCTTTATATCAAATATGTCGTGAGGTAATGGCGCTCACATGGATATTATTTCAGATGGGAATCCTGACACTCTACGGTCAGGATGTCACCCAGGAGTTTGAAACCAGAAAGAAGTTTAAAAAAAAAATAAAAAATAAGAAAAATAAATAAAGATGTTCTATGACATCACCCTCTCCAGAGCGACATTAGCCACACTTGTACGCCTGTGAAAGGTTGTGTATGTAGAAGATGCACATGGCAGCACTTTTCAGCTGTTCTGTGACACCCCATGAGCAACAGATCGAAACAATGCTGTTTAGAGACTTGACTTTTTTTATTTGTTTGTTTTAAATCAGAGAGCGAGATGGAGCCTCACCTCCCCAGGCACTGCTGGCTATGGATGGAGTGCTCTGCACGGCAGGGATGAAAGCTGGCTGGAGGTCGAACAGGTCGCTGGTGAGGTTTGGCACGCTGTGGATGAGATGCAGATCCAAGACTGTCATCTTAGAGGCAATACAATACAGTCGACAAGCGTCAAAGAAATGATGAGAAACGTGCACAGGGAGTAGACAGGACGATGGAGCTATTGCGTATGGTGTAAGTGATTGAAGTGAGAACAATGTGTAGGAGTGTGTGTGTGTGTGTGTGTGTGTGTGTGTGTGTGTGTGTGTGTGTGTGTGTGTGTGTGTGTGTGTGTGTGTGTGTGTGAGTGAGTGAGTGAGTGAGAGAGAGAGAGAGAGAGAGAGAGTATAAACCTGTTGGTGACAGGGGCAGTGCTGTGGTTGGAGAACAGGTCCATCGCTGCACTGTGGTTGTTGGCACTGCTTGCGGACTGAGCACCCGGCGACGCTGAGGGAGTGTGCGTGCCAATCTCTTTCAGGCGCTGATCCTAAACACACACACTTTTTGTCACCTTACTTTTATAATGATGAAATATCTTTATGAAAAAATAAATAAATAAAATAAAAAAGGTGAAGGGCTTAAAGGCGTGTCTGACAGCCTGCGGGGTGCTGCTGACAGCCTGCGGGAAACAATCTAAATATACAGTAAACTCTACTGCACTGTTCACCCTCAGACGAGAGACTCGGGATGCAGCAGCACACACGGCTGATAGCAGGCTGTGAAGGATTGCAGTTTAAACATGTTTAATAAAGGACTGCTTCAGTGCATGTGTCTGATACATACTGTACACACATCCTGAAAAGAGACAATTTACTGATTTTAATCAACAAGACTAAACAGCAACAGATTTTTTTTTTTAATGATTTAACACTCGGCAATTCTGAAATAATTTACTCTTAAAAAAAATAAACAAATAAATAAATAAAAATCTTTAGGTTGTAGTATTTAATAGAATGCTGTAAGGGTTCGTATCTATGGATAGACATTTGTTAGCGTGGCTGTGTGTGAGACGTATTGCTCTGCCCACTTTTTACTTTATGGATCTATTCAAAATCCCAAGCGAGTCCAACTTTTCTGAGACAAATAAAATAAATCAAAATGTGCAAATGGCTGAAAGTTGTCAGGGACAAGCTGATCAATTAAGCCTGAAGGAACCAGTCAAGCCCACACACAGACATAAACTCAAGCAATCAAAATGCAAAAGCGATCCCACAGCCCTTATAAATGATCGCGCTGAAAACCTTACCTCAGACACACACACACACAACCCAGTCTACTGCTAAAATGCTTCATAACCTCTAAACAACAACAACATATACCACAGAACCAAATGCTGTGTAGTTTTAAAGAAGTTCATAGACGGACTACAGCTAAACCAAATAACTGCCTCTATTTATCTCTCACCCACACGTGCAACATCGTGTTGTACATACAGTATAGGGGCCTTCGGTTTTATACAACAAGTTGTTTTTACACCCACACACACTCGCATGTTTTATATGTATAAATGTGTAGGATTTATTTATTTATTTATTTTAAAACACTGTCATCAGTATCAGTATTTGGAGTAGAGGGTGAAGATGGTGCCAGTGAAAACAAGTGAGAGTGAATATAAGATCTATAGCATGCTGAATAGAAACGACACAGGGCGTTCAGGTCAAACCGGGACTTTTGAGTTCCGTAACGTGCAAGTGGTGCAATGGGTAGGATGAACTCGGGTATTGTCCTGCAATAACGAAACATCTTTAGTAGGGATACACCGATGCCACTTTTTTGGAAAACGAGTACTTGCATTTCAGTACTTGCCGATACCGATACCAAGTACTTAATAAAAACATTTTTAACAATTTTGCTGAGCACAATTTGCAGTCCGCCTTTGTTTTGTCGTCTTCATTCACTTTGAAATAATTCCACACGGCTGACATGTCTCGTTTCGCCTCGCCTTCTCCCCGCTCTGAGCTGCATCCGGCGCTTGTGATTAACCCCTTACACGCCGCTCAAACAGACATTTCTCAGACCGTGTAATCGGTCCCTGGTATCAGGGGACTTTTAACGAGTACGAGTACTTTAGAAAATGTGGTATCGAGGCCGATACCAGATACCGCCATCGGTGCCTCCCTAATCTTTAGTGATCAAACCAGACCATTTTTCCATTAAAAGGATTAAAGGAGGAGTTCCTGGGAGGCCAGCATTTCAGACGTAAAGCAGGTCATGATTCTGGTGTACAGAGACAACTTTCGTCCTTGATGGTATCCAAGTACTAGTGAAACGCTGAGATACGCGCATATAAGCATGGCAGAGGATTATATATAGAGAGAAATAAAGTTTTTTTCCCTTATAAATTATGTTTTGTTATTCTGCATAATCAAAAGTCCCGGTTTTGACTTGAACAACATTTTTTATTACGTAATGTAACTTGAGACAATGAAATGCTATGTACCACGTTAAGTGCGACTGTATGGTCACCATCTTTAATTCATCTCATTACTGATAAGACGTCTAGTCTAGTGAGAAAACTATTCCAGTTATACACCTCCTATCAGCACATAAAGAGCCGAGTGTGAAACCCCCCTAAATAATTAGTATAAGCTTGGCATAAACTACTGCAGTAATGGCATGCATGCAAATAAACAAGACGATGATCCCGAAGGTGATCAGTATAACTAGTTTCGGCATCAGAGCTTCTCTGAACGTTTGCCCAGCTCCAGGTAGTATACTGAGCCTTTAAATCCAGCTTATCTAAATGCAGAGTGCATTCTGGGACACGTTCCGGGTGTCCCGAGGCTACGGCATGTGTGCGAGTGTGTGTGTGTGTGTGTGTGTTCCATATGGGATAAAAAAGTCTCCCGACAAAGGAGTTTGGCTAACCTCCCGATCCTGTCGTCGCCCCGGGGCTAATCATTGACGTGACTGGGACGTGCGGAGTAAACAAATGCGTTTTCACGGTTCTACCTGAGCGAAGGACACCATGTTCCCTGAGTGGCGCTGTTCTTACATCACCAAAGCTGTTAGAAAAACACCAAAGGATGTAGGCTGAGCTTTCTCTTATCGCATGCTGATCTGTAAGCATGTTTGTCTTTTTTCTTATCAGGATGAAAAGTTTCCAAACTGAGATTTAAAAAAATCAAGTCTTATCTTCTGGTCTGAGATCAGGTGTTTGGGGAGACATACAGAAAAAAAAAAAAGACTATGGTTGATTTGAGCTACTGCATATATATTTATCTCAGTGTAAAGTTCCCACGTCACTCAGACTTACTGAAGTAAAGCCCTTAATGATTATTATATAGAACGTGCATACAAACAGTATGAACATAAAACAGTGATCTGCTGGGAACGTTCCACCTAACGTCCTGTAACTTTATCACGCTGCAGATATGGATGAAACCCTTGATCACACACCACAGCAACTAGTAAGAACGAAAAAAAAATTCTAACGAGCATAAATGACTGACATTTCTCGATCAGACAAGCTGAATCTCCTATTACAACTCAAGCAGAAGGAAGCATGAGGATGCGAGATGAAGGGAACTGATTGTAGAATCTTCCGCGTACCGGCACTGACAGAAAGCTACACTGCTTTTGTGCGCTAGTTACCTTATTCTTGCTCACTTAAACCGGTTTGAGTTCTACACGGATACGCAAAGGCAAAACTGAACCACAAATTACTTGCATCAATTATGTTTATAGCGCATATAGTCTGCGTAATAGACATAAACCTAATTTGAAAGCAATCATAGATTTAGGGTTCTGTTCAAATTATTTCAACATCAAAAGAATTGACTGTCTGAAGCATTTGTCGCTTGTTCCCTTCGAATCATCCTTCATCCTCATATTATAACATCTGGGACTGGTGAGGACAATAAAACTATATTTTGATTGTCTGTTCACTTATCATCCATAGGCACGAATCCAAGAAAGCAAAGCTGTGTGTGTGTACGGGGGAAGTCTGCAGATGGTGCTTTCCTTTGTGTGTGTACAGTATGTGTGCGCGCGCATGATCGGACACGCCCACATCACCAGCCTGAAGTGACTCCAGTCTGATTTTACACCCTAATGTAGCGCAGATCTTATTATGACAGTCTGATGTTTTTCCGATTAGATCCGAGTTACTTTCATACAGTATGTTGTCATACATAGTCATGTGACTTGAATGAGAATAGGCGAATAGAAATTCACGTGATATTAACTACATGCACAGGAGACACTTTCTCCTTCTTCCAGGTGGTCGTTGCTCTGGGAACCAATAGGAAAAAAAAAACGTAATACCGTTATACTATTATACAATTATACCATTGTACTGTTATACAATTGTCACACTGACCTTAAAAATGTAAAAATAAAACAAGCACCCGGGTAACTCCACTGCTTGGCAGGTTAGGCATAGAGCTCCCAAGACGCTTCACTTAAATGCCACCTCTGAAGTTTCTTGCCTAGTCAGTGCCCCTCTACAGCACATTCCCAATCAATTCTTATAATAAGCCATAAAAATCAATCAGTTTTTCCTGAAAGGTCACCAAGGACGAAAAGTACCTGGAGCCCATGCTAGTCAGTTTCCATGACAGCTAATCCCTTAATAAATATATTATTATTGTACCGTGCACAGAATAGTAATTTATTTAAATAAATAAACAAACAAACATCAAACCGAGGTGATTAACTCCGAGGATCGCACCTTGAGAGCCTGCAGCCTGGCCTGTTCCTCCTCCAGAGCCTGCTGTTTCTCCTTCTCATCCACACGAGTGAAGGACATGCCCGTGTTCGAGAGGGACGACACGGCACTGGACAGAGTGGTGGCTCTACAAACAGACAGACAGACACACAGTGTAGCATTAGCATCTATGCGGAAGAGCAGTGATTTGTTTAGATTTGATTACTATTGCGGTGTGCGAGCACGGAGTCTCACATCTCAGCTAATCACAGCACTTCATAATCAGATTCGACTCCATCGTGCTGTTAGATCCTTACGCTACCCAGGAATCTCCCGTTAAGCCTCTAGATTAATTCTGTTCCTGCTCACATCAGGATCCCGGGGGGTGGGTGTTGAATAAAACTCATTACCATGACACTGTGAAAATTCTCCATTTCGACAGACGAGAAAGTCGCGGGTTTATATGAACTCGTTCTCACGCGCCTGCGCTTCTGTAGCGATGGCTAATAGACATGGACTTCGGCACGGCAGGAACTCTGTATGATCCGAGGTTATTAATACATGATAAACGCATAAATAAGGAATCACATAATTTACTGTATATGGCGATATGGACGACGGTTTAGTGTCTCCAGCAGCAGAGCTTTTCAGAGATACAGCTGTTTAGTTTTGCGCAGCACGAAAGTCTACAACACGAAGAAAAACGAGATTTAAATAATGCAAAAAATATTAGCACTGTAATAAAAGCAGCAGATTTATTTAACTCCGAGACTAGTGTGATTAAACTCCTTAAACATCTTCCTGAACCCGGTCGTGACGGCTCTTTCACTGTTATACAACTGTACTGAATATTTGTCTACGAAGTGCTGATCGCAGATTAGCTCGTGATGGAGAAAACTCCAGCTGGTGCGTTTGTCTGACGCTCGGTGCCGTGTGCCGTACCTGCTGTCTGCAGAGAACTCTTTAGTCTTCTTGCCCTCCAGAGAGGCCAGGTGCTGCTCCAAAGCCTCCAGCAGACTGCTGGGAGCCTGCAGAGACGCCAAGAGGGTCATGAGAGGAAGCCAGAATGAGTATGGAGCAATACACAACCAGCATTTGCAATTCAAAATTCCATGCCTTATACAGCTATCCCTCCACCGGTTCACTCAACCCACGGGTATAGAGACAGACAGACGGACGGACAGGGGAAAAAAAGACTAGGAGACAAACTGACATGGGTTCTCAGGATGTGCAGAAACAGAGGTAATTAAAAATAGATAAAACTTAGTGTTAATATTCGCCACATGTATATGCACACAGGGCCAAAAGTATGCGGACACCTGACCATCACACCAATATGTGGTACTTTTTCAAAACCTTTGCAACAATGTTTAAAGCACACAGTCATCTGTAAAGTCTAGCATCACAACCGGTGGCTCAGTGTCTTATGGCTTCGAGTTACTGATCGGAAGGTTGCCGGTTTGAATCCCAGATTCACCCAGAAGTTTTGCCGCTGAGCTTTCGTCTCCGTCAGAGTTCGCTGTACAACAGCTGACCCTGTTCGTTGACCCCAGCCTCCTAATAAAATTCTGATATACAAAAACTAAAGAATTTCACTGGACAATATATGTGATGAAGACAAATTTTTAATGTAATCTGCCTTGATTGGAACTACTGTAAGAGAACTCCAAACCAGTTCCAGCATGACAATGTCCACGTGCACAAAGTGCCCAAAAAGAACATGACTGAAATGTAATGTAGACTCCTCGTCTTAACATCGGTGCCTCATTTCACTAATGCTTGTGTGGGTCGAATGAGAAAAAAAAAAAAATCCCCTCAAACCACACTCCAAAATCTAAGGTGTTTGATTATAACAGCAGAAGGAGACTAAATCTGGAATGGCACGTTCAACAAGCAGACATGGGTGCGATGCTCAGGTGTTCACAATCCTTTGGCATCATGCTACAGAACACTAGACAGAGAATTAACGATTGCAGCCGATCTGTTAATATGCACGATGTCACCCTAACTTTCTGCGGATAATGAGGTTCAGGAAGGCTGACATGCTGCATAAAAAATAATATGCAGAAAACAAACTCAAAACCGCCTCTTAAAATGGTTCAATAGATTCTTTTATTTTATTGTAATATTTTTTTTCTTGATGAAATATAATTTTAATGAGTCACCCCATCAGGGTTTGCGAGTTAAGGATCAGGATGCGATTGCGGTCAGAAAGTCAAGAATAAACAGCAGACATTTAGTCAAACTATTGTTCCATGTCAATAAACACATCACTGTCCATTATCCTGCAATATGTACTACAGTTAGTACTGATTCCCTAATACATGCATCATCAGTCCATCTTTCGAAAGAGAGAGAGAGAGAGAGAGAGAGAGAGAGAGAGAGAGAGAGAGAGTAAAAGAAAAGAAAAAGATAGAGTGATGTACACAGTTAGAAGTTTGGACGCATCCTTTAATTCAATGGTTTTTGTTTGTGATCATTTTCTACATTCTAGAACAATACTGGAGATTTCAAAACTATAAAACAATAAACAGGGCATTACAGTAATTAAGTAACAACAACAAGAGTCAGTTGTTATTTTAAGTCGTGAAGTTCAGCTGTTCCGGAAAAGTTCTGCAAAACCCATCAGTCACCATGATGAAACCAGATCTCATGAAGAGCATCATGAAGAGAAGTTCCTTTAGAAACCACCAATTAACAAACATCACCTCAGACTAGAGGCATTATGAAGGCTTTACACAGTATAAGTAGCGGAGACGTCTCAATATCAACTGTTCAAAGGGGACTACTGCCGATTTTGAACGCAGCGCTGATTTATAGTGTAGAAAGAAAAAAAGTAATAATTAAGGAAACCTCATCGAATTATAAGGAGTGTTTAAACTTCTGACTGGTGTGTGTGCATGCATATTAGATCTATGTACATACACACACACACCTTCAGTACTGTGCAAGTTTTTGATCACACTAATTTTTTCCATCTTTCCCCCATTTTTTTTTTCCGACTGTAGTCCAGAGCAAAAGTTCTCAAGGCTTCCTGAAGGACGTTTTTGCTCTTTGTACCCGAGTAATTTCACGGGAATGTTTTTTGTTTGTTAAGCCACACATAGACTGATTAATAAATGAAGCATTAAAACGCATCTAACTTAAGTCATGCACCAGTGAGAAACAGGTGCAGATGATGACAGATGATCAGGCTGGTGATTATTATACTGCTGATGCTGAATGGTTGGATTCAGACAAGAGGGGAAATGAAGCTGCTGCTGAGGTTGTTACATAAACAACCGATTTTTAAATTGCAAAATATTTTCTGCATTTCTTTAATTTAATCTTATTAATCAACTAATTCATTCATAATTTCTGACTGTTGCACAGTACTATGTACAATAAGGAGAAAGAGAGAGAGAGATATATGAGGAAAGAGAATTATGTGGTCAGTCAGGACATGCACACTTGTGGACTGGCATCAGCCCACTGCTCTTGCAGCACGTACAGATTTGGGAGCAATGCCACCAACACACAGTGACACTTATTTTGAAAGACAGCCATATTCACTTCAACATTGTTAACCATGCGGTGATCGTGTCTGGCCTTTTATAATCATCTCTACAGTACGTGCCGCGCAGTGAGAGCGGGCCTCACGTATCCAGAGACATTTAGTAACAACTTAAAAAAAACTAAATAAATCCCCAAAACTCTCAACACGCAATACTGTAAAGTACTGTACTAGTTCAGTTAGACGGTGTTGACGTTCCCTAGGTCAATGTCCTCAGTGTCTCGCAGATGTGCTGAGAGCAGGGACTCTGTGCCAACTTTCATGGTCACATGACTAATGTATAACGTGCACTTAAAGCGACTGAGAGAGATAACCACTGTCTCTGAGCCAGCTGGTGCTGTTTTTCAACACACTCTCGACACACTCCCATTGGGAGAATCGCTATGCCGGTCTTAAGAACGCTTCCGCTTACTCCACCAGCTCAGATGAACTTCCCTAACAGGCGCGAGAATCAAGTCGACTTCAGGAGTAGAACTTTTGAACGCAGCTGCTGAACATTTCCTTCTGACAGCAGATCCTGCCATGTTTTATTCCTCACTCGTTCCTACATCAATGGCGGCAGAACATTACGAGCACGTACTTACAGTACCTTACGCTGGATCTACACAGTATATTAAAAATTCTGCTCGACCAAACCTTCAGTTACCACGAAAACATTCTCCCCTTGTGCAGCTTCCAAGATGATACATGATTCACATCTCTACAGTATGTTGTAAGAGGAAGTGGCGAGTTAAAACAAGGTGAAAACAATGGCTCATGCATGGATATAACTGACATATTAGATTTTCTCTTGCTTATCTTTCCCCCAGTCTTAAACAGGAACTGAAAGCGGAGTTTCCCAATACTTTAAAAATGGGAAGGACTTTACAGAGAATTTAAAGAAATATCCTGTCAGCTTCACAAAAGGCGAAAAGATAAATAAAGCGAGGTAAGCTTTTAATGCGCCGCTGCTTTACTTCTGAGCAGCTTGACAGAATGAGTCTCAGACAGTCACACCTTTATTTTAAAGAGCTGAATAATGTAACCTCGAAGTGTCCTCGGCAACCGCGTGCAGGCCTACGCCACGCTAACGCTGTATGAGAGGGGAAAGATTTCTCTCTATGAATGTAACTAAAAACTTTGCGTCTCTCATCAGCTGCTCGGATCATCTAGATCATACGCGGAGAGTAGGCGTGGTGTGAGGGCATCATGTGGGGGGGGCAGGGTGGGCGCACTGAGCGTATTAGAATTAGGAAGTGATGAGGTGACAATGATCACACAACCTGACGCCTACAACGTAACGGTCTGGAAGGCTCCGTTACCGACGAGGTGAAATCCAACATTACATTTGAATCATATGAACCGCATTCCCTCTTCCCTCGACCTTCTACCATTGAAACATTAATAAAAAGTCTTGTTCTTTTATACCGTACAGAGTGAACGACTCAAACCATCCGCAAACAGCAAAACGTCAAATGAAAGAGAAACCACGTCATAGTGAGGGTGGATTGAAGACAGAACAGAGAAGAGGAAATGGGACAGGAAGTGGAGATGAAATGTACACTGACCTGAGTGAGATCTGGGATGTCACCCTGATCAATCCCAACTTGCTGTGACATACGAACAAACAAACCAAATAAAAAACAGGCACATGAACACAAACACACAAACAAAGGGAGGGGAGGGGGGGGGGGGATAAAAGGGAAAAAAAAAGAACAGTATAACAAAGGGTCATTACTTCATGCAGTGTCTGTAAACTGAACACAAAAAAAAAAGTCGATGTGAACAGAAATGTGAAATTTGGCCATGCTGCTGTTTACTCAGGAGACATGGACAGGAATGTGGATGACGGCGCTTTGGTGCTTTAGATGAGCCGAGACTCGCGACGCAATTTTAAACGGACTAAAAACACTTTTTAAAAAATGGCAATGAAGTGTTTAATGATGGCAAATGGAAAGAATTCAACCTCAATCCGAGATGGACGCACTTCGCAAAAAAAGCCAATTAAAAAAAAAATAATGAAGAATCAAATCATTTTTTCAGAGACATTCGTCGGATTTAAATGAAGGAAGGAGAGAGAGATAAAGAGAGAGTAAGTGCATGTGTGAGAAAGAGAGCAAGAAGGAGAGATACAGGGAGAAAATGAGCAAATCAACAGCATGTGAAATGTTCAGGAAGAAGGTGTCACAGCACTCTGACGGTTCAGAACGCAGCTCACGCTGGTCACACCAAAGGATGAGAGAGTGCGTGAAGGGGGAAAAAAAAAAAAAAAAGCGAGAGACTGAAACTCTGAGAAAGCGTCAGAGACACAAATAGCCCAAGAGACAGATTGCAAGAGCGAGGACCTTCTTCCTCTACACCGCACCACCAAGACGACGAACGCTTATTTCAAGGTTTCTGAAGCTCTTAGGGTCAAACTTTAACTCCTGAACGGTGCATGAAAATATTTCTCTCAAATGATGTGATGAGCTCTCATAACGACCTGCTCAATTATTATACAAAGCACATACACAAATATTACAAATGGATAAACAAACAGTAATAAAATACGTTATTTAAAAAAAAAAAAAAAAAAAAACCAGTGGATGACAAAAAATCTGGCAGGTGTTTAAAAAAGATTTTCAATGATGGGCGTTCAAGTCAAAACGGGACCGCTGATTGTGCGGAACAACAGAAAAACAAGCTTTATTTCTCGATATAATCCCCTACTACGCTAATTCACTGGCCTCCCAGGAACTCCTGAACATGTGGAAACGTCGAGGAGTGAGGTCAGGGCTGTAGGGAGGGTGTGTCCTAGCGGAGTTCCTGTAACGTACAGTACAAGTGGTCGTGTGTGTATGATTGTGTGTACAGTTCCCACAGACAGACACGTCTCTTCAGCAAGTCCTAAATCGATTTTCAAGGATCCAGTTTTACACTTTAACCATTAACGTGAAATCTCATTATAAGTCCCGTTTTGACTTGAACGCCCCGTGTTAATATTTTCTAGCTTCTTAACGTAAACAATTCCTTAAGGACACACGTACGTCGTCAGTTTTTTAATGAATCTTTCGTTCTGTACTGCTGTCAATAACTGAGCTGAAGGTTAGATAGACTGTAAGGGTTGTTTTGTTTTTTTTCCCTCCACTAGAATGTCAGGAGAAATCAGAAAACATAAGACAGAAAAACATCCCTTCCTCCGGTAACCCTGACTGGCAGAATGAGTCATGGTCAGCCTCATGCCTGAGAGTTTATCCACTTAACAAAACGAGGCGTGATGGCGACTGCTGAGTATCTGAGTCGTGCTTCAGACCGTCTGTGTGTCTGTGGAGAAGAAATAACACCGTACCTCTGCTACTTTGAGAAACTCGGACAGCTTGGTCATCCTGTACAGGAACTTTTTATAGATGTCCAGAGCGTCTTTGCACTGGTTCTTCTTCATATCAAAATATTTTTCTGTGCAGACAAAAAGAACAGCAGCCGTTAGATCAGCGATTTGAGCAGAGGCTGTAATTACCACATCAGAGAAGTGTCGAAAACACACGACAAACAGATCCAGACAAAATGGAGGGAGGGGAACTGTGGCGGCTTGAGGAGGGCGAGCGCATCAGACTCTCGCTCTGAGGCGTCAGCTGCAGAAAGGTCCACACAAGTCACCTATTCAGCGCTGGCTTTAAGAATGGCTCGGACTTTTAATGACTGAGCAACATGCGCATAAAACAGCTTACAGGGGCTGAAAAAATAATAAAAGAAATAAATAAAGAAAGAAACGGTTCTGTGGGTTTGAGCCATGTCAGTTTTAACAATAGGACTCTTCTGCACTGTGCGAACACGCGCCGCTTCATAAAAGACAGCACGGCGGCGTGGAGCGAGAGCCACGGGAACCGTCAGCCTGCTCGATACTGCCTCTTACACACCTAATGATGCAGTCACACACAGCAGCAACCTGCTGAGTGACAATGACACACTCTCAGAGAATGGAGCGCAGGTTTATTAAAGACATGTCAGCCTTCAGAGAGAGAGAGAGAGAAGAGAAACGATCACCCTTCTCCAAGAGCGAAAAGAGAATTGAGCACATTCCTCAGCGTGACGGAGATCGGGACACACCCCTGTGACCGAAAGTACGACGTCATTCTTTAAACAAAAAAAACAAACAAACAAACAAAAAAGAACAGACTGCGAGGGCGGGATTGGGACACGCCCCTCTGAACGAGATGAGAAAGAGAGTTTTTTTCCCTGACAGTGCGAGATTAGGACACGCCCCTGCGGTATCACAGAGACGGAGTGAGAGACTCACCCAGCAGGTTGATGACCCCCTCGTTGTAGGCGGCGAACAGACGGATGGAGTCTTTAAAAAGCAGCATGAAGCCAGCGTTGATCACACCGTTGGTGAGCTCGTTAGGGTTGGCCTGGAGACACACACACACATATATATATAAGCGATAAAAAACAAAGTCCAGGGACAAACAGCAGGCTGCAGGGATCGGCTGATGAGAACCAACAATGTAAAGTTATTTTATTAACAACACGTTGTTTAAATAAGGAACACAACGTCTTAGGCGACCTGAACCTGATGAATAATTTAGCGCCTGGTACGGAGTTACCCAGCGTGAATAAAGGTGTGATTTATGTTTTCGCCAGAGAATCTTGTGCTAATGTTAGCTCTTAGGCCACAGCTCCTGCATCCAGGTGAGGAGAAACACTGCTGATCAGGAGCTATAAAGATCAAACTCCATCAGAGGGACTTAACATCCCCAAGACGTAGCCAGGGGGTCGTTTTCACCTTTTTTTGTGATTATTAATAATAAAACAATTAGAAAAATTAATAATAATAATAATAAAATAAATTAATTAATAAATTGATTAATAATAAATAATGAGTACAAAAATATATTTAAAAAAAGAATAATTATTTTTAAAAAATATCAATAAAATAGTTGCAGTTTAAGTTTGTCAAAACTATACTTTAATTTATACTTTAAATATATAAAAAGTATCATTTTGATGTAATAAATATTGGCAAAGATTGTCTTAATGAGATAATTTGCCCAAACATTTGCCTAGACTGAATACATAATAGTACATTTAATAGATAAATTTTACAAATATAAATCGCAACACGAGCTGTCAAGTCTCGTGACTTAACAAATAATTGTTTATTATTTTATTATTATTTTTATATATATATTATTATTATTATTATTTTATTTATTTTTTTTAATGAAAATCATCCAGCTCTAGTTTAATCCCTTTTACGTAAACAATGTTTGGATATCATTCACTTTCACTTTCTGAATTTAAAAAACCTCACAGAAGGAGTACTCGTGTGGTGAAACTAATCAAAGCTCCTTCAGACTGGTTTAAACAGCGAGGACACGTTCCACGCGCAAAACGAAACTAGCAAAGACCTCGTCCAAGTTTGTCGTACCACATACTGATGTAACGGCTGCTCGCCATGTGCATCTCCACCGTTATGTTTCAGAATGTTTAATAGAGTCTGAATTGCAGTCGAGACTTCAAATCAGGATGTCATGCTGGATTAGAGTTTAAGTAGATATTTGTTCATGGTTACGGTTTGTAAACTCACTTAACTTTTATGCAAACAAGAAAACAAAATCAGTGATTCACATAAAACTTTAAACTCCCGCAAACAAAGAAAAGGAATACGTGAAATGTGCATGTGATCAGAGTTAGTTTCATCAGTACACAGAGAGACACATTCAGTAAGATTATAGGGCAAGACACAGGTATAAACACACACAAACACACACACCTGAAAGTCGAGCAGAGCGTCCAGCTGGTTCTGAATAATGGGCAGAGTTTTGATCAGCTTCTCTGTATTCATGGTGCGCATCACTCCATCAATACTGCACAACGCACAAACATGTATATCAACAAACAAAACACACATACACAAACAAACACAACCAAGGCTCTGAGAGGGACTTCCAAACAAAAAAAGGGACAACAGGGACTTCTTTACAGAGAAATATGCAGGGCAGAGCGTGTAGGGTTCGAGTCTGCAGAACGGCAAAATGTCAAGATGTTCTTATAAGATGAAGGATGTACATCATCATCATCATCAGAGCACTAATACAGACATCCAGGGTAATTAAAATACAACTGAATCTTTCAGAAGGGCTTTTTTTTTTACGTTATTCATCACAACTCTCAATGTTGGAGAAGAGAAAGTGTGAAGTAATCAGGATGGCAGAAGGAAAAAAAATAATAATTGCACACGCTCAACCCTACAAAAAGATCTATAATTAACAGTGAATAAAAAGAAACATGTGCTCTAAATATCAACATCACACTTGAGTAAAAAGGAAGCTCTGGAGGGCCATCATACTTCATGCACCATCAATCATCTGTACCATTTGGTCTAAAGAATTCCCTGACTCTGTTTGTATCAGGAGGGACAGAGACGTCCAGATATCCCCGTCTACTGCGGTCTCCTCCACCGCCTGTTCAACTGGCTCGTCTCGATATGAGCTCCTTCAAATTATATTGATTTCACACTTGTGTTCTTTCGGTTGTTACCTAAAGCGCATGACCATTGGCCGTCATACTCACGCTTATTAAATAATCAGTTTAATCATTTTATCATGAGTCAACTACATTACCGAGGTAACGCTCACACCTGACTCACAGAGACCGAGGGCTCAGGAAAAAAAGCTACGGCCAACTTAATGTAGAAAAACTAATAAACGATTGAAGCAGTTACTGGATTGCTTTTTCTCTCTTACTGCATTGATATAATTGAGTATTACGAGCACTGTACAGTCTGTGTAGGATAAGCGCTCTCTGTATAAATCAAGCTCTCATTAAAGTTCATCTGAAAAGCATTCAGATTGTATTAAACACAGTTTATCAATCACATGATCGTGATGTGCCTGTGACAGTTAACACGTCATCTGGATGTTATAATAAGTCCTTGTTTTAGAGAGAACGGCCACGCCTGTGCATTAATGGGTCATGTGACCATGGCAGGCATTTAGGCTGTACCAGTGTTTCCGGCAAAGTGTCTCTTCTCTGACGATTCCTTTAATCATCATCATCATCATCATCATCATCATCATCTCCTCTAATTTTGCTTGATTTGATTGGTTTCATCTCGGCAGGATACGATAGAAAAGAGCGCTTCCTGGTGAGCCTTTATACTGGAGAAAAGGCACAAAAAGCCCCCCCCCCCCCCCCCCACACACACACACACCCCCGCCGCCCCCTAAATATGGTGTATCCTTCACAAACATGCTATTGAGATTCATATTATTAGAGGGTGAAATAGGGTGTACAAACTCATGCATGCACAATACGGGGACTCTAAGGATTGTAATGGAACTGAAATCCCTGAGATACACTGAATGATGTGAATGAAATATGGCTTTAGACAGCCGGCTTGCTCTCAGATACAGTTTTTAAAAAAATATCTATAAATATATTCCTCTGATTTTTATTTAAACTTTACTTTAAAATGACTTTTTGAAAACTTATAATGCATAGGAAAAAAGTTCCATCGGTTTGGCTTACCCTCTTTTCATCTTGGTGAAGTCGACGGCTACGAGGCGGTAGGACAGAGCCTTCTCGTTCAGATAGCGACTGTAGCGCCTGATAAAGGTGGACATGTCGTAGCCTGACGGAGACAGTAACCGAGAACGAGACATGGTGAGGGAGGTGTAATGAAATGAGTGTGCACAGAACATGGGGAGTTTAAACCTTTTTTTATTTATCTTTGCTTGTGGTTGTTGCACTTGTACGTACCTTGCAGTGCTCCTTTATCGAGGAAATTATTTAGGTTGAACAGAGTGTTTCTCGAGGCCAGGTACTGAATGAAACGCTACAAGACAGAAAAGAAGAGGCAGAGATTATAATTGGTATTTTGTCTGAAGCTGTGGTACTCATGACGGAGCAGAGTGGTGCTTTTATCTGGAAGCGTTATGACTCCCGAGGACGTTGCTGATAGAAGGGAACTCCCTGTTCTGGCTGAAGCGGGTATAGACTAAGCTTTTTTCTGTGGAAGAAAATCAGACTTTTTCGAGGCTCTCTGGGTTGGCAGACATTGCTATTGCTGCTGCTCCTGCTTGAAGGCTGACGGAGGAGGTGCTGGGAAAACCAGACTGGAAATTCCCGAAAAGAGGATCATGCAATGGTCCACGCACGACGAGATCTGCTCATACATGCATGAGAGGTGTGTGATCTTGTCCCAGCTTAAATCAGAGAGAATGGGGAATTCAGGGGATTCACACCAAGGCATCAAAAGACTAGTACAAAAGTGACTTAGAGTACGGCATCCTACAGTAACTACAATGACAGAAGGCTGACAAGTTAGGAAAGTGAACCTCAATAGCATTCCACACAGCTTCATTTGTATCCACTGAACATCCAACTAAAACTTGAATTTACTCAATGTATACACGAGAAGCACTGAGACATTCCATCAAATAGGGATGGGAAGCACCAGGAACCTCCTGATACACTGTCATCACGATACCTAACGTAGGTACCGAAATGATTTGTACTGCTCATGTGTAAATAGTTAAGCGCACCCCCTGATGATTACAAAGGATAGCACAACAAATTAAATTCGTCACGTATACAGTACACTACTGCCCTGAACAGTGAATTTTTTTATTCTTCACATATCCCAGCTTCTTATTAGTAGGCCAGAGTCAGAGCGCATGGTCGGCCGTTATGCGTTACCCCTGAAGGGGACCGCGTGAAGGGCCTTGCGGAAGGGCCCCAGGAGTAGCCTGGCGGAGCTGGGGCTGCATCAGCCAACCTTCTGATCAGCATCTCAGAGCCTTAACACACTGAGACACCGCCTTCCAAACAAATACGTGAAATTATTATTTTATTTTTTTTAAACTTTGATTCTGGGCTGGAAAAAGAATCGCGGGACATTATTGAATCAGTGTTTCTCTACCACGCAAGATGCTGAATGAGCGCTTTGATGACTGAAGCCACGCCCCCTCAGGAGTACAGATGCCATTTTGCAGTTCCCCCATTCTCATTGTTTTTCTCTTTATAAATTGGAGCTCGACTAGAACTGTAGCGAGCGCGTGACTGGAGCGGTGGAACTAAGCTGTTTATTTAGCTTTAATGCCAGGGAAAGAGGGCATGAGAACTTGGAGTGCTCTTTGCAGTCAAGCATTAAAAATAAATCTTGCTGCCAAAGGCCAAAATTATTTAAAAGCTTGGATATTTTGTTTTGTGCAGATTTTTCCTCTGTAAAAGGAACGCAGGTGAAATTCACCTGAAATAGCCCCGAGCTTATTTATGTGAACCCTGGAAAATAAAAATAAATCTTAGCGAAGGAGTTCTCGTTCGAGAGAGCATATACCGGTTTAAGACATTCTGTGACCTTAGAGCACAGATAGGATGGTCATGTGATGCGCCCAAGTTCCCCTTTTATCCCAGTTCCAGGGACTCACTTGACTAAGACGGATATCCTGTCCCAACAAGGAAGTAACGGCGTGCCCAGACAAAAAACTAGAACCTTAACAAAACGCAAGCAATGACCACTGTTAATCAGACGACGATGGAGAAAGTCCGAACGTGTTCTTCAGATGACTCGAACAATGATTTGCCCTACAGGTGGAATTACACTGCCTGTGGCCGAAAGCCCAGAGGAACCATATTGACCGCATTTCTTTGGAAAGCAGCTAAACAGCGTGGTCCAATTGATGTTGGCAGACAACTCGTTACACCGAGATGTCCACACGATAGTTTTAACGCTGACTGATGAGCACAAAAATGCGGAAAAACGGCTGATGTTTTCACTCTTAGTCACTCACACAGATCGTTCACATTACATTAACGTCACGGAGAAAACCAAACACACAAGACATGACCAAAAAAAAAAAGAAAAAAAGAAAGAAAAAAAAAATCTCTGTAAAAATCTCCAATAAATGCAATCCGAACAACTCCGTGTGTAATCACTCCTAGCAATCAATTCTGCAGATCTCCTGCACAACAATGACTTGCCACACTTCACCTAGCATTCGAGCCAATCTGCATATTACATCAGGGGGGAAAAAAAAAAACATTGAATGCAAGTGATAAAATCAGCTTCAGCTGCAGTGAAACAAGCTCCTGCCAAACAGCACTTATTCAGTGTTTTTTTATAAAGCTGTTTAAGGTTGGAATCATGTAGTCCAGTTTCTCCTGTCCTTACATGAACTCTGTTTACAACTAGAAGGTTTATTCCTTTCAGTTTCTAAATGTCAGTGATATTATAACTCAGAATCTCTCCTCGTTCACAAACATGATTTTACCCAACTCACAGACTTTAGGAGTGGATACAGGCTCGCGTCATTAAACCAGTTTGCTGGTGCCTCATGATTTTATTACACCTACCCCTGATATCCTACACATTTAATTAGTATGTAATTAGACCACATTTAGTTGAGATTACATCATGAAACATGATGGCCATTTCATGTGTGCAAATGATTGCCTCATAACCACAGAACCACTCTGTCACAGTTTGAGTCCTGGAATATACTGTACCTGTGCAGTATACTGTACCTGTGCCCTGGGGGGACCGAAAAACAAAAACATAGATGTGAGAGGCTTGTTCGGTCCATTCAGGTCATCAGGTGACTTCATTTTATTAACAAGTAACATTGCCGAGTCTGGACCTGACCCACTGAATCAAACCCAGATCATTGCACTGTCTCCAGAGGCTTGTACAGTAGACATTGTTTCTTGTGATGCCCTTCTTACCCTGACGCTCTTGAACAGACTCAATCTGGACTCATGACCACACGTCCTTCCTCTATTACTTTACCATAAGTTTAGTCGTGTCCAATTCCTCCCCGTCACTAGGGGGCTCCCACATTAAGACTACTACTACCACTCAGTCTGGAGGGACGAAGACTATCACTTGTTTCCTCCGAACCACATGACGTCACCGACCGCATCTTTTCGAACTGCTCACTCACACTCAGGACAGCGCTATCTGTTCCTTCCGCTTGTGAGCTCACAGACGCCCCTGATTGGCTATAGAGCTGTGATTAATGTGGGAGCACCAAGTACCTCTCATCCCTCCCCTCTGAGAGAGCTCGGCCAATCAGGTCTCTCTAGGCCTCCGGCCGTGAGCGGTGACAGCATCACCCGGGAATCAAACTCGCCATCTCCGGATGATGCAACGGATTGGTACCTCGGTCCAGGGTGTCCCCCGCCTCGTCCCCTTAGATAAGATCCAGGACCCCTGAGACACTTTATACAAGATGATGAGTGAATAAATGTATGAGTGTGAGTGAGTGAGTGAGTGAGTACGTGTCACATGGGGTGTGTGTGTGTGGACTTGCTCTTACTTTTACTATTAAACACAGCTGTGATTTCTCCTGGGGATTTTTATGATGCAACTTCAGCAAACATTTCAGTCATCTAATTTCATGATTTCTTTTTCTGACATTTCTTCCACCATGTTGATGACTCAGCACTATCCTGCCAGGTTTTTAATAACGTGTTTGACAGTTTTTAAACCAATTCCCCGTCATTTCAGCAATCTCTCCTTAGCTGTTTTCTTTGCTTGACGCCAGCCAATAATTTGACCCCTCTGAAATGGGATTTTTTTTTCTCCTTCTTTTTTTGGCAGGGGAGTGTACATTGATCGCGTTTCTCCCAGACCAGGAATGAGGACATCATGTTGGGTACTTCATGATACTGATATTGAAATGTGTAATTTTTTTTTTTTTGCTTTAGCATGTTCCCTGATTGCTTCTCTAATAGACCGTGGCCACCCGCCTGCAGAGAGCTCTACCAGCAAGCACAATTAATGGTAGCCCTTATTCATGGAACGCCTCTTGACTCACGAGCAAAGCAATAGGAAACAAGGTGTGTGTGTCTCGGTGCTCAGTGCTGGATGCACTAAAGTGCTCCGACTCCCACTAACATCCATGTTTGTGAGCATTTTTAATCGACACACTCACTGATCCAGCTTTGCTTCCAACCAGCTGTTCCTTGCTCTCTATTCAAGATCCAGGATCAACAGGAGTTTTTCTTAGGTACAGCGAAAATTCGCCTTACAAATTAAATTCGTCCTCAAGGCGAGATGTTAAGGTGAAAATTCGTATTGCAAAATGAATTGTCCTGTAAGAAAGAATATAAATGCAGATAATCTGTTCCAGCCACCTAAAAAATATTATCGATATTATTAAAAAAATTTAATAAATCTTGATAAATTATGTAGCTTTTGAACAAATGCTGAAAGCAGAGTTAGCACCATCGGTTTACTTTTTCAAAACAGCTTTTCACTGATTAGGGAGAAAAGAAATAAATAAAAAACAAATAAATAAAATACAATTTGTGACCTCGCTTTGTTTGGCTTTCCACCGTCACAGCAAATCTCCAGGACAAACGCACAACTTGGCCGGAAAATAAAAGTGCTGCGTATGTCGAAGCCGATTTCATCCAAAAATTCCTAAGGCGACGATTTAAAAGGCATGTTGAGTTTCCACTGTATGGCAGCTTCTCGATATAATCTACAGAGCAGAGCACCTTTACCACGGTCATATTTTGTAACCGTGTACACTACGCTAACATCAGACTCATTTTTAAAATGCATTGCATCCCTAATAACATCAGAAAGATTACAGAAATCACTGCATCACTTGGGTCTAACAGCACTACAGCATAATTGCATAACTGGGGAGAAACATTCGAGTCTTGTAAGCATTAAGACCCCCCCCCATCACCTTAGCAACTCGGATGCATTTTCCACTACCTGATACTCCTCATCTCAACCTGTTCTTATCAGAGAGTAAATCAGTTCCGCTCCATCGCATTCGGTCTTATTTAATATTCAGTCTCATCTGTTTAAAGGAAACGTGCTGCAGCTGAGGGACGTCCGTGTGAGTCCACACCAGACGTCCCTGTCGTCCTGTTGATGCGTCTCCTGATAAAAACAACCACGTTGGATGAGAATGTAGGGAGACCCGGCGTGACAAACACACAGTGTTAGCACCCTCTCCTGCGTGTTCACCTTAATCCTGTGTCACACTACCACTCAGACAGACAGTTCGCCTCGCTGCTGCTTGAAGGCGTTTCTTTAAAACAGACAGCATATATAGACAAATTACTTGGGAACTAGGGTTTTTTTTTTACACTGCTGATAATAAATGGAGTATAAACCTTGAACGGTGACAGCGTCGACGCGCCATGCATTATTAACGCGGAAGCCTCTGGCCAGAGGAGATTTTTTTTTTTTCTTCTCCTCTTCCACAAAGGCGTCTCGAGAAGTGACTGCCGAGCCACGATGAGATTTCAGCCCTGTCTCCATCAGTTTACTGGCGAAAATCACACCTGACCCTGGAGAAGCGTGACTGCGTATGCATGCGGATTTTCCACAGTCAAGCGAAGCACTTGTCTCTACGAGTTCTGAGTTACTATGGATACGGCTCATGCAACTAGTGCGGGAGGGAGATATTAAGAAGAAGAAGAAAAGAAAAAAAAGCAGGAAAACCCAAGCCAATGCCTCCTAGATGCTTTAAAAAAAACTTTAAAAAGCCAATTAATTCCCCAACATCCCCTTATATTTGAGATCTGAGGACGTCCACAGTACACGTGCGCTCCTTTACTAGTCAGATCAGATAACATGCAGCACTCGGGTGATTAATAATCCACAAGACACACAGGGTTTTCCCTCACAGGGAACCGATCTGCTAAGTAAGCACGATAATCACTGCTTATCCCCTCATGTTTATCCTGCGCCTATGCTAATGGGTATTGATTAGCAGTTTCGCTCATGGGAAAGGGAGTAAAAGTGCAACGGTGAGAGTGCGGGAATTGTGTGCGTGTGGGCTTATTAAAAAGGTAATTATTACCTTGGCTGTCTCGCATCACTCAGACAAACATGGCAGTCATTACACAAACAGCAGCACTTTCTGAGTGCGCTCAGAGACGGCACGCTGCCGGAATGTTAAACAAGCCTGCATCCCGCGCAAACCGTCTACAGTCATGCTATCATCATGACTGCATTTCGACCTCTGATGCTGGCTAATCCGAATCGTGCAGAGACGCCTCCGCTGGGTCGGTACCGTGTCTGGATAACGGCTGTAACACCCCACACACACAGAATTTAAATCTAATAATCAACATCCGAGGCCTGCTTTATAGTTTTTTTTTTCTCCGTGTGTGTGTGCGCGCGTGTGTGTGAGAGACAGAGTGTGTGTGGATGTCCGCGTACATGAGTGCCTGCGTGCTCTAAGGCAGGTCTCGTTAAACGCCGCTATCAGCAGGCAGTTATTTATCTCTGCAAACAAACACTTTATCAGGGCTCCACAAGGCAGACTTTCGAAACTCCCTCCCCACTCTCTCTCTCGCGCGCGCGCACACACGCGCACTTCTAACCATCAATATGGCTAATTAACCTGAAACCAAGTAAAAAAAAAAAAAAGAAGCTTTTTGGCCGTTTTTTTTTCTGTACATTGTATGTGACCAGGCGAATACTGTATGCCAGGTTCTCGACACTCACACACACACAAACACATTCAGCACATTTAAAGGCAACATGCAATATGCATGGACACTGTGTGTGAATCATGAATGCAGGTAGCAATGCTGTGGTGCAGCAGGTTGCACTTCTACTACCTGTTTTTCGGTCCTGTGCTTGGGTTACCATCTTTGCAGGATTTGTCGGTTCCTCTCCAGGTCAATGTGGGTTCACTCTGTTTTTTTTGTTTTTCATTTCTGCCCATCCGTAAAAAAGAAAAAGGTGGTGCAGAGGTATCTCGATGGTTAATGTGATCAGGAGGTCCCCGGTTTGAGTCCCTAAACCCCTCGGGCTGCCACTGTTTCACCCCCCAAGTGCTTGGATACAGTTGGGCTTCGAGCTGGCAACCTGACAGCGTAAGAAACGATGTGCTGTGTGGCACGTGGCAGATCTTTCTCCATATCCCATCCTTGAAAGACAGACACCCAAAAGGCAACTAGACACCTCCGTTGTTTAATGATCCAACGTCTGCACCAATATTTGTTGCCATTATGACAACCATTATTTGTTTCCATCTTTTCAGACTGGAATATCCCTGTGTCTGAGTGTCTGATGTTTAATGAGGCTGGATTGGTTTTCCGAGTCTCAACAGAATTCGAGTTCATGACCTGGTCGAATGGAGCCTTCAGAAAGATGCATGTATGCTGATGAAGACCTGTTGAGAAGCACCAACTCACAGGAGAGATTTTTTTGTGCTGCATACATTTCATCAGCAAACCATCAAATCATTAATGTCTGGCAACGTTGTGGATGAGAACCAGTGTTGGTATTAGGTTGTTTTCTACAAGACAGTCAGAACTGCTTTGATTGTAGGGAACATGCTTCAAAATGTGTTTACATGACACCGAGCGCCACAAACACCATAACACCGCGGGGCAGCCTGGGGTCTATGATGTACCTCACTGTAATATTCCCAAGTAAATCAAAAGACAGGTAATTTTACACAGTAAAACGCATATGAAATGATAAACACACTGTGTCTCAATCACAGATCAGAATTCTAAACACTGTTAGAGGCTTAAAAGGGAGCAGGGACATGAACAGACTTTGTGCGGATGAAGGTTGTCGGGCATAAATGCTCCAAATAAAGGTTAAAGTTGTTGTTTTGGAGGTTGTAGCGTTGTGTTCGGGTTGTTCATTCAAAATTACCTCAAAATCATTTTATCTTTCTAACTGCAAGTTTTCTTCTGTGTATACTATACAGCCACCTGCTCCTCATACCCATGTGATGCCATTCTTCCCGAATTGTTGCTTCAATACTGGAAGGACACCATTAGTCTTAGAAAGTCTTTGTATGCTGTAGTAGTAGAATTTCCCTTCACTGTGACTAGGAGTGCCGAACCTGTTCCAGCATGAAGGAACACATGATCTGTCCAAGTGTCCAAGTTGAGAAGAACTCAAGTCTGGAGAAGACGTTTGAGATGAAGTGGAAGATCGACTGCGTCCCAAGACACCACTAGCTGATCTCAGTAATGCTCCTGTGGCTGAAGGAGCGCAAACAGACACAGTAATGCTCTAAAATCGCATGAGTGGAGGTGATTACACAACAACATGGATTAAGCCAGACTGGGACGTTTAACAAGACGTTACTGTCAGGTGTCCAAAAACTTTGGGCCTTAACACACCTTTGCATTTGTTCATTTAAATAAACTATTGGTTTGAATGTGCGTGTGTGTGTGCGTGCATAACTGTCTGATCCTGATCACATCCCCGACTATAGACACTGGAGATGAATAAATGAGATTTTAAATGTTTTTCACTTTATGTAACTGACATACATTTCCATCTGAATGCATCCGCATAAAGAGAATCTTTTAGTATGGCACACACACACACACAAGTTGCTCATATATTGGATTTGCAGCTTCCTCTCACAGCTCTCAGACCTCTAACCTGCTCTCTCACACTCACACACAGTCTAACAGACACTATGTTCGTCATCAGCGTCTCACAATTTGCCTGGCATTAGTAGTTAAAGAAGAGACTCGGACGTCCTGGTATGCAGGGACCACTCCAAAATCCCATTAGGAGAAACACACAGCAACTGGTCCTTATCTCACATGCTCAAAGAGGAGTCATTATTCCACCGTCAGCCTTTTTACATTCCCTTCCTCTTCGCTACATCACACGCGCACGCACCATATCAATCCCTCTCCTCTTTAACAATCTATAACTCGAGTGACATCAGAAAGTAAACTGTACATTCAGTATCTGGGCCACAGCTGGGAGTGTCTCGCGTACACTCCCCTCTCTGAACACACACAGGAGTGTGTCCTTAAGATCGGCGCTTTATCAGGGTCCCCTCCCCTACCCAGTACGCTCTCTACAGATGTCCTCGAGCTCTCCCTGATGTCCTTTCTCTGATATGAACGCTGCTGAAGACAACTAGATGCAGCCTTTATCAAGCGCCGTGACTCGTGTATACTTACAGTCATTTAAAAGGACAGTAAAATGGGAGGGTTTAAACCTTTCTGAAAAGCATCACAGGACGACTAGTGCGTTGAGGAGTGTTAAGCGCGTGTGTGTATATGTGTGTACAACATGGTGTAATCTAATTAACGTTTGGGTGTTTTATGGTGACTGATCATCATGATATTGTAAATCATTGCTTTAACTTAATTGCATTGTGTGAGTGTATGTGTGTGTGTGCACGCATGTATGAGTGTGTGTGTGTGTGTGTGTGTGTGTGTGCGCGCGCGATTACCACTATTCATCATTATACAATCAGTGTGTGAGATCAAGATGAGGCCATTTCATTATAGCTCTAAACTGCATGAAAGTGAATGAATGAGTGAGTGAGCGTGTACTGTGTGTGTGTGTGTGTGTGTGTGTGTGTGTGTGTGTGTGTGTGTGTGAGCACATTTTACCTCATTTCCGTACATCATTAGATGGTGTGTGGTAATGAGGGCTTTGAAAACCACCACCCAGCTGTTGTTGGCTGTGCGCTCGAACAGAGTGTCGGCCAGCTGGGGCACGTTCACATTCATCTCATTGGTGCAGTGGATCAGGTCTGAAACAAAGGGAGAAGAAGAAAAACGCTCAGTTGTGTCTCGTACGTTCAGACATTCAGCTCAATAATGCAGCAGATTTGCAGTTGCGCCGAGACTACCGTCTCCAGATACAACGATATCTCGAACATGCACACAAACTTCAAGGCTCTACAGATATTCAAAAGACAGACGAGTCCCTCCTTCATACCCAAACACAATCACACACACATGTATATATAATGTTCTGAAGTGTCATGTAACGAAGATCCGTTTGAAGTCTGTAGCGCGATATAAATAGTGTCAGGTCCCGAGTATAAACCGTCCCCCAGAGCACATGCACACGAGCTGACGTTTAAAACAAAGACAGGGCAAAAGAAAAACACAATCAGACCCGGGCCACAGCTGTGTTTTAGATCGAATTAAATTCCGATTCGTAAACGTGACTCGGGTTTACAGATCCAATCACGGTTCGTTTTTTATACCGTCCTGTATGCAGTGATTTTTGACATTGGGAAGAAAAACAGCACGAAGCCTAATCAAGGCTGAACTTCACTCATCACAAGAGTCAACAAACGCAGGACGACAGAGGAACCTCTACGTCTCAAACAAATCGGATTAATGCCGAGTTCGGCTCGACTCGCAATCATGTCTTTTCTTAACTTTGTGTGTGCAAACACACAATACGTTCGTCTTTTGTTCTCCTCGGTTGACTGTGAGGAGTGATGAACTGTAGCATTAGTGTTCGAACTAATAACACAGCACATCTGTATGCAGACTGGTGGAAAAGAAATATTAGTATACAAAATATTACTCATGATTTGTTTTTTTTGTTTAGATTTTTCCAAAACCTGCTTGTTTGAACAGCTTTGCTTGATTGATTAGATTTTTATAAGAAGAATATCTGAGTTGACCTGAGACATTTCCTTTGAGTTTTTCTAGCGTTACAGCTGGCAAATTTGTAATCCAGTAATGTACATTAAAAATCTGAAACACGCTGCATTAATAAGATATAGCAAAATAAGATTTTAATAACAAGTGATCTTACACATGAGGAGTGTTCAAGTCAAAGTGGGACTTTTGATTGTGTTCTGTTATTCTGTACAGACATGAGAGTAAAAACTCGCTTTACACCAATACCTAGGACTGGGAGATAAAACGGTATCGGTATTTATTGACGGTAGACCATTGTCGATAACGATAAAAAAAACATTCGGTATGAAGCGCTATAGTTTTATTAAAATGCAGCTGGCTGACTGAGCATGCGCCGTGCATTAATCTCAACAGCCTATCAGATCTCCTGATGAATGAGCGTGGTACGAATGACCAGAAAACAGCCAATAAGCTTACAAGCCACTCTGCGTTGTGTCATCACCAACTCATGTCAGTATAACACACGCGAAAATGAGTGCCGTGCCACGCAGTACGGATGAGATTGTGAATCAAAAATGATGCATCAGCTCACCATTTTTTTTGGTTTCTTTTCTTCTGATCAACACCAGAACAATGTTATGTGTAAACTTTGCAAAAAAATAAAACAACAACAAAAAAAAACATCCCGGCCAAGTATGGAAACACAAGCAACTTGCTTGTGCGAGGGAGAGGTACTCAGCACTAATGCCTTATAAAAAAATCCTCCAAGCGATACAATGATATAACCCATGCGATCGCATACTACATTGCCAAAGAAATACTAAAAGAATTACTACAAAGTGTAGGAAAACAGTGGAGAGCGAGCTGCCGTCTGGACAAGCCGCACATGTGACCCGTACATCAGCTTAAGCATACGTTTTAATGACAACTGGAATCTAAAGAGTAAATGCTTAGACTCCGCATATTTTCCCGGAAACACCACTGGTGAATTTATTGCGCAAACCCTAGCTGATGCGCTGCTCCACATGTGCATCACGACTGACAGCGGGGTGAATATGGTGAGCCGCTTCACTCAACAACTGGACTCGTCGCGGTGTTTTGGCCAGCGATTACACTCAGCTATCTGTGAGTAAAGTTAATGAATAGTTGCATAATCATCCACATATAGTTTCTTTGGATGTAGTGCTACATGAGCGCAACTTCCCAATAGTGAGCAACTTGCAAAATACTTGTGCATCCCAGCCACCAGCAACCCCTCAGAACGAACTTTTAGCACAGGGGGTAATGTAGTCACATTCACAGCATTAAATCCAGAGATAGAGGGAACCAACTTGTCTTTCTTTTGAGTTTGAGGTTTACTGTGTATTGTGATTATTCCAGATGGTGATCTACCTCAAAGTTTGCTTTAGTGTTCAGTGTTTACATTTTACAATTTCACACACTTTGTAACATTTTATTTATTACGTTTAAGTGTCTCTTTAACACTTATATTTAGTTTATTATAGGACATAAGAGACAAGATATTTTTAAAATTTTTTTGTTTTTGACTATTTAAATAATTTGCCTTAGTAATGTTGGTAAACTAAAAGTGGTTAAATAAAATTTTTTATTCTACTGGTCTTCATTAATAAATATTCAATAAATTACCAATACCGAATGATATGAAACATTATATCGTGATTAAAAAAATTTCTGTATCGCCCAGCCCTACCAATACCATCAAGGTAGAAAGTTCTCAGTACGCCGGAGCCATGATCAGACTACCTGCTTCACGCCTGAGGTACCGGCCTCCCAGGAACTCGTTTAATGCCTCAAACATGTTAAAATGGGAGACGTCTGCATACACTGGTGCACTGCACTTTACATGTGTCCGAGTATGTGATAAACAAAAGCAGAACAGAGTCAGAACACAGTACATTTGTGCTTGTTTAGTTACGTCAGGGCTGTACGGGGGATGTGGTAATAACTCCCAGCCGAGTTCCTGTAACGCACAAGTGGTGTTGGTAAATGATTATGTGTAAGTTCACACACACACACGTCTCTTCTGCAAGTTGGTGACTTTCGATAGTCAAGGATCAGGTGTTCTGATCACTGAATGTTCACGGGAGCCACCTCGGCCCGAATTTGTAACGTTCTAATGTTTTAGTCTCATCAGTGTACTGTGCTTGAAGTCTTCGGTCAACTTTTTTTACTTGAGAAATTTCATCACAAGTCCCGGTTTGACTTGAACGCCCCAGGGTGTTTCAATAAATATTGGTGCAATATTTATTGAATTCGCTTTTAATTGTAAGTCCTTTACCTGGTACCTTTAAATATCAAATTTTCAAACAAGCCCAGATGTCGGTCTTAAACGTTCTGTGGCAGTCTTACAGCCCGATGGATTGATGGTCCTAAAACAAAGGCGCAACCGAGTAGCAATGGCTCAAATGTTCTCCTTGAAAAAAACGAACAAAGAGCAATCAGTGCTGCTCGGACGAGGTATTTACATCAATACAGCCGCGTCATTTGTGATTTTCCTCGCATGGCAGTGAAACAAGGACAGCAAACATTTGCGCTATGCAAGACTCCGGTTGTTTATTTTCAACCGAACGTTCGATAAATTCCACCTCATATCTATGTTCATCATGGGCGAAGGTCGGCAGTGCGGCGGAGATCAGAGCAAGCAAACATCCAGGATGGACAAAAACAAATCAAATGTTCTCACTGCGAATTCTGATAAAGGTTAAGAGTTCACAAGCACAAGACCGCGCCGTAACTCCAGTCACATGTCGAGGGAAGTGAACCGGACACGGTGTGGGTGCTGCTAATTAATTCCACAAGCCTGGACGAAGGCAGGGCATGCTTTCCTAAATCACGATCACGCCAGGTTTCCTCGGTGTAAACTGCTTCTTTCCTTCTGCGCCTGTTTTCTGGAAAAGAAAATATTATTACCTCCCTCTCTATTCTCTCTCACACGCATACAGAATGCAGCAGCTCTCGTTCCTTTGGGCATGTGTTTTGTTTTAACCAAGAGACTCGAACTAGCACAGCTCCCGAGTGGAGATATATGACTGATCGTGGCTTTCACCCAGAAAACAGTGCATGCCTCTACACCAAATAGCATAGAAAAAGAAAGGTGGACCTGTAGACAATGTGTACAGCACATGTGGAAAACACAATATTGCACAGATTTTTTTTTTTTAAAGAAGCTTAATGAATTGGTTATATATATCCTGTGAACATTCATGATATTCTGGATGCAGCACTAAATTGGCTTGGAGGCGTGTTCGTGTTTTATTTACACCTTTGTAGTTTCAGGTGATTCAATAATGCAGCCTACACTGTGCCTCCAGCATCTCCCTGTGGCTTTCACTGACATGTGAAAAAGACATGATTGGCTCCATGGGGAGAGCGAGAGAGGGAGAGAGAGAGAGTGAGAGGTGTGTGCAAAAAGGATGTGCTGACTTAATATGACAAAAGTAGAACACAATTGCATGTTCCTGATCTCTCAGTGTGCCGCCTTAAAGAAGATTCATGCTTTCTACAGTACGTTACACTGACTAAATCACTCTGGTGATGCATCGGATTTACTTCCCATCTTCATCATCCTCACTGCACAAACACGACTCGCATGTCACACTGAGCATTCCAGCTCAGTCTATGTATTTAAAGAGCGTGTCCGAGCACGGACAGATGCTCATGGGGCACGAGTGCTGCGTCAGAAGGTCACGAGGACGCGGGCAGACCGAGCCCGAGCGCTGAGGTCATGGCTTTCGCCGTGTTTCAGTGGCCCTCGGCGTGCAGCTGTGCCAGAGAGGAGCATTGTTGGGCCACACACAGAAGCTGCTCGGAGGCGTCGGTGCCCGGTTGTTCCTGATACTAGACATAAGGACTTCTGCCCTCCATCTGCTCCTGGCTGTGTTTCACAATAATCTGTTTTTGTTTTTTGCAGCTTCTTTTATAACCCTTGGTGGAAAAGAAAAAAAAGAAAGAAAACTCTGGCAGAAGCCGAGATGGTTTGAAACTAAAAGAGAAGATCTGTTGCAGCTGAAAACATGATTATATAAAGTAGTGGCCAAAAGTACTGGGACAAGCAAAATTCAGTGTTTTAATGACATTTACAATAATAAAAAAATATCTATATGAAAAGGTAAAAAGAATAGGTGGCACAATGGGGTAGTGGTTAGCACTGTGGCCTCGCAATACAGGGTCGAGGGTTTGATTCTCGTCTCAGGTCTTTGTGCATGGACTTTTCATGTTGGTGGGTTTCCTCACACAGTCTAAGGACATGCATATTAGCAGATTAGACTAATTGGTCTTCTCAAACTGACCGTAGTGTGTATATACACAGAATGTAATGGATAGGACACTCTATACTCCACCTTACACCCAAAGTCTCCTGGGACAGGCTCCAGGAGACTTTCTTACAGAACAAGCAATATGGAAAATAAATGAAAAAAAAAAAAAAAAAAGAATAATTTATTCCTTCATGAAATCATGAAACTAATCCATTTTCTATATAACAATCAATTTGTAGCCTTCATTCGCATATACTACTTATAACATTTAAGCCCTTTATTGCTTAAACCCTGCTGGATTCGGCTGGGCATGGAGTCAAAAAGACATCTGGAGTACTCTGGTGTCACTTGTTCAATCCACGCCGTCCTCATCGCTTCCTGAGGATTATGTACAGAAGACGGTTTCTTGACTCCTATTGCCTTCTTCATTATTGTCCAACAGTTTTATATTAGCTCCAGAAGTCAGTTATTCACGAGTTTGAATTTGAATTTTGAATTTAGTTTTTCAGTTAATTTATCACTTAATGAGCATCTTAGTGAGATTCCTATTTCGTGCACAAGGAGAACTACAGTAGAATCATATTTTGGCCACCACTCTGTGTGCGATTTTCTTTTTTTTTATATAAAATCAGTTACAAAAGTATAAATCGGTTCAATATTAAACCTTTACAAACATTACATGCCGACAGTGCTGGAATCAACCCTGGGCGAGTTCTGTTTATCGCCCCCGCGCTCGTAGATGCCCGACCGCACCGGTTTTCATGTTCCACGTAGTGGTCCAAGCTTTCCCAAAGACGTCCGTGTAAACATGAATCATCTCAATCATGCCGTACTGGCACATGCAGTGATTGACGATAAACAAATTCTCAGACGTGCTGGTTTTTGCGTGCTTTCATATACACAGTGTTGAATCTGTTTCGATTGAAACCATGGTGTGGTTTGTTCTGGCAGATCCATCGTACTCAAGCGCAGAAAAACAAAATCGTTCAGTCAGAAGCGAGATGGTCTCGAGAACGTGATTCGGCCCGGGATCATCCCAAATGCTGCGAGACGAACCACGGCGTGTATTTTTGGGTTGCGTGTATTTTTTTTTTTTCCTGACGTGGACATGCGAGCTTGTAAACTAAAAACCAAAAGGCAGGATTATGGTGGACATTTGGACTGAAACAAAAAAAAAATTTTTAAGAAAAAAAAAAAAACAGTATGTGATGAAGTGCTTTGAACTCATAAAACAAGCGAGAACGCACTCTTCAAAATTTAACTGTTATGAGTTGAGCACTCGTATCCTCCTTCCCAATTAGTGCACTCCCAAGGCTGGACAAAAGAAAGAAAGAAACCCAGACGAATCAGACACCTACGCATCCTCCACTCTTCACAATAAGAGCATCAAAAACAAACAATACAGACAGACGGACTGAAACACCACGCCGCCTGGACAACATGTGAAATTCCACAGTCTGTATCAAATCTCAACTGTATGCGATTTGGACACGCAGAATGAGTGAGGTGAAGGAGAGGAAAGCAGAGTCCCTCTGGATAGAAGATCAGCACCAGGTCCAGCTGTGAGCCACTGACCTCTGGAACTGTGACATGCTTCATCATCATCTCTAATTAATCACGCTGCACCGATAAACAGGACACAGAAACCATCGATTGAGGATTGCTACATGCAAATATTACCAGCACAGCCAGTGCCAGATGTGAACCCTCCCTCTTACAGCTGTGCTCACCTACACGAGACAAATACAAGACTTCAGCTTGAGAATGTTTTTTTTCCCCCTCCTTCATCAACCTACTTTTAAAATATTATTTTGTTTTGGTTTAAAGCACAGTGTTTTGTAATGTAATTTTTTTGTATAATGCTTTTTAGCGCAGACAGTGGGCAAAGAAAAACTCCCGGAGAAGACATAAGGAGGAAACCTTGAAAGGAACCAGACTCATAAAAGGAAACCCATGCTCTTCTAGGGAACTGAGATTTTAAATCTCTAGTCAATATTGGTGTAGATGAGCAAAGACAAACAAAATGTTTTCTTTCTGTCTGTGTGCGTGTGTGAAAGCATGTTCATTGTGTGCTAGGGGAGTAAGACTGCACTCTGGACATCAGCCGAATCGATTCACATTCACTGTATTTGTGACTCGAATGATACAAAACCAAAAAGGGAGTCCTTTCAGTGAAACAAATAAGGCAGCAACAACTTGCTTTTTTTGTCTGAATACAAATAATAATAAAAAAGTTCAATATTTTAAACAAGAATGCACTACATGCTGATTTTACCTAATAAACAAATCTATTTGTAACTTCCTCTCAAACAAATAAAAGGTTTGATCCACTGAGACGTAATGAGTTAAGGCAGAAATAGAGCTCCAAAGTCAGCTAAAATAACCAGCTGCTGCTGCCCATTAAATCCTTCTTACAGGAGTATAAAACAAAAAAAAAATATTAAAAAAATTTCTCATTTCTGTTCTATACTCTGCCGTTTAGTCTCAGACTTGTAGTGATGAATCCACGTCTCGTCACCAGTTATGCTCCTCTTTAAGAAACTTTCACCTTCCTAAGCGCATCAGTCCACATTTTCTTTGCTGATATACAAAAGCTTCTCTTTATGCTCTTCTGCGAGTGGTTTCGGCACGAGGTACAAAAAAAAATAATTCAGTTCACACTGCTCTTCATTCGTGTAAATCGCAAATAAGGACATCCGTGTTTTGCTCGCACCGCAGTTACAAATGAACTGCTGTAACACGTTCACACTGGGACGGCACCGACTGTGGAGACGGTAGCTTTGAACGGAAGAAAAAAAACTTCTTAATACTACTTAAATGAGCTGGAGGTAGAACGGTTTTGCAGCTTTTCTCGAATCAACCAATATCTAACTGATAAACCTGACCTGGGATCTCGTCTGGAAATCTGACTGCAGATTGAAACAAACGTGGCCGATGTGTACCACTGTACTGCAGTTCATATGCATGATGTCAAATCACTACAGGATGATTTTTCATATTTATTTATACCTTTTATTAATAAAAATAACTGAGAAAGTTTAACATTACAACTTCCAACCAGAACTCGGGACTAAAAGCGGCATCACGGTGCGAACAGACTCCAGATCAGCGAGTTCTAGTGGCAGGAACGACAAGACAAACAAAATGGTTTGCGAGGTTTTTTCTGAATCTTGTCGCCGTGGTGCTGGAAATAAAAAGCAGATTCCCGGTGCCGCGTGTGAGAAGTCGTGCGAGAAGAGAAAAAGTGCTCGGGTTTAATGAGTGCACTGAGGAAGCAGCTGCCTGCTCGACACATTTTTGAAGGTGATGCCAAAGAGAAAGTCTTCCAAAAGCAGGCCTGCGTTCCTCACTGCTTTGACAAGAACCACAGAACCACACATGCCTCAAAATAGCACCAGGCATCTTTTTCAGGGTTTGTTTGCCGTCTGCCTTCCCTCCCTTCTCCTACTGCTGATGTGCGTGTGTGTGTGTGCGCGTGTGTGTGAGAGTGAAAGAGAGAGACAGACACACACAGAGAACAGGTACAGGTTTGACTAGACGAGAGCCGTGATTTTCAGTCTAGTGGTTAGTGTCTCACAGCTAAGCAGCAGGTTTAAGTAGGTCGGCGCAGAAGCCGGTGCAAATGCGATGACGAGTGCGTTTTTTTTTTCTTTTTCTTTTTTTGGTGAAAGCTCGGGGTGAGATTCCTGTACGGTGAGCTCAGCGTCGCGGCTCTGCGCCTCGAACCACAACCGTTCCCCAAATCCCAATCCCACATCTCTGTCACTCTTTCTCCCTCCAGATCCTTCCTTTCCCCGTTTTTTTCCCTCTTTTATGCATCTCTATTAAACCTTTGAGTAAAAAGCATAACTCTGTTTCTCATTAGAAAACATCTTGCTGTATTAAATATGCATTGATATCTTCATTTGCTGAGGATTTAGAGCTCATTTAGCATTACACCACAAGCATCGCTTCTAAGCTGCTTTTCAAAATCTTTAATTAGACGCATAAGCAATTATACTCACAATCACTAAAAATGCACTGTACTGTAATTCAATGAAGCGAAAGAGTCCCACTACCTTGCACAAGTATTCACTCCCTTAACCATTTTCACATTTTCTACCAAGTCACAACCTGAAAGTGAAATTGAAACGATTTTTTATTTTAAATAACTGGATCTAGTCCATGCTGTCGTTTAAAAGTTCGATTCAGTCACTTATATGCACTACTTTAATGTCAATTGTTTTGTGAGGGAATTCATGTACATAGACAAATTATATATTTTATTTTAACATTTAGTTTTATATATATATATATAGTTAAAGCTTGGTCAGCGAAAGTTTTGTAAGAGTTTTAATAAAATTTTAACTTGATAATCGAGCGAGGTCTTGCAGTACAAGCAGTACGCATACGCTTTGCATGCCAAGCGTCACGTGATCACATGTTTTTAATGGTTCTTTTCCGTCTCGCACTGTGGGATTATAGGTAATAGTCTCCCACACCCAGTCTCAGAGAGTGTACGTCACGTGTATAGTTAACAACGGTTTCAAAAAGAGCCATCCAAGTTTCCATTATTTCTTCTGGGGAAATTCGATATACATTGATATACGAGTGCTTTAAATTACAAGCACTGTTCTGAAAACTTGGATTGTGCTTCCTCGCAATCCAAGGTTTACCTGTATACAGGAGGCACATTGATGTAGAGGTTGGCACTGTGGCCTCGCACCTCCAGGGTTGAGGGTTTGAGTCCCACCTCGGGTTTGTGTGCATGTTCAAGTTTGTTTAGAATGCTAACAAAACCCAAACAAATTATATACATCACTAGGTCCCTAGTGATTGCTGTCCCTATTTAAAAGAGATTTATATTAACGCATTCACCTTGATTTAGAAGTTGTTTCTGTAGCAACTTCTTAAACATACCTGATACACAAGCTGTGGGATTTTAAAATCAGTTCGTTTCTCCAGTTTGTTGTTTCTAGGTTAGATGACATGCTGCGGTATTGCCTTAACATAAAAAGAGGAACAAAAATAATAATAAAAAAACAACAGACAGGGTGGCAAGTGAGAGGATGTAAGCGATAACCGGAACTAACGCGTCTTGTGGACGTTTCATAATGCTAAAAGTATTTTTAAATCGCTGACAAATTGCTGTGGTTTAAGACCAACACACTTCAGGGCACGGTGTTATTGAAAAAAAAATAATCATCAACGGTGGAGTAACTTCACGTCACACTGCGATCAATAACACCAGTTCAGAGCGTGTGATTTTCCCAGAACAAAAATAATTCTTTTATTATTCTTTCCTGATGACACAAATGTTAATTCCACCAACAAACAAACAAACAAACAAAAAAAAAAACATGCACTGGTTGCACAAGTATTCACTGACATCTTCATCAGCTTTGCACATCTGGATCTGCATGTTTTTGTGCACACGAGGGGATTTTAAAGCAGACAGTCTATGCTTCAAACTGTCTGCATCGGGGTTTTAATAATACGGCTCAATTAAACTACGATTTATTAGAACAAGCTATTAGGAAACAATTTCATTTTAGAGAAGTGATATCGCAAACTTTATTAACAATCAATTAATTGAAATGAAATGGCATCTGATTACTCAAATTACTGAAGAGAACGCTGCTGATTAAACCAACGTCATCGCACCCTATTAAAACAGTAAGCGAGCTAAACGGGGACTCAGAGGCTGTGTGTGGTTTTTTTGTTTGTTTTTGGTAGATATGTCACCAAGAAAATGCTCATCCATACGGTTTAACCGTTTTGCTTTTTAAGGAACTTTAAACTGATGAACTCTTATGGAGACACTTTTCCAGCAGGATGTACGCTGACTGAAAGGGGATTTTAGGAACAAGCCAAATCCCAGCGCCACTATAAATAACCCACACGAAGAGCATGTGAGATTCAGAAGCTTTACACCACACACACAAACACACAAGACTCGGATGCAAAACCAAGCTGTTTTCACACTGTTTTGAGAGACTTGTGATGATGATGATGAGGACTGAAGCAGCCGGTTCGAGATCAGTGCATAATGCTGCACGGTGCATAAGAGAGGTCAGGGAGCAACATCTGTGTGTGTGTTGACTCAGTGAAAATCTCAGCGCTGTTTTTGTTCGAACAGGAAAGCACGAGCTCACTGTAGGGGAAGGAGAAAAGAAAAAACAGGCTTGTGTGTGTCACTTTCTGATGAGTCGACAGAAGGAACTTTTGAGTTTTCAGCAACACTGATTTCCTCGGATTCGGGAAGACGTGCCATCAGGTGAAGAGGACGCCTCGAGCAAACGCCGAGCATGCCGGCCAGACGAGAACATGCGGCGTGAAATCAAATTCCTTACAATTTAATGGTGCGGTTATTTTGGGAGATTTCCCCGAGTTGAAGCGCTCGGCAGCAGAATCAAGACGAAGTGCAGGAGCACGGCCAAGTTAGAGAACCGGTATTAAAATGAAATCAGCAGCTCAAATGAAAATGCACTTAATTTCCACACATTTCTGCCTGTAAATGATGAAGGTTTTTTTGTTTGTGACGTTTGTTTCCCTCTTCACTGGCTTTCACAAGGCTATTTTCAAGAACCTGATGATTTCCTGTGAATTTCTGTCCCGAAACAGTGTACCATATGTGTCTTTTTACATGCGTGCGTGTCTTGCTTCACAGCTACAGCAACACTGCCTTAATGTCACAATCCCATACGAAGCGATCGTCACGTGGGCCGCCCACGATGACTGTTAAACCACAAAACATGACTGTTAAACCACAAAACATGACTGTTAAACCACAAAACGACAAAAAAAATAAAAGCGACCAAAAAAGGATGTGTCGCTGACGACAATGCGAAAATGTGCACACCCTAAATTATCTTCCCGTATCTGTGATCGCCATCTTCGTGATTGCAGTGCTAATTTGTTTGGGTTTAAGAGTTAAATCCAACCTTTGTCTGCTGCGCTGACGTTACAGGAGGATGTCGCTATAGTGCATTTACGAAGGAATTTGCATGGGAAACACATTTCAACACGTGAGATAACATCAGATTTTAATGAAGGCTCTTAAAAACACAAAAGTAAAGCCTTATCATCTCGCTTTGTCGATTTTAAGACAACGCCGGTACAGTAGCAGCACAAACTGTCGACTCGAAGATCCAGAATGCAGTTCGATTATACGAACAGCTAGGCGTCTACACTTAATGAGGTGTGTGTCAGAATTAACATTAATGAAAGACGGAGCTCAGAGAGCAACAGAGAGAGACAAAGAAACTAAAGCACTGCTGCATCACACTTTTTAAGAAGGGATGGATATATTAGTAGCAGCGGCATGTCACACGGCATTGGGATGTCTCCGACTTGTATCACTTCCACTGCCGTATCGAGACATTCAACCACATTCGACTTCTGCACTCCGAAACTGATCCCACAGCATACAGGAAGTGTTTGTTAAAGGTATTAGTGACTCACTGATTTAATGGTTAACGGTCTGACTGACCTGACCTTCACGCCTTCTCACTGCAGCTGTACAGACGCCAGAGCTACAGAACAACAACGCCAGCACTGCAGATAAGCAGAGTCATGTTAATAAGACACTAATATCCATCATTACATCTCTGACTGGCAAACTGTGATGCTAAGTGAGGAATAGAACACGTGATGGGACATTAATCACCTTCAGGTTGGTGGGAAACATGACGTACGAGTTCAGCATCAGGTATCAGGCAGGACTTCAAATTCTGCACTTTTACGCCAAAATACAAGTTTATCTACATAAATCACCTTGTGCCGAAGCTTTCCCCCCCTGAGAGGTAATGCATCAAAACACATTAAAACTGAATTAAACTGTGACAGCGAATCAATAATAAACACTCAGCTGTGAATTCTGGACACCAACACACCCCTAAAACCAGACACAGGTGCTTTAATATAAACATCATGCTAAACTGCATCATACATCAGTACTACTTAGTGACACTGATCATCGTTACTGGTTAGCTCTCAAGTGTGACGTTTGTCTGCGACATGAAACAGGAAATTGGTGCATAAATTAAGGCAAGACTGACAGTTGGGTTTCTTGTGTGTGGTTTTGTCATATCCTGTATATTAAGACGATCAGTATTCAGTGATTGTGGTGCTAGATTTCACATGATAATTTAGACCTGTTTGGAAAGCTGCACTTGCGCAAGTTTAGAGTTTACAAAGGCTGATCACTGATGCATCCCAACAACCCATCACTGATCGTCGTTACTTCCCAACAATCACCGTAAAAAACAACCAACCACGCCACCGTTACTAAACAGCCAATCACCTTTGCTTCCCAATGATGAGTGATCACCTCTGCCTCTCAATGCACGAGCACCGATTACCAGTGATTAGACGACATGCACACATTTTTGTTCATTTTAAACTCTCTACTTGGAAATACTTACAAGATAGATAGAGTACTATATTAATCCCACAGGGAGACTGTAAACAACAAAAGCTCATTATTCCTTCCTCAGTGCCTGTTGCCAAACCACTCACTACCACTGCTTAGTTTTCTCTGCACTCTTGACAAACATGGAAGCATTTTGTAAACAAATAAACACATTCCTGCCAATTACCACAGACTTTTTTCTACATGCATATTTTGATGCTTTTATTCTGTATTACAGTGTCTCCCTTATTCGCTGAACACATATTGACATGTAAATGATGGCGACTTGTCTGTGAATATGCAAAATAGCGCATGACATCATCCGGTGACACTTTGAATAGAAACGAGTTGGTAGCACTGATTGTATTTTGTCATATCCTCTAACAGGCGTGTTACAGATGAACTGGTGTTTAAACAATTAGTCCCACCTCATCGACCTGACTGAAAGAATTTTTCCACAATTTTTTTTTTTTAATCAGATGTCAGATTTGTCCTGCTTTGTCAATGTTATTAGCGTGATCTTATCAGTGCTCATCAGATCCAGTGTTAAACTACACACTGTGTATGTTTGCTCCACAGCTCAATCCTAAGCTTGGCGGCTTTTTATCTGTGCTCAGGGAGGGTATCACTCCAGGTGCACTGGCTGGTCTAAAACCGCCCCTAGTTTCGAACAGGTGTGTGAATATACAGTATGTGCGAGCGCATTGTGATTTTGCAGTGGACCGGTGTCCTGACTGACATGAATTGCTCATAGTGTTCCTGAGGCTGGATCGTGGAAATGTCTTAAGAGGCAATACTGAAGTGAAACAGGGGTCAGGAGGTCACACCTGTCTGTCTGCCTGCCTACTCTAGACTGAGATCCTGAGCAGTGTGTGTGTGCGTGCGTGTGTGCGAGTGAGAGAAAGGAGCGAGGAGGCTGAGGATACTCACAGTCCAGGTGTTTTTTCTTGGGCCCGCTGACTTCATGAGTGGTGGCCTTACACACAGCCTTGTTGATGCTCGAGCCGGTCATGCTGTGCTGCGCCGCTGTGATGCGGTCTGTGATGCTCTGTCCGGACATCTTCTACGCAGGAATTTCTTTTTTTTCCGCTCAAAAAAATTAAATAATGAAACCAAAAAACCCCAGAACGTAACGGCTCACTAATATGAGCAGATTTAGGAAAATCTTGAGTCAGTAAAGTGACTGCTTATAGATTTATATAGATTTTTAAAAATCCACAAGATTCTAGCTGAATACTAATCCAGTCTCTCTTCTCTCTTAATAGTGGATTTGGTGATATAAAAAGAATCTAGCTACCTATCTAGTACAAATATTACCCCAGGTGTGTGTGTGTGTGAGAGAGAGAGAGAGAGAGTGTGTGTTTTACACCGGGATGAGCTGAGTGCCTGAGCTGATGTTAGCTAATATAACCATAACAGCGTTCAAACCGAGTCCAGGACCTAATGCTGAAATCTGAGCATATAGGAAGATTGCAAAAGGACATAGCTAGCTATCCGAGCAGCCAGGTCAGGACAGAGGAAGAGCAGACTGAGGAGGAAACGCCACGTACCCCGAGACTGGTTCAACAAGTCTTTCTTAATCTAAACTGCCTCATATATTTAAAGTCTCGGTGTTCACTGATAACCCGAGTCTCTTCCTGACCAAAACGAGAGCTTTAACTACGAAGTTTAACGCGGCTAATCCGTCAGTCTCAAACTCTGTTCAAACTGTTCCTGCTAGTTTTTTGCCCTACACTCGGCTGGCATGAGTGACACGGAGCTTAGCACTGGAGCGCGCGAGCCGAAACGAAAGTGTGTCGTTCCGTTGGAACCTGAAGGATCTCACATCAGCTGATCCGCGGCTCAAACCTAACGTCCGACTTGAATCTCAGAGAGGAAGTCCACTAATCCAGCTGTAAAAAAAAAAAAAAATGCGGAGTTTTTTTTTCCCTCCGTCCTGGATCAATAGGTGGAGAAATTCCGACGGGGAGTGTGTTTTATGAGCCCCCTCCAACCGCGTTCCTCCACTCGCCTTCGGTTTATTCCGGTTTGTGAAGAACAGCTCCGGACAAAATGGCTGCGCGGAGATCAGGTGATCCCGAGTGAGCGCTGATAGGGTAGAAAGAGTGCGCGCTGATTGGGTAGAGACAGTGAGTGCCGATAGGGTAGAAGCAGTGAGCGCTGATTGGTCAGAACTAAGAACGCCGTGTAAACGCTTTAAAGTTCATTTTAACCCGCGTCAAATATGCGTTCACAGTAAATGTGTAATTATTTACTCATGTCTCAAATTTTCAACGATAATTAAGATATTTCATTACATGGCAGACACCCTCATCCAGAGCAACCTACAGTACTGTACAGTTGTGGCCCAACAGGGGCAACTTGGTGGTCATGGGGTTTTGGAATCTAGAACCTTCCAAACCGTAATCCAATGTCTTAACCACTGAGCCGACTCTAAGTCAGGTAACCTGAGACCCTGGTTAGTTTAAGCAATTTGTAAATCGACAAATCCCAACAAAATAAATGATTGGGTAGAAGCAGTGAGCGCTGATTGGGTAGAAGCAGTGAGCGCTGATTGGGTAGAAGCAAAGAGCGCTGATTTATTTCATACATTTTAGCAGTTGAGGTTTAAATGCCTTGCTCAAGAGCCCAACAGGGACAACTTAGCTGACTCTGACCCTATTTAGTTTAAGCAATTTGTAAAACGTGTATGCGCTAAAATAATACTTTTTTTAAATCGACAGGTTTTCTTTAAATATATTTTTTTTAATATATTTTTTTCACTATCATTTCCAAATCACATGACTAAGGCTCATTATAGTATTTGAGGAAGAAACCTGACTGAAACGGAATTGAAAGAAGTAAGTTCTCCCCGTGCTTGGTGGGGTTCCTCCCACAGTCCAAAGACATGCAGATTAGGCTAATTGGCATTCCCAAATTGCCCTAAGTGTATGGATGAGTGTATGTACCTGTGTATGGAAAAGTGTATGGATGAGTGTGTTCATGATGATGTTCTGTGTTGTAACTCACCTTGTGCCCTAAGTTTCCTGGGATAAGCAAAGGATGAAGCTGCACAGAACATGAGAGAGTGAGTGAGAGTTCACACTGAGCAGCAGCTGGAAAAGTGCACATGTGATTTTATGCACTTTGCATAAATTTGCATTAATTAATCTTTGGCTAATGAAGCAAATGATGCAGATTTAAAAACAAACACAAAAAAAAGTTTATACTTCACATCTGCATCATATTTATTGTGAACATTTACAGTTCCAAAAAGCATTTTATTCCTCTTATGTCACTGTGAGGTTTTCTGATATTGTGTGGAATTTTCCATGCCAAATTCATAAAACAATCCCCTCATTGTGCTTCCTATGCTTTATATGGTAATACTTCGTATAGCCCGTGTCCGGATGAATATTCATATACCCCTTTGTTTAACCGGAAAACACTAATGTGCTTCCTATCCTCTGTCTGTCTCCAGGTCTCCACATGACTTACTTACATGATCTTTGGATGTACTGTACCTGACACAAACCTGGGAACCTGGGAAGAAGGCTTAAACTTGGGGAAAAGCCTCAAATATGATATGATAATAAACAAAGAACACAGAGTGTGTTGTTCTTCTTTCACTATTTGGGGCCGGAAATCCATCTCAGAGAACACACGCACAAACTACAGGCAATTTGTAAACACCAATTTGTCTAATCTGCATGTCTTTGGACTGTGGGAGAAACCGGCATACCCAGAGGAAACCCACTAAGCACAGGGAGAAAATGTCAAGTCCACACACACTGACCAGTGATGGGAATCGAACCCTCGACCTTGGAGGTGTGAGGCCACAGGGCTAACGACTACTACACCATACGCAACACTCCTTTAATTTATTTACAATATAACAGTCATGTATAGAGTTTTGTATTTTCTTAGCCTTTATTCTACATCTTAGTTGAAGACCAAGTGGGTAAGTATCAATGGGGAACTAGTGGAGTTTTTGACACTTGCTCATTTTCTTGTTGAATATTTATAACAAAGTGGTCACCTCATGAGCATGAGGTCATATGTGCAGCTCATAAAAAGTCCCCTCTTCAGTAAACCTCTTCTCTAGCCATGGGTGTTAATCTGAATACCCTCTTGGACCTCCACTTAGTTGTAGAATCATGAATACATACTGTACATAACCCACTATTCTGCCTTCATTTCCATTCCCCCAGTTTATAATAAATTATATTTACATTTATGATATTATTTTTAAATTTATGCATCAATCCAAACTGTACAGTTTTTACATGCATAATTTTACTTGTGTTAAGCTTCAGTTGATCATGATCATGATCATAGTGGATCCAGAGCACATCCACAGGGTGTATACTTCATATAGGACTCTGGTCTATCTCTGGGCACAATACACACATGCAGACATATGAAGCAATCTAAATACTGATTGCTCAGAAGTTGAAAGAGATTGGAGAACCCAGAAGAAACCAACATGATCATGGAGCGCATATGTGAAACTCAGCATGGACATTAAGCTGAGTTCCATTGAAACATGTAACTGTATGGCAGCAGTGCTACCTGCTGTGCCAACATGCCATCTCATTAATAAACATGAATGTGCAAATTGAAAAATAATGCCCTCCTGCCGTCCTGTGCAGCCTAATGGAATTCCGTCTCTATACTGTATAGATGCTGTCTGTATAAATTGGCTACCTTGGATATCTTTCTACATCTTAATAAACTAGGTTGCATCGGTTAGAACTAGACCAAAGTGGAACTGCAGTGGAAGACCATAAGGTTATTTTTTTTGTATTCATGCTTCTACAAATGGGTGAAAGCCCGCCCAGGTGTTTTTCCTCTGAGCTAGTAGAAGTTTTTTTTGACACTTGCTCATTTCCTTGTTGAGTATTATTAGCCGAGTAGTCACTTCATGAGCATGACTTCATGTGTGCAGCTTATAAAAAGTCCCCTCTTTATCAGGCTGCTTCACTGGCTATTGTCATCACCCTGAATACCCTGTTGGACCTCTACTTTGTTGTAGAATCATGATTAAATGCCTTGCCCTCTATTCTGGTCTCATTTGTTGTGCCCCGTCAGGCTGGTTGTCACAAGCTTTGGTCCTGATGCTACGTCCTGATAGTGTTCTTTCTCTCACTAGAAATAACAAATAGTCTCCAAAACTAGTGTCAGTGTTATACTTGTTGAGAATCATTCAGTTTGAGATATAGAGGCATTACAGTACATCAAGTAACAAATTGGACAGTAACATTAAAAACAAACGAACAAAAAAAACCTCTAATAGACACTCCCCCAGTGTAAGGAAGTGACCAAGGTGATTGAGAGAACCACAGATACAGAACACTCGTGTGGCTCTGCTTCCATACGCCATGCTCTAGTACACATTAATAAAAGAACAGCTCCATCTAGAGGCAAATAGATAACAGTATTTCCATGGCAACTGCCCCATCATGGCAACGGTTGCTGCAGGCCACAATTTACGCTATCAGCGATCATTGTCAATCAAAAAAGAGGAAGAAATCACAAATATCTGGTTTGGCTTTCATGCTGCAAAAGACGCCCATAATAACCAATGCCACATGATTAGTATATTTTTTCTTTCTTTTTTTGTTAAACAAATAGAATTTAATGAAGCTGGGCCAATTATGGTTGCATTTTATAACAGCATGAATAATATAGGCTCTGGACCTTCCAACAGTATAAAACCAACAGCTGGAATCTGAAGTGGAATTGCTTTGTGTCAAACTGTTTAAATGCATCGAGGCAGGCTGATGTATGAACGGTAATCAAGCCTTTGGGCTGCAGGGACTCAGCGGTTAACATTCTGTGCTCGTGCCTGGAAGCTTGCCAGAGAGCCACTAGTGGACCCTCAAGCAAAACCCTTAACCATCAAATTTCCAGCTTGGGTTAAGACTGTAATCCTTTGGGTAAAGTGAAAATTAAAGGTATAATGAAAATGGTCTATCACTGTTACTTTATCTGACTGAAACATAACACTATAGAAAGGAAAGACATTTTTAAAAATCTAATGTACACTGATCAACCATAACATTAAATCATTAATATTAAAGCCACCTACTGTAGGGCTGGAGTTCCCCTTGTGCAATCAGGTTGGCTCTGACTCCTCAGGGTGTGGTTCTGAAAGGCCCCTGGGGGTGTGTGGTGTCTGACCTCAGAATGATAGCTTTGTGTGCTGTAAGTTGTGGCATGGTGCTCCCATCGATCGACTTGCTTGTCTGGCACTTCGCATGGGTGCTCGTTCAAATTTGGATCTGGTGTCCTGGATGTTCAGATGTTTCTCAATTTTGCCCAGCGTTAACTTTTCAGACATTTGTGCCGCATTGGCTCTTCTGTGAGAATAGACTGGAAAGGCTGGTCTGTGGTCACCTTAGTCATGCGTGAGTCTTGGAAGCCCATGATCCTGTCACCAGTTTGCTGGTGTATAGCTGGTGATCAATGTTGTCTTTCGATCTTACATTACTGCTAGCTAAAGTGAGTGTGGGCTTCTGACACCACGCTGACAGGTTCATGGTTCATCTCATTGCTTTGTTCATCAGAATGGATCCCAAATCCCTCTTGGTACTTGGTGGGTGGGACAAGGAATTGCACACCCGACTGTACATAGTGCAGTAGCTTTCCATTTTTATGCTATTTAAGATTGAACCACAGAACATTTAGGGACGTTTTTTTTTTCTTTTCTTTTCTTTTTAACAGTCAGTTAGCTAAGGCTGATCTTTAGACATGCAGAGAAGCTTACAAGATTTACAGTACTGTGCATCACCACCATGTTTTATTTCTATTCTTTTTTGTCTACATAGTACCAGTAAGAATTTTAAACTGCTTCCATCCCTGTTTAAAACCTAATCCACATGAATTAGTAAAGCAGACTAGCAAAGTGCAATTAGCCTGACATGATTTGGCCAATTAGCCATTAGCCTATCTTTCTTTTCCACGTTATGGATTGCTCATTGCAAGATGAGGCAGAATGTAAGCCTTTATTTCAAGGACCAGCAGAGTGTAAGTAATTAAATGTGTGAAAGAGGAAGCTTGTTCTCTTCAGCACTGCTAGTGTGAGGGAACAGGGAAAGTCACAATCCAGGGTGTTTAAGCAGAAGAGGTTTTTAAACGGCTTGGACTGAAATGTCAGGGAAAGGAGTCCCAGAAACATGTTTTTACAAAATGCAAGAAGAATACATTGTTTTCTCCCCCATTGCTATTATGAAGAGGAATATGAATAACTTTGTTTAAATATGTCTCAAATGATCACTAGCAGCTCAAGAAACATACCTGCTGTGGATTACTGAGCCTTCCCACATATTTTAAAGGATATACCAAATTGGGATTCAGTATCAGATAGTCATTTATTCACAAAGCAATACAAATCTCAATGAGGCATAAATGTTTGACATACTGAATAAATGATTTTCCCCAGGCTTTATTTGGTGATGCAAATGATGCCATTATGTCAGCTGAGGAAATGGCACTAAAAGGTCATTGAAACAGATGCTTGTCTATTTTCAGTTCACACAAAACACCGTGATTGTAAATGCAGGAATCAGACCCACCGACATGAGACGATTTCAAATGACAATTAGGCCACAAATAGACCTGCTGCCCAAACGCAGACGTTTCAGTGCACGTTCGAGATACTTTTCATAAACACCTATTATTCCGTCTCCGTGGTGTATTTTTAGTGCCAGGCAACAGATGTGACGATCTTATAATTATGGAGGGCAGCGAGGAGGGACAATGTGCCTGCCAGAGATAATTAGTTACACCGTGCACAGGGACGTGTGGGTTATAACACCATTAACACTTCAGCAGAGGAGCTTTACCATACATATATGCAGCATTAACAGCTTGGAAGCCATTTAAACAGCAGGCACACACCTGCTTAGTGTCAAGCATAAACACACACACACACACACACACACACACACACACACACACACATTATGAATTTAAATCTGGAAAAATATCCTTATAAATATTTACACTACACAGAATGGAAACCAGATCTATTTTGAAATTGCTACAGATACATCTCTGGTGCATTTGTATTCAACCCCAAATTGTTACCTGAAACCTTCATTATGCATTGAAATTATGCATTTTTTGGTGTTGTTTACTATGACCACTTGCTGATTTTTTTTCCACATTATGAGAATGAATGTTTGAGCAGTGTTCAAGTCAAAAGAAGAATATGACTTCAAGCACAATACGTGATGAGCCGCAGTAAAACATTTCAATGGTGCAAACGTTTGAAAAAAGGTTGTGTACATTCATGAATGATGATTCCGGCCGAGGTGGCTCAGAGCTTAATGCAATCATTCTTGTGAATAATCATTCAGAAACATGAAGTGGAACACCTGATCCTTGAACATCGCCGCATAACTCATCACCAACTTAAGGAAGAGATGCGTCTGTCTGTGGAAACTGTACAGACAATCATTCAGCAACTCCACTTGCACATTGCAGGAACTCAGCTGGGAGTTATTGCCACATCACCCGCACAGTCCTGACCTCTCCCCAAGCCATTTCCGCATGTTTGAGCCATTAAAGGAGTTCCTGGAAGGCCAGGGTTTCAGACATGAAACAGGAAGTATAATCACAGATCTGGCATACCGAGAAATCTTTCCACCTTCACTAGTGTCCAAGCACTAGTGAAACACTGGGATAAATGTTTTGGTGTATCAGGGGATTATATAGAGAAATAAAGCTAGTTTTTACTCTCATAACTATGCTCTGTTATCCTGCACAACCCAAAGTCCCAGTTTTACTTGAACATCCAATATGTTTACATTAATGTTGTAGAGTTTTACGGGTTTCATAGATTATGTTTTAAGTCAATGAAGTTTCGAGTGTTCTGTCCGCTGTGCTTCGATAAGCTCACTGACAAAGACACACACATACATGGAGACACAGTCAAACAAGTAGTCTGTCAGAAAGGTCTCTGTTTATTAACCGGAAAAGACAGAGTTTGTATATGTTTGGACAAACATCTGGTGTGATGTACATCTGTTACTACAAATAACATAAACCATTTTAACATGTCCTGTGAAATCCTGGAGAACAAAGAGTGGAAGTTGTATAGATGTCCGTCTGGAGACGAACCAGAAAGTGTTAGCTCATTGGAAGCGGAGAGAGAGAGAGAGCGAGAGAGAGAGAGAGAGAGAGAGAGAGAGACAGAGAGAGAGAGAGAGAGAGACATAGAGAGAGAATCAGAAAGAAAGCATGGGAGAGTTAGCGTGTTAATATCACATCCAAGAGGAGACAGGAAGGTAGTAGCATGGCAGATGGAAGATTTAAAATGTTGATATCAGATCAACAAAAAGAGAGGAAGAGAGTAGAATTAACTTACTATATATATACAATACTGTGCAAAAATCTTAGGCGCCATATTATCTGTACTACAAATTTTGTTATATAAGTTTATTATGTCTGCATTATTATGCACAAGACCATTCCCTACAAACATACACTAAAATTAATGAATAAATAACATACCAAAAGAACTCATATTCTCCAGCATGCTCAGTAAAAAACAGATGTTTTACTTAGAATACTGCACACATCTGTATCGAACACTACCGCTTATGTTCAAGCAAAGAGTTTCCACACCAAATATTGACCGTTTATTATTCATGTTATTACTTAGTGCTTTTTATAGAAGTTTCTTTTACTGTAGACATGTTTTCAAAAGCATCACTGCATATGGCTTTTCTTTGGATGTTCAAAAAAATATTGGACAGTACTGTAAATGAAACAGCTGTTAGGTTTTACTGCGCATGCTGGAGAATATGAGTTCTTTTGGTAACTTCATCACACTCACTCCTTTCTATTTTCATGCAAAACCCAGGAGTCGACATTATTGATTTTTTTTCCCCATCTGAAAACTGGTCTGTCAAGTAATATGCTGCTTGTTTTACAAGCATGCAAATATTCTTCTGTAATGTTATTTATTCATTAATTGTAGTGTATCTTTGTAGGGAATGGTCTTGTAAATAATAATGCAGACATACAGTAATAAACTTAGATAACAACATTTGTACTACAGATAATATGGCGTCTAAGACTTTTGCACAGTACTGTATAGTGTTATTTAAATTTTTACCAAAGGTCTGTGTCATTTAGAATATAAATAAATAATTAAATATGAATAATTTCTTCCTTTCCTTTCACCCACATAGCCGTATTACATGTACATCTGTTACTACAAATAACATAAACCATTTTAACATGTCCTGTGAAATTGGCGGTGCTTCAGGCAGCGTTTTTGTTACATTTGTTTTTTAAGACAGAGGTGTTACTGGCTTGCCCTCAGTTTCCTCAACAGTCCTGCTGCGTTGCTTAGTTCAGCAAAACTTAAAACTACACAATAAGTTCCTCTGTGGAAGCAGTTAACTGTTGTCCAGTGACCATTTCAACGTTCAAAAAGTGAAACACCATCAAAAAACTATATAGAAAAAGTGCAGTGGGATATATATATATATATATATATATATATATATGAACAAGAGCTGTGGTATAAATAATAATCGTCATGGCTAATAGCATTTACATTTACTTACACAAATGTCATTTTCTTTAGCTGCTAGAATTGCTCGTGCTCTTTGGGAGGTATGTGCAGTCTGGAACAGGCCGAGCAGCTGGATTGCCGGCGTTCATGCTGGTTGTAGTCAGAGGTGGGGAGGATGACCCGACCGGGGTCTGAGTTAAATGGAGGTTTCTCGCCATCGCCTGCCATGATGTGCTCCACCAGGTGCATGATGGCTTTGTCAATGTTTGTGTTATCCTGAAGGTTAGATAGATAAAGATAGGGAGAGAGAGAGAGAGAGAGATAAAAGGAGATATAGATAAAGAGACAGAAAGAGATAAGAAGGAAGAGAGAGAGAAAGCAAAACAAGTTTTACATCCTTGTGTCACCAGAGCAACACAGACTATACAGCAGAGTGTTTGCTTTTGTGTTACATAATGTACGTTCATAATTCACTGACTGAAGAGGTTGAACCTGACTGACACAATTAATTCATTCAATTTAATAATTGACACTTTAGTGTGGATAACATGCTTAATGGAATTATGTGTTATTCAATCAAAATACACTCTCACTGTATACTCTACTTCATTTATTAATGAACTGTTGCAAATGCTCGATTTTATAGTAGGTTTAGTTTCAGGTAAATTTAGTTTTTTTATGTTTTAAATTTTAATAATAGCATTGAATAACAAATCTATATTTTATATCAGAAGATCTGGATTAAAAACAGGAGAGACAACAGATTTGTGATTTTTACTTCATGCTGTAACTCACTCACTCACTCATCATCTATACCGCTTAATCCTGTATTCAGGGTCACGGGGGGCCTGGAGCCTATCCCAGGAGACTCAGGGCACATGGCAGGGTACACCCTGGACAGGGTGACAATCCATCGCAGGGCACAGACACACACACATACACTCACTCATTCACACACTACGGGCAATTTGGGAACGCCAATTAGTCTAACCTACATGTCTTTGGACTGTGGGAGGAAACCGGAGTACCTGGAGGAAACCCACCAAGCACGGGGAGAACATGCAAACTCCATCCACACAAAGACGGGAATCGAGCCTGGCCGGGGTTCTAACCCGGACCCTGGCGGTGCAAGGCAACAGTGCTAAGTATTATGTATTATTGTTCCTAAATGCTTGTTCAAAGAGACACATCCAATCTAAAACTTTATATAAAAAAAAACAGGCTGATATTTAAAATAAGAATACTTTGTAGTCACTGATGTGCCGCATTCTGTTAGAACTCTTTATGAATTTATGAAACATTTTAAAAAGAAGTCTGAATTGCTGACACTGCTGTGTCTGAAAAATAAGGAGTCTGATAAGAGCATGACTGTTTATAGCTGCTTTAAAATGAACAAACAGGATTTTTCTTTTTTCAAACTGTGAGAACCTATTCTGATCTTGCATCATATAAAATGACATTATAAACTTTAAAAGATTTTTTTTTTATTATTTACTTCAATTTACTGTAAAGCTTCAATTTACACATTTATTTTAGGACATACTTTATAGATCCTGGTAGTGTCTAAAATCTTTCAGAAATATGGTAAATCTCCATTAATCAGATGAAAATCACGTGTAGTGCATCATTATACAAATTTAAAATCAAAGTTAAGAACAATTATGAATGCATTTGTGGACAATCAGTTTGTTATTTCATTTGCTTTGGTATGTTTTTATAATGGTTGGAGCAACGATATCAGTACGAATATACTGACATATAGCTACAGTAGATACAGTATATATATATATATATATATATATATATATATATATATATATATATACACTACAGTAGCAATAAAATAAAATGAGCGATAATTATAATGTCGGATTAGAAGAGACACGCAATGCTTATACAGTAAAACATAAAACGTCCACATTTAAATATTGTTCATCTTTAACTGTCACTTTATTATGACCTAAGGTATAGTTATGGTGGATCCAGAGTTTATGCCTGGAAGACTAAGCACATGGTAAAAAAATAACCTGCACGAGATGAGGATTCCCCACCCAGTGCAGGATTCATTTAGCATAGTCAGTCCACATACTGGTACGTACTTGGGAGGTAATTAGAAACTGGACGACTTGGATGGAGGAATCCCACACAGACTCGGTGAGAATATGTGAAACTTGGCAGCAACCCTGAGATAGCTCCTTACCTTAGCCGACGTCTCATACCAGCCCACAAAGCCTTGTTCTTTAGAAAAACTCTCCATCTTGGGTAGCTTGGCACACAGGCCTTGTTGGTCACACTTATTCGCCAGCAAGACTGCGGGCAACGGGTACCCATTACAGAGCGCCACTTTAGCATCCAAGTCTCCTTTCCATTTAAGTACAGCTTGTAAAGTAGAGGCTCGAGTCATGTCGAACACCACAAGCGCCCCTACTGCTTCACGGTAGTACACACGTGTCATGTTGCCATATCGCTCCTGTCCTGGAAAACATACGGAAAAGACACTTTAAAGCACTAAGCTCCAATGGTCACAAGATCACATGCTTCTAACCTGTTGTATCTGATTACTATAATCACATTAAACATGCTTGGGTGATATCTGTGCCTTGTATATCAGTGTGTGTGTGTGTGTACACTTGGGGTGTGTTAGTGATGTAAGCACTGCTTTTACTCACATGAAACTAACTAATGAGTGAAACCAGCTGAAAACACTGCGCGACTTCCCTCTCAGTATCTCAGGCATTAACAGAAAGACATACACACACGTGCACACCCCAACTCAAATATCAGAAATGACATGTACTGTTTAAACAACGCATTCCATGGGTGTATTTGTGTAATAAGATTAGCATTGGCAAATAGTTAACTGTGTGTAAACACAGTAACGGCATTAAGGAAATAGAAAAGCCATACCATGTTACTATACCGCGTTTACACAGAATGCTGTGATACTTTGTGATATTTTCATGGAATAGGAATGGGTTTAGTAAGAACGGTAACATTACTATGTCACGTTCCATATCTTTCAGAGGACATGTTTTGTCTGGAAACATGGATTTGATATACTTTTAGGACTAAGTTAAGATAATTTATATAATTGAAATTTAATGACCGCTAAGCTAATTAAAGGTCATGAAAAGTTACTAAAGGTACAAAAGAGGTACGTTTGATGAAAGATATCCAGCCCGGTACAAGCTACAGTACTAGTGGTACCTTTATGTCTAAAAATGTATTGCACATAAAGTTTGATGTGAACTAGATGACAAAAATATGCTCAAAAAAAAAAAAAAAAAAAAAACACATTATAACAACAAGGGTATATTTACACAGCATAATTGTTAGTATACAATTTACTCTATTAAAGCTTTGGATCTCGGAATAAGCCTTATTATATATTTTATTTCATTACACCACTGAGTAGTTGAGGGTGTTGGTGAGGTTTGAACCTGCAACCTTCTGATCAATAAACCAAAACCTTAACCACTGAGTATGATTCATCAGATCACATAGAATGTTACTGGAGGGTCTGAGATGAGACACTCTGATGTGGGACTCCCTCTCAGATTCATCAGGATATTTACACCAATAACACCCATGTATACAGGGTTTCAGGGGTCTGGAGCCTATCCCAGGAGACTCAGGGCCAGAGGTGGGGTACACTCTGGGCGTGGTGGGCATATATTGCCGGTCCCACGCACACATACACACCCACTCATTCGCACACTATAGGCAATTTGAGTGCAGCCAATTAGAGAACATGTAAACTCCGTGCACACAGATCTGTGGCGAGATTCGAACCCGGAACCTGGAGGTGCAAATGCGACGGTGCTAACCACTAAAATATCTGTTCCTGTTAATCATAACAGGGTTTTATTATTTAATTTTTTATTTTAGTTTTTTAAATGTTATTTTATTTGTGTGTGTGTGTGTGTGTGTGTGTGAGAGAGAGAGAGAGAGAGAGAGAGAGAGAGAAATTACACATAGTATCTTAATGACAGGTTAAGCAATAAAAGATTATCTGAAACATTCTTGTATTGTAGAAACAACAATGATCTCATGGAATAAAGTAATAAAATGATCCGATGACATTTTTGCATTTAGGAGTTAGAGAAGATTCCCTTTCTGTAAAAGTGATCACATGCAAACACAGATGAATAATGTAAAAGATATTTCAGTCACTCAAACTCAAAACTACTGGAAATGGTTTTCCTCTACTAAAAAAAAGTTTAAAATGAGCAGAAAACCTTTACACATCTACAGTTTCTGTACGCAGACGAGCGTGTCCAGATGTGGTGCCTACCGGCGATGTCCCACAGCTGGAGGCGGATGACGGTGCCCGGGTCCCACTGCAGCACTTTGAGCGCGAAGTCCACCCCGATAGTGGCTCGGTAGTGATGAGAGAAGACCTGGTGCACGTAGCGCCGGATGATGGCCGTCTTGCCCACACCCAGATCCCCCACCACCAACACCTTCAACAGCCGCTCCTGCTGCATACTCGGTCGGTCAGAAAGTGCAGTTCAAAAAAAAAAAAAAACCCCACAGCTGGAAGTTGGCTGGATGTCTCAATCCGCCCAGTGAGTCAGGAGCAGACCACGCCCACTCCGGCACAGGCGGCTGTGTGGAAGGCCTGGGAGTCGGGACGCAGTTCACTGCCACGTTTCCTTGGCTGCGTCTGAAACGCACCACATGCGTCCTTCAAGGAAAGTTTCGTATTGAATGAATAAAAAACGTTTTATGGTTAAATCAGTAAAGCGTAAAAAATGTGCTTATGTATTTAAAATAGTCCAATCTCATATATGACAAAATCTAACACTTAATTATAGAGTTTTACACACCAAAGTTTATTATATGCAACAAGACCGATGAAATAAATGTTTTTTGTTTGTTTTGTTTTCTGTGTTATACAAAGTTATTTCGTCATCTTGAAAGTTAAAAAAAAAAAAGTCTAACATATGTCAATCCACTAGGGGGCAACAAAGAGCAATAATAAGTGCTAATACGTACTGTACTTCCTTATTAGCAACCTTTGAATCATAATTTTATTGTTTCACAGCAACACGATTTATAGACTTACGTCTTGTGGAAATAAGTCATATTTGCATATTTTTGCAAAACTGTATACATTTTCCCCCCTATTATAAATACATATATTACATAGAGATATAGATAAGTAACCCACTCTCACTCACTCAAATTCAAATCAAATCAAATTCAAAGTTTATTTGTCACATACACAAATCATACACAGTACGATATGCAGTGAAATGCTTAGGCAACTGCCCTGACCTTAGAACAAGAAAGAAAACAAAACAAAACAACAAAAAAGTTACTTATCTAAGAAGGAATAAGAAAGAATATCTATAAAGGAAATACATATTTGAACAAAAGTAAATTTGAGAGAAATATATATAAGTAAGTAAAATTTGACTAAGAATGAATAAAAATAAAAAAAACATAAAATGTATGTATGGTTCAAATATACAGTACATTAAAGGAAGATATAAGGAAAAAAGAAAGTGAGAAGAACTGTACAAATAGAAAATATTGGAATGAAAATTTGTAACTGTACAAATAGAAAATATTGGAGTGGAGTGAACATAAGGAACGGAATGTCCAGGGGTGTGCAAATATGCAGTAAAGTGACATGTTAAAGTGGCTTGTGTGCATATTTAAAGTGTCTAATGTGCATAATGTCCATGAGTGAGCAGGTGTGCAGTGAGGACTAATGAGCGAATGACCTGAATGCCCTGAATGTCCAGAGTGAGTGCAGAAACATGTGTGGATGTGCAAAATGGATCAGTACTGTGTGGTGTACTGATTAAGAGACCGTATCGCCTGCGGGAAGAAGCTCCTCCTCAGGCTCTCTGTGCTGGCCTTCAGGGAGCGGAAGCGCTTTCCTGACCTCAACAGAGAGAACAGTCAATTGCTGGGGTGGCTGAGGTCCTTCATGATCTTCCTGGCCTTGGTCCAGCACCGCTTGCTGTAGATCGAGTGCAGGTCAGGGAGCTCGGCGTGGATGATGCGCTCAGCTGATCTCACCATCCTCTGAAGAGTTCGCCTGTCCTGCATGGTGCTGTTCCCGAACCAGGTCGTTATGTTTCCCGTCAGGATGCTCTCTATGGTGCAAGAGTAGAAGTTCCTAAGCACCTTGGAGGGCAGTCTAAAGTCTCTCAGGCGTCTGAGGTGGTAGAGACGCTGTCGGGCCTTCTTCACCACGGTGTTGATGTGACAGGACCAAGACAGGTCCTGCGTGATGTGTACACCGAGGTAACGGAAGCTGTCCACTCTCTCCACTGGGCTCTTGTTGATGACGGGGGTCTGGTAGTTCCTCTTCTGCTTTGTGCTGAAGTCCACTATCAACTCCTTTGTCTTGCTGACGTTGAGAAGGAGGTTGTTCACTCAACAAGGGTCTCGGGAGCCTGGAGTCTATCCCAGGAGACTTAGGGCATGACTAGACTGGGTACATCCTGGATCCATCGCAGGACGCGCACACACACACACACACACACACACACACACACACACACACACACACACACACACACACACACACACACACACACACACACACTGTGGGAGAAAACCAAAGTACCTAGAGGAAACCTGTGCAAACTTCACACAAACAGACCAGAGACAGGAACCACACCCATCACCCTGGAGGTGCAAGTCGACAGTGCTAACCACTACGCCACTGTGCCACCATAAAGAGCAATAATACTGTAGGTATTAATATGCACTGCATTATTAGCAACTATTTTGAAGCTTCTTTCTAAAAGAAATAATTTAGTGGTGGTTTCACAACATCAACAAGATTGCAACAATATGTATTTTATACACTATAAATAAATCCATCCAACCATCTATGAGCCTCTGTAGTCCAACTATGGACCTTGAAGGCCAGTAATGAGCACTGTATTTATTTTCATTGTCACAATCATGGTAGGACCTCCAACCAACATTCACACATGCTTTTGCACACTACTGACAATTTGGAAACACCAGTTAGCCTAACCTGCATGTCTTTGGACATGGAAACCAGAGCACTCAGAGAAAATTCACATGAGGTGGGAATCGTACCCTGAACCTGGAGGTGCAAAGTAACAATGCTAAGCACTACACCAGAGTGCCACCTATAAATATATAAATACATAAAATACAGTATATGAGTATAATAAACTTGATTTATTTCAAATGGCTTTTTAAAATTTTATTTCAGTAAACATCAGTGGATGTGTTCAGAAGAGATTACTTGATATGCACAAATTCTGGATAAAGCAAGAGATACACAAAATACCAAATATTATAATAGTATTTAATTAGATTTTATTAAATTTTAATTTCATTCAGTTCAATTAAATTCTATTTGTACTGTATAACACTTTTACAGTGAACATATGGTTTTACAGAAGTATATAAATGTTGGATATAAATTTTGTATTTAGAAGTTAAACGTTTATAAAGACCATGCCAGAGGTAATGTGGCCAAATAAAAAACTTCCTGAGATGACATCATAGCTGATCAGACAGTATAGTTATAAACAATTCCCTTCTATAGCTGTGTGCTGTATTGTCAAAGATGCTATTGTTTGAACAAGAAATTCATTATAGTCTATTTTTTGAAGTTGCAATTCAAAGCCATTTTAGCAAAACTGTACATTTGAATATTTTTCAGTCCAAAGTTTTATGATTTCTAAGCATACTACAGAACCTGCATTCTTTTCAAGGTGGACCAAGCGAAGCATAGCATAGAGACGTTTCTGTGAGCGGAGAGTTATGTGAATTCATATACAGAGTTTATTAAAATATAGACTATAAAATAAATTTCAAGACAGCGACATTTCACGCACAGCACTCATTGAAAAGCTGAATGCAAGGTAAACAGTGCAAGGCTGTAACAAAAGTAGGTATAGCTGTAGCTTCTCCTCATTGTAGCTGAATGAGGAAAAATTCTTATAGCAATGTTACAAAATTCTTCATAGATAAGTGCAGGTTATAACAACTAGCACAGTATGATAACATAATTGTGGGTTCTTTGCATAATGAAAATGGTAACATGGTTATTTAAGGAAAAATGATTTCACCCTATTTCTTTTAATAATATATCACCCATACAATCGGTCTCCCCTGTGTATCTGAATGTAATGTATGGTGTATTGAGTCAGTGTTCCTGTTTTTTGATGTAGCACGTTATGGTTTCCTGTTCTGGGTGGAACCCCAGGAAACAGTTGCAGAGTAAATATGAAACAGAGGTAGACATCATGGTTCTGGCACTTGGCTTTTGGTGTACCTATGCATTCGGGTACTTTACATCTCCCCTTCTTTTCAGCCGCAATAATCCAGAGGCCTGGGCATCCAAGCACACACCAGGGACTGCATGCAGTGAGGCCTTTACCACTTCTGCTGTTACTGTGCAAGTTATTTAATCCAACATTAGTTTAATATGATCAAGACCCAGATGCAACATTTTGAAAAAGGTTATTGAATTAAAATGCTTATTCATTTATCTGGTGGCCAGTGAGACAAAGGGGCGACCTGAAATAAAGAAGCAAACCCGTGATACTCTACACCTGTTCAGACTGTGTGTTCTGTATGAGTGTGCAGATATTAGATTTTTTAATACATCACAATAATTGTTAAGGCTTTTATCATGGTTAATAATATTATACTATATTATCATTGCAATATTTTAGCCCTGTTCAATAATAGGCTCCCTAGATAGTGAGCATAAACATTCTGTAAAACATTATAAGGACAGCTGTGACTTAGAATGTTCAGACACATGTAGTATGTTTACATACTATAAATGATGAAGTTAGCCTCTGTGTGGCCCTGTTTGGATTCAGTGGCCGTTCCCTTTCCATTTCTCATATGGAGAGGAGAAAACCTCATGTTCATTGGTGTTATCAACAATCAATATATAACGGCTTCCTCCCCAACATCTTTCCATTCATCTCTCTAATGGTCAGTGTGGCTTGATCAGGAGATTAATAGTGAATAAATGCAGCTCCATGGGACCGGCTGTTCTCCATCATTACCTGTAGGGGTCGGCAAGAAGATACAGAAAGCAAAAAAAAAAAAGACACACACACCAATATTTAATCAGAAGAGCTATGTTATGTTAGCATTAGGGCTCTGGTACTGCACCCCCACCCCCCTCCACATGCTCTTGACAAATAAATAAATAATATAGAAATTAGTAATTGCAATTGACCTTGAAAATAATGTCTTTTCCAAACGGCAGGAACTCTTTATAAATACGCGTGTCATCCACACTGTAGTCCAGATTTCACAATTAGTTTGATCGTCTACAAAACACAAAGGAGAATTATCATCCAGTGGCTGAGTGTGTGTATGTGGGTGTTTGCTTTGCCGGCTTTAATAATACATAATGATCAATAACTCAACATTAGGCCAATTATTAAGCTCATAATTAATAAAACATTAACGAAACATTGGCATATTGCATACTGAATGCATTTTCTTACTCACTCATCGTCTATACTACTTTATCCTGTATACAGGGGCCTGGAGCATTTCCCAGACGATTTAAGGCACGAGGCAGGGTACATCCTGGACAGGGCGCCAGAGTAAATATGAAACAGAGGTAGACATTGTGTTTCTGGCACTTGGCTTTTGGTGTACCTATGCATTCGAGTACATTGCAGATCACACATACATACACACATTCAAACGCTTATTCACACAATTTGGGAACGCCAATTAGTCTAATCTTTGGACTGTGAGAGGAAACCAACCAAGCATGGGGAAAACATGCAAACTCCATGCACAGTACACAGACCAGACAGGGGAATCAAACCCTCGACCTTGGAGGTGCAAGGTGAACCACTACTAAACCGTGCTGCCTAAATGCATTTTCTGACGCACTTATTTTAATCTGATATTTCTGAACTAAAAGAATAAATAAACATGAATGGTTTTAAATCAGTATGTTTTCATGAAATCGTTTGATATACAACATGTACGTATATTGTTTATTGATTATTTATTATAATATATCACTCACTCACTCACTCATCATCTATACCGCCTAATCCTGTACTCAGGGTCACGGGGGCCTGGAGCCTATCCCAGGAGACTTAGGGCACAAGACGGGGTACACCCTGGACAGGGTGCCAATCCATCACAGTATTATAATACATTTATAATATATTTATTTGTTTATAATAAAGTTTGTTTTATGTAATTCTTAAAACTTCTGTCATATTTCATATATAGAGATGTTAAAATGTTGATTAACATATTTGTTTACATTTGAATAATTGTACATTACATGATAATCCCTGCTGAGTAAAAATAAAAAACCCAAATAGGAAATACCATATGCCAGTTTTTCCTTAACGGCTCGATTGCTGTCACGTGACTAGGGCTTATACTTATAATAGTAATATAATGCTTGATCATAATAAATATATAAATGTATGTTATAATATATATGTAATATAAAAATATATATTTTAAAACATTAAAATCTAAAATAAAAGATGATGTAATATTAACAATCTTTATCTAACATATTATTAGATGAACACTATGTAGGGGGCAATCAGTGGCAGGGTGGGGCATTACAGAGCGAAGCTGACGCTGTTGTCGCCCTCCTGTGGCTGCGGCGGCGCAGTTCAGTCTGGGGGCCTAAACGTCGAAGGAGCGGCCGGTTTCTTTGCGGTGACTGGCTGTAAGTGAAAGCGAAAGAACCGGGGCAGTGCGGCGATGAGCGCTCCTCAACATTGAAACTCCGGGAGACTCAAAGCACGCCCATTCCAGCTCAGCTCGCCACTCTCCGCCTGACGTCTGACCCCGTCCACCTCTTTGTCCCTTACTTCCCATTTATTAGTGTTCATTATTAACCACCAGCCGTGTGATGTTTAGTGGCCCCGCCCCCTCACATTCCTGCTGATGTAGAGGCCGCGTGCCAAATGAGCTCGTGCTTGTAGTTAGCGAGGAGAGAAAAAAGTTAGTGCGCGCGCCCGTCGCTGGACAACCCGTGACAACATGGACTACTATTAACAGCGATACAGTACTGCTGCTGGAAGCAATGTTAAAGGAAATCTGGGCAACAGAATACAGTAATTTATCTCTATACTCCATCACTTGTGAATTAAGAACAAGTAACATTGTTCTGAAAATATTAACCTATTATTAACTATGAACCTGTTATTCCTAAATGCAGCACTTTATACACAGTATATACATTTAAATATATATTATAATGAATAATAAATAAAAATATAACAATATACAGTGTGTACATGTATATCAAACGATTTCATGAAAAAACATACTGATTTATGGATATATATGCCAACATGATCCCCAGAAATTATTCGGAATAACTGAATAATGAGGCAGTTGTTAGCAAACACGTTGTACCTAGAATTTATTAATTTAAATAAATAAATACTAGGCACATTATGTTTGCCTACTCCTTCTATTAACTAAACTGAAAATGTGTCTTCTATGTCGTAAGAAGTCTAAACACCGCCTCCGGTCTCCGGCAGTCAGTCTGCCGCGCCTCTCTTCGCAGCTTTACGGTAGTGGTGCTGATGCGGGATGAGTCAGGCTGTGCGCTCTCTCGCACACTGCTGCCATTTCATCAGCACAATTTCTAAACATTTCACGGTGTGTTCAAAGCCTCGGGGATCCAACACATTAATGAGAAACTGAACAGGGTGTGTATGTGCTGCTTTTTTTCCCTTTTTGTACGTGATGTGTGCGCGCGCTTTCTAGGACGTCCATCACTCAGTCAGGACCATGGCATTCGGCTTTACTAACATCTGATCAAGCACACACCGTAAGTAAACTCATTTAAACCCGGGCTTGCATAATTAACGTTTTAATCTTTTAATAAACGCTTATAATGGATATATTACGGTAAAGTTATATGTAGGATCTTATAAATGATCTTTAAACAAGTTAGTAGGTGAATAGTCGGTAATGGTGACGCGTGTTGTAGTTTTTAATAGATTTAAAAGTAAAAACGAATCAAAATCACAGCATACTTTTTACACACAGCTCTGAGCAGGGATCTTTAGGCTAATACATCCCCAATCACCGCTATAACCTCAGTGAATATATGCGACACACTCCGTTAGAAGCTAAATATAAGGTGAGTGTCAGTAATGGCTCATCCCACAGCGAGCGTGTTGTTTATTTAGATCCAGGAGATAAGCGCTCCCCATGGCAACCGCCTCACTTCCGGTATGAGAGAGCAGGGCCGCGGCCGATCACTGCGTGTTGCGCTACACTGTTTGGATTGTTTATAAGCCAGAGTCTGAACACACAGCAAAATCAGCAGCAACAAATTAAGATAACACATGTAGTGTTAAATACAAAAAACAAAAAACAAAAAAAAAGACACAACTTGAATTAGAAACCCGACTTGTGAGTTTTTGCTGTGTAAGAGCATACACTCAGGCCAGGTTACAGTCAGCCAGACAGAAAACTGTTTACCATTAACATAAAAGTATATTTAGAGCATATTCATGACTTTAGAACTATTTAACAGTTGGGAACGGCCGCACAGTGGCTTAGCGGTTAGCACTGGCTCCTTGCACCTCCAGGTCCAGGTTCGATTCCCACCTCAGGGTCTGTGTGTATGGAGTTTGCATGTTCTCCCCATGCTTGGTGGGTTTCCTCACTGTACTCTGGTTTCCTCCATTCAGGGTGTACCTCGTCTCCTGGGATAGGCTACAGGCCCCCTGCATCCGTGTATACAGGGCAAAACGGTATTGACGATTAGTGAGAGAGTAATAATTAGCAATGCACAGGTTCCCCCTTAAAAAAAAATAAAACCATATTGTCATTTAATGCTTGTATACTGGTTAAGTACTGTTGCCTTGCACATCCAGAATTCAAGGTTTGAATCTTGTGTGTGCACATTTTGCACATTCTCCCTGGACTTCCTTGGGTTTCCTCTGTTAGACATGTTGTGGGCTGATGTTTGCAATTTTACTGTAGTGTATGATGCCATCCATTGGGCACCACATCCATTGTGTCATCTGGTTTGTGACCTGAGCTCACTTGAATAGGATCCAGACCCTCTTTGACCCTACACCGCAATACAGGAATGAATATTGGAGCTCTGAATTTTTTTCTTTCTTTTTTTGGCAAGTTGTGCAAATCATTTTAGATTTAAGTTTGTAGACAAGTAGTAAAAACATTAAAAAACATCTGCCAGTGCATCAGATGAAGTGATCAGTTTGTTCCTGCATTATATACCTGACTTAGATTAGTACTGTATATGACGGTATGGTGGCTTAGTAGTTAACACTGTTGGCTTGCACCTCCAGGGTACGGGTTCCTCCAGGTTTTTTTCCACAGTCCAAAGACATGGGTCATATGGTGTTCCTTAATTGCCTGTAGTGTGTGAAAGTTGGCCGGATGTCCTATCATGGTTGTAAAATGGGAATAAATACAATAGTAATCACCATTGGCCTCCACAATTTGCAGTTGGACTACAGGGATTTCTAGATGGATGGATATAATATATAGCTTTTAATAACACTAACTCTACTAGTGCACCACATTACTAGTGCACTAAAAGTCACTCAAATTAAACGTTTAAAGCACTCAAGTATCAACAGCTCCAGAAGGTAAAAAAAAGTTTCCAATGACTGACTTTTCCTGCACTCTATATTATCACATGGTCTTGACTAGTGGAACTGGTGCAGGTCTGTACTATGAAGTTCCCACTTCCATGAGATAGCAAGAGAGCCAGACAGACAGATAGTGTGTTTTTTTAAGTGCCCTGTAAAGTAGACACTAGGCCTTGGGTTGATAGTAGAATTTGGTTTTTGATCTGGAAAGGGGGTTTAAAGAAAAAAAAAAAAGACTAAATTATGAGCCTATAGCAGGAAATTATGGCACAGGGTGGATTACATCCTGAATGGGGCGCCAACCCACTGCAGCACACAATCACACACTGTGGGCAATTTAGAAATGCTAGGCGTGATTCGAACCACAAACCCTGGAAGTGCAAGGAGAAAGTACTAACTCTTAAGCCACCGTGCTGCTAGGATGCAAAGGAGGAATCATAAATAAAACAAACAAACAACTGATTTAGAGAAAGAGTTATAAGAATTTGAGAAATCAATATACATTTAGGCTGTAACATGTTTACTTCATGTTTGCACCAATAAACTTTTTTCCCCACTTGATCTCCACAGGTAGACATGGAGACAATATGGCTTTACCAGTTTCGCCTGATCGTCATCGGTGACTCTACGGTTGGTAAATCATGTTTGATCCGGCGCTTCACGGAGGGACGGTTTGCACAAGTGTCTGATCCTACAGTTGGTGTGGACTTTTTCTCTCGCCTGGTTGAGATTGAGCCGGGGAAACGCATAAAGCTCCAGATATGGGATACGGCAGGTCAGGAGCGCTTCAGGTATTACAGGAACTGGTGGGCACGTACTGACTGCATTTAAAAGGATAGAAAAGCACTGGAATAGTCGACACTTACATAAGTGAACATACTGTATACATTTTACATGGATGAAAGCAATAAATAAACCAAATCCATTACAAAATGACTTTAATCTTGTATCCCACTCATCCAGCCAACTTTATAGCTCTCTATCTCAGAGATTGTTGTCCCCTTGGAAACCACACCGAGGCATTTCTCCTCTGAGGGTCAAATGTACAGTATGTTCACTCCTTCAGTGGTGACAAATCTGTTCTTACGTCAATGAGAGATATTTCTGATCAGTGTGATTCATTGAGACACATGTTACTTTCTTAGTGGGTGCCTACACAAAACTGTTTTTGTTGCACACTAATTTCATCCTAATAACCTTGTAGAAGGTTGTAAAGACACATCTATATATAATTATTCAGCAGCTATAATTTAGTGCTTTCATGTAATCTCCTACATACTCAGTTTTAATACCCATCAGTGTCATAACACATAATGTTGCTAAAATGTATGCATTTTAATACCCTGCATAATTGTCATTTTTTATAATGGTCACAATAAACTAGAACAATTATGTTGATTGACATTTCTAAATTATGCACAAGGTATAATTTAGGGTGTGTGTGTGTGTGTGTGTGGGAATGTGTTGCTTGTGCACTGTAATGGGCTGGTGTACCCTGCCTTGTGCCAGACGTTCCCTGGCCACTAGCCCCTAGCCATCCTCACTCACTTACTCATCATCTATACCACTTTATCGTCTATACAGGGTCACGGGGGTCCTAGAGCCTAGCCTAAAAGACTTAGGGCACGAGGCGGGATACACCCTAGACAGAGTGCCAATCCATCGCAGGGCACAGACACATTCAAACACGCATTCACACACTACGGGCAATTTGGAAATGCCAGTTAGCCTATTTTGCATATCTTTGAAACAGTGGGAGGAAACCCACCAAGCACAGGGAGAACATGTAAACTCCATGACCACAGAGGCGGGAATGGACCCTGGAGATGCAAGGCTTAGTGCTAACCACTAAGCCATGTACCGTCCCTAGCCATCATATACAGTACAAAACAAAAATAGTACAATGTTAATGAAACAAACATCAGGCACCAAACATGTTTTAGTGGATTAACTTATTTTGGGGTACACAATAAAGAAAAAAGTTGTTCCCCCTGAGCCACACCTTTAAATTTGGATTGCCTCATTTTTATCTGTTTTTGCCCATCAGTCATAACTATCTCAGATCATTAGCACAAAGCTAATCCTAGTCCCCTTTCCTCAAACCTTTGAGTTTTGACCTCACAATGCACACAACCTCCTTTCTCTCACAACTCTTCTTGCTTTCCACAGGTCCATTACTAGAGCGTACTACCGTAACTCAGTGGGAGGACTGCTGCTCTTTGATATCACAAACCGCCGCTCGTTTCAAAATGTCCGCGAATGGCTGGAAGAAGCACGCAGCCATGTACAACCACACACCATCGTCTTCCTGCTGGTGGGCCACAAGTGTGATCTGGAGGTGCAGCGTCAGGTCTCCCGGAACGAGGCAGAGAAGCTGGCGTCCATTTACGGCATGCGTTACGTGGAGACTTCGGCGTGCGATGCCATCAACGTAGAGAGGGCGTTCACCGAGCTGACGCGTGACATCTTTGAGTTGGTCAAACATGGAGACATCACTATTCAGGAAGACTGGGAGGGCGTGCGGAGCGGCTTTGTGCCCAATGTTGTGCACTCGTCTGAAGAGGCAACAAAGAATGAACGCCGTTGCTTCTGCTAAGCCATCTGGAACTCAAGCGTCAGACTCAAAACTTCAAATGTCTCACAATAGAAGGGCAAACTTCAATCCTTACTCATGACGTTGTTTTTTTCCTGCCTGCTTTACCCTCTGGTTCTCCACTATTACTGCTCCTTATAGCTAACCACTAAGACCAACAAGATGATGAGCACTCTGCTTAACCTGAAATCTGAACCTTAGCCCAGCACCTTATACATCTGTTAATCACTTGAAAGCCATGACATGAAACCCTTGAAAGTAAACAGCCTTTAGAGACTGGGTCTTCTTTAGACATGCACTGGCAGTTCTGTGAGAGAAAAACCAAAAGCGAGGACAAATGACTGAGCTCAGAATGCTGAAATGCTGCTTGAGGAAAAAAAAAACACTGGACTACTTATTATTTGGTTGAGATGTATATGCAACATATCAAAGGCAAAATTAAGGAAACTGGTATCTTGCAATATAACCACATAACACAGAAACCAGGCCTGAATATTAAGGTGACAGATCAACATTCATTTCGACAAAGACCTGACTGATTTTTTTTTTAATATTAGGATGCATTGGATTTGTTCGAGCAAACCTGTTGCTTAACATATGACCTTTAAGATGATTCATAAACATGTGCTTTTGTGGATTTACCAAAGGGATTTATATAAGATTGTTAATAAAAACGAAAGAGGAACATGGAAATGAGCTGCACTATGACAAATATGGTTACAAATCATGAAAAAAAGGGAAATATTTAAAATCATAACCCCTTCGGGTGCTTTACCATGTTACACAATAAATTCCACTCCTAACAACTGAAGCACCTTATATGAGCAATTGGTTTGCACTGTTATTTTTTACAAACACCATTTTTATCCCTATTGCACCAATAAGTACAAACTGCCAATTATAACATGGATTCTTGCCATCCCTATAATTTCATCATGAATTGCTCAATCAAGCACATCTACCCTGACCAGACAGTAGTACACATCGCTGCTTTGACTGAATGAAGTCTGTTACTCTTAAAGCTGTACAATATAATATTGCATGGTAATACTGATCACAATATCGTCCTTTACAATATGACAACTGGATGGACAGCGATCACCGCATTTTGTTTAGTTTATGTATCCATGTTATGCAGCTTTAGCCATATAGTGCTGGCTTCAATCCTGTCAATTAAATCCTTGCCGCATTGGCACACATTTTGATTCGAGTTTCAGTCTGTTTTTTGGTAAAAAGTGAATCTGAGCTCCTGAAGACTGGAATATTAATGATGAGTGTGCTACAAGTAGTTGTAAAACACTCTGTACCGCTATCAGAACTTGATGTACTAAAGAATTGAAATACTGACAAAGAACAGAGCCCTTAAAAATAATGAATTACTCAGATGGGGTTATTAGGTCTTGTATTGCAATTTTTTTGTGTACCAGTGGATGAAAGACGTACAGTACAGATGTATTATCTCAGGCATCTACAGCTTCAACAGTATGCCTTAGAGACAGACATGTTGATGATTCATGCCATTGTGAACAAATAAATTTCAGCAAGGAAGTAGCTTTGGAAATAAGGTAATGCCTGGAAACCTGGAGACTATTTAATAATAGGGTTATTGTTGATGTTGCACTGTAAAATATCATTTTAAAACATACTGCTCAGATTATTCTGAAAGACAAATATTAAAGACTAATTGAAACAAGACACCTAGATATACAGTCACCATGTCTAATTAGTCAATCACAAATTCAGCATCAGTTTCCACAATTCTCAGCCAAAAATAAACATATGAAGCTACAGGGAGGAAAGACTCACCTGGATAAAAAAAAATAATAAAAAAATTATCATCAGGCAGTATATTTTATAACAGTTTTGGTGAGTCGGTGCACAGTAAAGTCTCTCAACCTGTTCTTGGCTGACATGGTGGAACTGGAAGTGATCTGCCAATCAAAAGTGTCATTTGTTCTGATATGCTTTTCTACTCACATGAGATGTCGAAAGTTTATGCTACTATAGACTTCCTGTCAGCTCAAATGAGTCTATCCGTTCTCAACAAGGTGTTTCCGCCTGCAGACCTGCTGTTCACTGGATGATTTTTGTTAATGTTAACGTTCTGTGTAAACTCTCTTGAATGTTGTGTGGGAAATCCAGCTGTTAGAGAAATATTTAATACAGGACATCTGGCACCATTAGCCATGACCCGGTCAGAGTCACACTGAGATCACATCTACCTGACACTTGATGAGAACATTAGCTGAAGCTTTTGAGCTGTGTATGTACTGTATGATTGGTTGAATAGATAAGTCCATGAATGTGCAGATGTACATGGTTTCCCATTAGAGTGGATGTTCAGTTTCAGTAAGTGCTTTATCCTGGTCAGTGTTAAAGTGACTTCAAATTGCAGAACAGCTCATTGCAGACTACTCCAAGCATGCACAGATGCAATATAGAGTCAACAATCCTTTACCAACAAAGTAAGGTGGGGAAAAAAAAAAAACACACAGACCACGTTCTTCACTTTTATGTCTTTCCCTAAAGCTTCATTGTGAGTTGCTCATTCAGTTTTAATGAATACAATTTGACAAATAAATACAGTTGAAAAATAAGTAAAAAGGGAGAGAAAAAAGGCAGATGTAAGAGCCAGAGTGAGTCAGTCATGATAAGGAGGAGAAAGACAGACGCAAGAGGAAGGAGTCAGGCCAGATGGGAAGGTTAACCAGCGAACCCATCCAGTTTCCCCTGGAAGGGTTTATTATACATACTTTTCCCCCTATCCAGCAATTCACCCCTTTGACCAGTCTTCTCACTTTGACTTTTTCAAAAGCGGTCCATTTCTCCCATTAACAGGAAACTATTGAACTCTGTGTTATGAACACCGGACTTCGGTAAGAAGAAAATAAATGAACAGTTGTGCAACATCAGGTTAAATGAAGCAAATATCTACTGATTTATGGAAAAAAGAAAACTGACATTGTGATTTCTGTTTCGTTTCCATTTCCTTTTTACTTGAAAAAATACTTTAAAAGTAACAAAAATCAATAGATAACAGTGTGGAGGGGAACTGACTGGGGCGTTTCACTGACAGGGAAGTGTTACGTCTCCTCTAAGACTTCTCAGCTGATTTAAGAAGGTTATCTTTGCTCCTCCTCTTTACATCCCAGTTATACACACGTGCCATGTCTGAAGAAAAGGTTAAGGAACATGTTCAAACAGGGGGCGTTCTAGTTTAATTGTGCAGAATAACAGAAAATAGTTATGAGGGCAAAAACTACCTTTATTTCTCTATATAACCACCTGCTGCAATAATGTACACATCCCAGTGTTTCACTAGTGCTTGGATACCACCGAGATAGAAAGTTTTCTCAGAGCCATTGTCAGACTGGCTGCCTCACGTCTAAAACACTGGCCTCCCAGGAGCTCTTTTAATGCCCCAAATACCTGGAAATGGCTTGGAGTGAGGTCAGGACTGTATGGGGGGGATGTGGCAATAATAGTATGGTTCCCACAGACAGACATTTCTTCCGCAAGTTGGCACAAGTCAACCATCGATTTTCAAGATTCAGTCGTTACATGAGTAGAATCTTCACAAGAATCACTGCAGTGTTGGCCGAGCCACCGCGCTTGGATTTGTACCTTGCAGATGTACGGCTTTCTTTAAAATGTTTACACCATTTCAATGTTTTACTGCAGCTAAGAGTCTCATCGTGGCACTGTGCTTGAAGTTTCCTGTAAACTTTAATCAGTTTTATGACTTCATTCATGAGAAATTTCCTCACAAATCCTGGTGCGACTTGAACAATCCTCATAAAATGTTACTCAGACAATTCTAAATACTGAAAGACTGAGCAGTTAGTGTCTTTAAATTCCTAATGTTAAAGTAGGTTAAAGTCAGCTATTCAGATTCAGCTCTCCGGTACCTAAAACAAAAAGAATTCCTGCAACACAAAAGTACTGATGATAACTACGTGCAATATCAAAAACTACACGGAACTTGGTTACTAAAAAATAAGAACAATATTTTTTTTGATAAAAACTACAACCTCTGATCTAATTTAATTCAAACCTATTCTTTGCTTGGATGAGTATCCACAGAGTGTAACCTGGCTGGAAACACAGCTTTGTAAGGATACTGACTTCAGTGGTTGTGAACTGGTCTCGGAGGAAGTCCAGGTCTTCTTCTAGAGACTCCAGGTTTCGAGAAGCCGTACCGAGATTCTTCTCCAGTAGCGTCTGAGCTTCATCTATATCATACTCCAACATTACGTTGGCCTGTTACAGGAAAAGATCACCAATAAAGAAGCCTGCTGACCAGCTACCACAATCATCACTGGTTTAAAAATGTTAGTACCCCAGAACTCCAAAACATGATTATACAATAAGTAGTTTACACTACCGCTCTACCATACAAGTTTGGACACACCTTCTAATTCCACGGCCTTTCCTGTTTTTTATTGTTTTTACTTCTTTCTATATTTTAAAACAACAATGAAGGTGTCCAAAATATGAAATGATCTCATTTGAACAGTTTATATTGAGATAAATCTGCTACTTATGCTCTGTAAAACCTTTATAGCCTCTAAATGAACTTCTCCTCTGCAGCCGAGGTAAGTTTTGGTCTTGCTTTCCTGGGATGCTCTTCATGAGAGACGGTTTCATCATTGTGCTTGATTTTGCAAATGCACTTGACAATATTGTTCTGGCATGAACTATTCCAGAAAGACTGACCGACACATCTTACAATAATAACCGACTGTTCTGGTTAGTTAATTACCTAACTCCATGTGTATTATTTCATAGTTCAGTATTGTTCTAGAATGTAGAAAATAAATCACTAAACAAAAAAAATTCAATTAGAAGGCATGTCCAAACTTTTGACTGGCAGTGTATACAGTATGCACTGCATGGCTGATTCTGATTATTAGATTAGATACAACTTTGTCATTGTACTACAGTTCGCATCTAACCATTTCCACAATGCAGAAATAATGTGCATATATAAACAGTATACAATGAGGGAGGTAAATACATCGAGTTATAAGGATTTACGTACATAACTAAATTCACATTTTTGCCTTTAACATAGACTTCCTAAGAACTGTGTGAAACAGTGCTTACTGTGGCACTGGCTGTATGTTACTGTACGTTACTCCCACTGAGCTAGTTCAGTCGAACATTGTGGTTTATTTTGGTTAACAGTCCCAGGAAGCAGCAAACATGGAAATGGAACTTGGAGCTTGTTTTTTGTTCTTTACTGATTTATAATCTGCATTTAAATGCACTAATAAAAACATATTTCATAGAGAACTAGTCCACTACTGAGGTAAAGTCATGAAATCTAAAATGAGACAGAATTTGGATTTGTAGTAGCACTTTAATACGGGGAAAACAGTTTACTTAAAAAAAAATTACCTCTCTTTTTTAGCTGCATTTAATGTTTTCATTTCTCCACTAATCCATCTTCATGATTTTGCCATAAAAAGCAATCAATTAAAAAAAATAGGAAAAAAAAAACTAACATGATTTGAATTGTCTGTTCAAAACGACATTAAAGAGAGTCTTTGGTAAAAAGCTGACGCGGTCCTGTAGGAGTGTGTCTGAGGACTTACCCCAAGCCACAAACACACTTTATCTGTGGGCGGAACAGAGGCCTTGCAGTACACATTATCAGCCAATAGGAAATGTGTGTCCATTGGATCTGTAGTGTCCTGTATACAGGTAGAGACATTACAAAATATAGGAACAAACACAAGACAGTCAGTGCTAGATGTATATAATACATGGAGATCTATATGATGGAATAAATAACGTTGGTCTGACCTTTTTCTTCTGCATGTGCCGTAAGATTTCTAACGTCTGCTTGATTTGTGGAATCTGGTTTTTCAACCTGAAATAGCAAAACAAACAAAACCTCAACATGCGTCTTAACAACCTGAAAAAGAAATACACACCATTGAATTTATCAGTAATCCTTACTCACACACATGGTGGGATTGATTTTATATTACAATATAATTCATGAAAGCATTACAGTTTCCACAGTTTTAAAAGGAACAAAATCATTTACATTTAGGCATTTGGCAGATGCCCTTATCCAGAGCGACTTTTTTTTACCGACATATTTACCTAATCATACGTCTGAGAACTTGAGGGTTAAGGGCCTTGCTCAAGGGCCCAACAGGGACAACTTAGTGGTCGTGGGATTTGAACCTGAGACCGTCTGAACCATAGTCCAATGCCTTAACTACTGAGGTACCCCTGACCCAAATGCTCAATAATACTCAACTCCTTTATAAACAGAGAAACCATTATGAATTATGAACCAAAAGATCAATACGCAATTATAAATGCACTCTGACCCCAGGCTACTAACAAAGCTGTGATATACAAAGAATAAAGAATTTTGCTGTGCAGTAATGTACGTGTGATGAATAAAGGCTGAACTTAACTTAAAGGACATTTCTTTATATGGAGTGCAAGATCTCCTGGAAAAGAAGACTTTCTCTGACTAGACAATGAGTGCACTAACTACACTGTGGCACTAATGGGGTGCAGTGATGGAAGAGAAATATAACAGCAAACTTCTGACATGAAGCCGTCTGTAATGAATGAGAACATTCTTATTAAAGACAAAAGGCATTTAGAGCAGTGAAGTGAACATTTTGTTTTTTAGTGTCAGAAATTTATAATATTCGTCTATTAAATTTTATGTTTTTTTTTTTATTTCCGCTGGTGTGGTTGCTTTTAAATCTGGTAAAGAATCACAGGCAGCCAGTATAGTTACTGACTTGAAAAGAAATTATAAAAACAGTCTGCTGGTCTGACTTGACCAGTTGGATGTTTGACGATTTGACAACATACTATATTTTTAACGTTTAATGTTTTTAGTTCCACGGAACGGCAAAATATAAAAGCACTAGAATAACTAGATCAGAAGTAAAAATTTCCAAGATACCATGATTACAATATTTGAGAGGACATTTTGTAAATACACTAACCAAAGCCAAACAGCCAAAACAGCTTTAGTCACAGTAGCTGAGCTAGCACCAGTTTGATGAGTTCGTGCAAATTTAATACAAAGTTCCTTGCTAGCAAAGTAATACTTTGACTATGAAGCAACATTTCACATGAAAAATATCCAAATTCTCCAAACCTCATTTTTTTCTGAACCAGGTTTACTTCCATGTATTTATATTTCTGGTACTGTTCATCAAGCTTCCTCAGTACGGCATCCGCTGTGTCATTGCCAGGCTGCTTCATAAATGAATCTACATCTTCCTACAGAGCCGGAATAAAAGAACAACAGTCAATTCAGCAAACATTCAGGATGTGGCATTTGTTAAAAATGTGTGTAACTAGTACAATACTTCTACATTAAACACACAGTAGTATGTGAATTATAACACAGCCCATTGTGAATTATAAAACATTAAGTGTATTCAAGAAAAAAATACATTAAAAAGATCACATTTATTCATTCATTCCTTCATTCATCTCCTATACCACTTGTACGGTGTACAGGATCGCTGGGGGACAGGCCTATCCAATGAGACAGAGGGTGCCATTTTTTCTGGGCATACAAAGGGCAACTTGGGAACACCAATGAATCTAATCTGCATGCCTTTGGACTGCGGTAGGAAACCTACCAAGCACAGCGAGAACTCCACTCACACAGATGTAAGGCGGGAATCAAACCCTGGATGTGCAAGGCGACAGTGCTAACCGCTCTACGGCACCATGCTGCCTAGGTTCAAATTTATTACACTGTTTGGCATGGTGACTTTGTCAGAAGGTTGAGAGATTGATTTCCGCTAGTGTCAATGTTAGATCTTTGAGCAAGGTCTTTAAACCCTTGAGTGGCTCAGGACAATTCTAAGTTGCTTTGGATAAAAACTAGCCTTCAAAAATAAAAATACAAGAAAGATAAACATTAGAATGTCCTGTCCGTCCTGGGTTTCTTTGCTGGAATGACTGTCCCCTGGCTGTCTGAACTTTTTGAACAACGGATGAAAACCTGACTTTGCAGCAAGAAATGTAATCAACACTCATTTAAATTAACTGAATAGATCATTTGACTTGTCTTCCTGTTGTACTCACTCCACTCTAACAATGAGTAAGCTTCATATACAGTAGATGTCTTATACCCTGATCTTTATGGGCCAGCAGGAAGATATACAGTATAATAGTTAAAATGAGAGTTCGGAGCTTTTCTCCAGGTCTCTTAACATAAATGCGTCATAATGTAAAAATTATACACATTCACATTTAAATTTTATTTTGATCACACCCGTAATGAGAAGACCTTGACTAGGATTCAGTGTTTGTTTCCCATCATGATGTTCATGTTCTCATCAAATCATACACTTCATCACTGCTCAGAGCTACAGAACGGCAACGTTAGCAGGTTAAATAATAAAAACATATTCAGAAAGCAGTTCTTAAATAAGTTAATTATTTCACTTAAAGCGGCCACAAACTGAAAAATACCCGCAAGACCACGCCGGAGGTTTATAATAAAGGCGTGTGTTAGCTTTAGCCTGTTAGCCAGCGTGAGCCACAGCCTTAAAAGGACTCGGAGGAACCTCAGCTCCTGGACCGTGCTAGCACAGCGGGCTAAGCTAACGGCTAATCTCCATGAACTCTATATAAATATAATAACATGCAGTGAAAAGTCCGTTATTCAGGACATGTTGTATATCACTCTGAGCGGTGATTACTCACTACAAACACTGCTTCAGGAATCCCTAAATGCTTTTTCTTATTCGCAGCTCCGGCAGCGCTGTTCTCTATGGTGGCCGCCATTTTGGAAAGAGACAACGCGCTTCCTCTTTACGTAGATTTGCCTCAGCGGCGCGCGCGAGCCTTCAGCGTCAACGCTCCATTTGCACGTTTATCGGTTTTTGGAGTTACCATGGAGACAGATTTAACGCCTGAGAAATATAGATATATTTATATATACAGTATATTTAAAAATTACACGTTTAAGTAAAAAAAGGTTATTTTTTGTTTAAATAAAAATATAGAGAATTTTAAATCAAGGTTTAATATTACACATTATTTATTATGACTGTATGTTGTTGGTGAAGTTTAACCTTATTAGCATTTATTAATATTAATGAGGGAAGCGATACCTGATTGAATATCCTACAGTTAAAAGAATAGTTTTTGTTCAGATAAAAATGCTTTCTGATGTACCATGTTATTTCAACTTTGAATTAGTATAATAATAATAATAATAATAAATTGATCTTTCTGCATTTAATTGTATTTACGTTTGATGAAGTTTTATGGAAAAATACTTTTGTGCTGTTTAATCTACGCATTCAATGGACTTTGTTTTATGAAATTGAGTTGAGTGATGCAGTGTCGTCTGAGGGCCAGAAGAAAGTTTTTATTAATATATATATAATAAAAACTTTCTTCTGGCCCTCAGACGACACTGCATCACTCAACGGCATGCTTGTGCCATTAAAATTACTAAATGGGCCCAGCAATACTTCTCGAAACCACTGTCAGTATACACAATCTGCCGTGCCATCTGCGGATGCCAACTAAAGCTCCATCATGCAAAAAGGAAGTCATATGTGAACATGGTCCAGAAGTGCCATTGTGTCCTGTGGGCCAAGGCTCATTTAAAATGGACTGTTTCAAAGTGGAAAAGTGTTCTATGGTCAGACGAGTCCAAATTTGACATTCTTGTTGGAAATCACGGATGCCATGTTTCCTGGACTAAAGAGGAGGGAGACCTTCCAGCATGTTATCAGTGTTCAGTTCAAAAACGAGCATCTCTTATGGCATGGGGGTGCATAAGTGCATATGGGCAGCTTTCATGTTTCAGAAGGTACTATGAATGCTGAAAAGGTACAGCATATAAAGGATTAAGACAACGTTTATTTCAGGAAGGCCTCGTGTATTTCAGCAGGATACTGCAAAACTACATACTGCAGATATTACAACAGCATGGCTTCATACACTCAAAAAATATTTAGGCCTAACTATTAAGATTTATGCATTTTGATTGCATATAAAATTTCCATCCATTTGGATTACATATTTCTAGCATAACTAATAAACTTTATGTGATTCTTATTTGCAAGTTATATGTAAATGAAATGAGCAAGAATGAGATTCATGTATAGCGGATCAATAAGTCCAATTTGTTTTATATTCATAATGAAGAGATTTATGTATTATTACATAAATCCAACTTACTTTAAATGCATTTAGATAATTGTTAATTTATAAACTACATTAATTTATTAACATTTATATAGTTTATTCCTCCTAAATCCCAATATACAAGTTGAAATACAAAAACAACAGACCATCTTGTTTCATATTTTATTTATTTCATACATTTCATGTGTCAAGGCATATTTTAAGAATAACAACCAAAGACCTGATGAAAAAAATGGTAGCAAAACATACCAATCAGTGCTAGAGATGCAGTTCATCAATAAAAAAAAAAAAAAGTGGAATTTAAGGTAGACAGATAAAACAGGTAAACCTGCTAACAGCACTGCATACATTACAGTAACATTCAGAGCCATAAGGCTTAGTGGTGTCTTTGCACCTTAAACTTTTCTATGCATGTTTAATTGTGAGATTTTGGTATAGATTGAACATTCCACAGCAAATATTAAATAGCTAAAACCACCAATAACTAAATTCAACTTTCAAGCATTAAAGTTTAAAAGATAACTAAAACAATACAAACCACAGAACAAGTCAACCCACTTGCATTGAAAAAAGGAAATGTCTGTTAAGTAATCACAGAAGCATCTTAATTTTCAGTGCTTGGACTTTTGGTGACAGTTTGGTATTCTATTGTTCCAGCAGGATTTTCTGAAACACTTAAAACGAGTTCCTTAGGGTAGTGCACGTTAAATGCATAAATGAGTTCAAAAAGCATCACACCCATGTGTGCGGAGGATTTGCAGAATTTTCAAAACCTGAAATTATCACACTAACATCTGTAGGTTAATCTCCAGGTCCAGCACCCACTGCCCGAATGACAGAGATGCCCGTGGACGTCTGTGCAATTCCAGACTCAGCCTTTTTCACAGTCCTAGAGGGTAAATAATATACCAGCCACAATGATATTCAAAAAGCCATAAGGCACGCGCGCACGCACACACACACACGGCCCCTGTCGACTATTAATTTTGACCCCCGGCTAAGATATTAAGGGTCTCTTGAACACATCTACTAGACATTTAGGTCAGAAAATAGGGATGTAAATATAAATATAGAAAAAAAAAACATCCATATATATTTTAATTAGTAATAAATCTAATATTGGCCAATGAGAAAAATGCTAAGTGGCTAAATTAGCTTATATTTATTAGGGCCATGTGTAAGCTAGCTTGCTAGTGTAAAAATGTAGTTATTGCTGCTATCGCCCTCTATGGACTGGAGTGTGAAAAAGCTTCATTTCCACTTCTAAACAATTGCATTGGCAAGATTTGTATATAAATCAGTCTCATACAATTTAATTAATTGGATCTTGTTCTGCAGACTTTTTAACATTCTTTTTAACTGATTAAATTAAATAGTTTTTATATTTAACAAATTTTAATTAACTGTAACTAATCTGATTACATGTTTTTTGAAAACATGATTATTTAGAAATGAAAGGGCAAATACTTAATAATACACTACACCATGATTCTTTTTTTGAGTGTAGAACAAGAGTCCTTGTCTTGTTTTCTGTAGTGCAGTAACTGTTGTTTAACACCTGTTAGTGCCAACTCCAACGAAATCTGTTTCATTCACTATCATTTACATCACACACACACACACGCACATACCTGAGAGTGGCAAAGAACCTCAGTACAGTGATGTTGAAACCCAACTGTCAGCTAGTAGTTTAGTGATGTAATTGCAGAGTGACACAGAGACACCAGTGCGCACATATAAATGCTCGGTCACTTGCATAACCTACATGTAGAGACTCAACTCAATGTAGGAGCATGAATTAGTCTTTAGTCTGTCTAACTTTACTTAATACATTGTCTGCACTTGCCTCTGCCTTCACCTGTGATTTGTGCAGATTTCACTTTAACAGATTAAAGTTGCAGCACTGTCCAGGTCAGGATTTATCCCTTTATTACACAGTGACATTTTCATTTTCATTTCAGTGTAGCAAATCTGTCAAATATGACCACATTTAAGAAAGCAGATAGAAAGATAGTTAGATATTTTAGTTCATAGCTAGTTGGCTTTTGTGAGAGAAAATAAAATGAAGTATATATTTCCGGTTGGTTAACCCTGGCATTTTTGTTCCAAGTTATATATGAAATGTAAATATAAATATACATTTGATTATATTTGTGTTTAATGAAATTTTAAGGGGAAACACGTTTTTTTCCGGTATTATTTACACAGACACCAGCAACTGAATTTAATATACTGTACAGTATGTTTTAAATTATATTGAAAATAAAATGCATAGCAGTTTAAAAAAGAAATTTTACAGACATAATCAGATGAGAGAATAAATATCATTTATTCACACAATATCATAAATGATTAAGTCTGTGAAGTGAAAAATTTATTCAGTCTTACACACAGGAGCGATGATCAGTGGTGCTGTGTTTTTACCTCCTTGGTGTAAATGAGGACTGAAGAATGGATAGAGTTTCTCAGTGAAAGACTGACCAGTGAAAGAGTAGATATGAGATCTGGACTCCACATCATAAAAGGAGACCAGACCCTCCTCATAATCCACAAACACCCCCACCTTCTCCACCTTCTCTCTCAGTGTGAGGGGGACAGGGGGACTAGCAAGAGCCTTATACTGATTCTCATTCCTCAGTACCACAGTCCAGAATCCATTCTGGGGGCTCGCTGTAATCGTCCCCTTCCTGTTACTGGACTCTGCAGAGACTCCAAGCTCCCACTCAGTTTTCCCTCTGACCTGCACCTCATAATAAAATCTCCCTGAGGAGAAACTCTGCTTTCCTAAAACATTAACACAAGAATTAAACCTCTCTTGTGTATCAGGCAGATCCTGTCGTGTGCTTCCACATGTCACTTGTTTTCCATCAGCAGACAGGATGAGATAGGAATGAGCTGTATCAGGATCCAGAGTCACATCCACTGAGAGAAACACACAGTGTGTGATGTGAGTATACAGGTACAAAATATAAAACCATCACACAGTGGATCATATTCAATGGGATTTTAAAAGGGTTTGTAGAGGATTCAATTGATATATTTTAACATAAATCCTGTACATTTTATGGTAGGAGCTTGTCGTGGATGAGAAATATTGATGAGAAATGCTTCGCTCCTAAAAATGTAATTTTGTGACATACACACGTGGACAAAATTGTTGGTACCCTTCGGTCAATGAAAGAAAAACTCACAATGGTCACAGAAATAACTTTAATTTGACAAAAGTAATAATAAATAAGAATTCTATGAATGTTAACCAATGAAAGTCAGACATTGCTTTTCAACCATGCTTCAACGGAATTATAAAAAAAAAAAGTGAACTCATGGAACAGACCTGGACAAAAATAATGGTACCCCTAACTTAATAGTTTATTGCACAACCTTTTGAGGCAATCACTGCAATCAAACGATTCCTGTAACTATCAATGAGACTTCTGCACCTCTCTGCAGGTATTTTGGCCCATTCCTCATGAGCAAGTTGCTCCAGTTGTTTCCGGTTTGAAGGGTGCCTTTTCCAGACGGCATGTTTCAGCTCCTTCCAAAGATGTTCAATAGGATTGAGGTCAGGGCTCATAGAAGGCCACTTTAGAATAGTCCAATGTTTTCCTCTTAGCCATTCTTGGGTGTTTTTAGCTGTGTGGTTTGGGTCATTGTCCTGTTGCAAGACCCATGACCTGCGACTGAGACCCAGCTTTCTGACACTGACCAGCACATTTCTCTCTAGAATCCCTTGATAGTCTTGAGATTTCATTGTACCCTGCACAGATTCAAGACACCCTGTGCCAGATGCAGCAAAGCAGCCCCAGAACATAACAGAGCCTCCTCCATGTTTCACAGTAGGGACAGTGTTCTTTTCTTGATATGCTTCATTTTTCCGTCTGTGAACATAGAGCTGATGTGCCTTGGGAAAAAGCCATCTGTCCATAGGACATTCTCCCAGAAGCTTTCTGGCTTGTCAACATGTAGTTTGGCATATTCCAGTCTGGCTTTTTTATGATTTGTTTTCAACAATGGTGTCCTCCTTGGTCGTCTCCCATGTAGTCCACTTTGGCTGAAACAACGACGGATGGTGCGATCTGACACTGATGTTCCTTGAGCATGAAGTTCACCTTGGATCTCTTTAGAAGTCTTTCTGGGCTCTTTTGTTACCATTGGGATTATCCGTCTCTTTGATTTGTCATCAATTTTCCTCCTGCAGCCACGTCCAGGGAGGTTGGCTACAGTCCCATGGATCTTAAATTTCTGAATAATATGTGCAACTGTAGTCACAGGAACATCTAGCTGCTTGGAAATGGTCTTATAGCCTTTACCTTTAACATGTTTGTCATGTTCGAATCTCCTGAGACAACTCTATCCTTCGCTTCCTCTTGTCCATGTTGAGTGTGGTACATACCATGTCACCAAACAACACAGTGACTAACTGGAGCCCTATATATAGGCCCACTGACTGATTACAAGATTGTAGACTCCTGTGATGCTAATTAGTGGACACACGTTGAATTAACATGTCCCTTTGGTCACATTATTTCCAGTATTTTATAGGGGTACCATCAGTTTTGTCCAGGCCTGTTCCATGAGTTTATTTTTTTAAATACTTCTGTTGAAGCATGGTTGAAAAGCAATGTCTGACTTTCATTTGTTAACATTCATAGATTTTTATTTAATTATTACTTTTGTCAGATTAAAGTTATTTATGTGACCATTGTGAGTTTTTCTTTCATTGACCGAAGGGTACCAACAATTTTGTCCACGTGTGTAGTTGTATTGTTTTAGTTTTTCTGCAAATAAATATGTAAGTGTGACTGAAGAGAAGAGAAAAACATTTGAGAAAAAAACTTAATTCTGATGGACAAAAAGAGTTCAGTGAGTGACTAGTTATAAATATCTGCTTTTAGCTTTTGGATGTGAACACTGTCGAGTTACTTGGGAATTTGCACATCAACTTCCGCTTCAAACTCGAAAAAAGCCATAGTCAACTACAGGGGACATGAGGATGAACTCTGGAATCACTTTTTATTCTCACACTCACACCAAGTGAGTGAGAGAGAGAGTGAGCAAGAGGTCGATAACCTTAAATGAAAAGCCAGAAAAAGGGTACATCACTATTTCTGATAAATCTTAGCTAAATAAAATTTAAGCAACTACAACAACAAATTATTTAACTAAGCTTACACATACTATTCTATTGATCTTTTAGGAAGCATGTAATACACAACATCTAATTAATATTTTTGTGATACATGCAAACACTTAAACAACAATCATAGCATAACATAAATTACTGTTTCTTCCTTGTATGGGTACTATATTAATTACATCAAATATCAAATAACTCAGACTCAAGTGATAAGTAGTAATTAATAAAGTCCTTTGTGTAAGTAAGGAGCGGTATTATCATACCATCAGTGTCCCTGAGGTGACCAGCAGCCGATGCGCTTCCCTGTCTCACATGTTACTGACTGCGGTCTCTTGACTTAAATGCAGGCTTTTTGTCACAGATGGTGCTTGTAAGTCTGTACCTGTGCTCCATTAGTGGAGTAATGCATACTGTGACGTCATACTTTGAGCGTGTCACAATTGTTCTCTGTGGAATTACTTCAGCGCCACCATTTCACATATTTGACTTTACAAACACGACTCTAATATATATATACAGTACAGCAGACCAAAAGTTTGGACACGCCTTGTTATATAAAGAGGTTGAATTTGTATTATAGCAAGAAAAAAGCAACTAAGTAAAGAAAAACGAGTGGCCATCATTACTTGGTCAATGAACGTCAGTCAGTTCGAAAAATTGGGAAAACTTTGAAAGTTTCCCCAAGTGCAGTCACAAAAACCATCAAGTGCTACAAAGAAACTGGCTCACATACGGACCGCCCCAGGAAAGGAAGACCAAGAGTCACCTCTGCTGCGGAGGATAAGTTCATCCGAGTCACCAGCCTCAGAAATCGCAGGTTAACAGCAGCTCAGATCAGAGAGCAGGTCAATGCCACACAGAGTTCTAGCAGCAGACACATCTCTAGAACAACTGTTAAGAGGAGACTGTGTGAATCAGGCTTTCATGGTAGAATATCTGCTAGGAAACCACTGCTAAGGACAGGCAACAAGCAGAAGAGACGCGTTTGGGCAAAAGAACACAATAAAGAAAACTCTTTGAATGAGAAGGTGTGTCCAAACTTTTGGTCTTTTACTGCATGAGTGTAAAACACTGTTTAGCATTTCATTAAAATGACATTATATTTGAAAAGAAAAGAACTCAATGACTCATATAATAAAAAAATAAAGTTAACTTCTGTCTAAACATACAGATTTCTTACATTATTTTATCAGTAAAATGTAAATTGAAAAGGCTTTTGTTAAGTAGAAAAAGCTTTAATAGCTTTAGCTCATGTCAGGAATAGGGAGCTACAGTATAGTGAGGAGGAAAATGAGAGACACTTTAAGTCTTCATTAGCTGGAGAGATCTACAGATGAGAATAAGTCTGATGATGCAGTGGTGTAATGCTGATATGTACATTATAATATGAGAGGAAATCAGAAACCTGACTGTACCTGCATACTGCTGAATCCTCTTCAGTTCTGTAGAAACTAATTACAACAAAACATCACTTTCATTAATAGGCAGATTGTATCATATAATGTCTTGTTACATTAAATCCAACAATAATAATGACCACAACTATTATATAAATAATACTCACTTGTTTCCTTTAACTTGTCATTGAGTGCTTTAGTAAGTTTCTTATTGAGAGTCTGCTGAAGCTGAGACAGAGCTGTCCTCACAGTGTCCCCACTCAGATCAGTGTTAATACTGATCTCAGTCCAGTTCTTGGTGTGTGGAGGGCTGCACATGGAGGAGGAAATCTACAGTAGAGCAGGAGAGAGGAGAAATCCCTCAGCATGGTGAGTGTTGTTCTGTGATGTTCTGCATTGCCAGTGAGCAGAGAGAGGAACACTGACCTGTAGGAGGTGGAGATGCTCCTCCGTGTGTGAGAGCTGCTCCAGCTCAGTGTCTCTCCTCTTTAGCACTGTGATTTCCTGCTCCAGCTCTTTAATGAGTCCTTCAGCCTCCCTCTCTGCTGCTTTCTGCTTCTCCTCCATCACCTCGAGCAGCTCAGCCTGACTTCTCTCAATGGAGCGAATCAGAGCAGTGAAGACTTCAACAGTGTCGGCTTTCTCTTTCTCTGTGTTTCTCTAAAGGATCAACACATTTTCACTTTCATCATACAACACTGTATAATTAAATAATGGTAAACGCAGTTTATTAATTTCTACAATGAATAATGCATAAACTATTTTCCACACACGTTGCTGAGCTCTACTGAGTGTTTGATCTCTTGAATCTTCTTCAGTCGGTCCTGAATCATCTGCTGCACATCTGTCTGTGTTTTCCCCAGCTGAGTCTGAGGACCGAGCAGGAAGGAAAAAAAAAAAATTTTTCATTACATTTACATTGTCCTGGAATTTGAACAAGGAAATTGTCCATCTGCATTTCTCACCTTCCTCTCTCTGCTCTCCTCCACTATAGTAACAGTGTTGTGACTCTTGTGGTCTCCTTCAGTGCAGAACTGACACACACACGTCTGATCATCTCTACAGAACAGCTCCAGAGCTCTGTCATGTTTCTGGCATATGTAGTCCTCCAGGTTTTCCACAGGGTTTATTAGTTTGTGTTTCTTAAGTCTTGGAACGTGATTATGAGGCTCTAGATGAGATTCACACAAAGTCAGAACACAATCCAGACAGGATTTCAGGGCCTTCAGCTTCTCTCTAGTGCAGGCATCACAAAGAACCTGAGGTTTGTCAGGAACACTTTTCTTCTTGAAGTGATCTACAACCTCTCTCAGTGTTGTATTAATCTTCAGTTCAGGTCTCTTGGTGAATTTCTCTTTACATAATGGACAGTGAAAGTGTTGACTCGTCTCCCAGCACCGTGTAAGGCAGCTCTTGCAGAAGTTGTGTCCACATGGAGTGGTGACTGGATCAGTGAACACATCCAGACAGATTGAACACAGCAGCTGCTCTTCAGACAGGAGACTACTGGAGTCATGAGAAACTAAGTCTGATAGGAAAAAAGTTACATATTGTTAATTAAAAGTGTAGAAATACTGTAATTTGTCTCTACTTTGTCTCTATACAGTACACTGCATCTGTAGTGTAGGTGTAAAAACCACAAACCAGAATCTTTACAAATTTTACTGTACTGATTAGACAAGACACTTGTTTGGCTGTTATTTAATGTTTAACACAGTTTTATGAAGCACATTCAATTAATTTTGCAGCCAAGGTATTTACAAGTGTTTTGTAGCTCTTATATAACATCAAAACACAGAACGACCTGCATTAAAAGTAATAAATGTAATATATATATATATATATATATATATATATATATATATATTTTTTTTACATAAACCTTTGCTTGAGTGTTTTATTCCTCTTATACAGAATCAGTGCAGCATTTCAACAATAACGCATTTTTTTTAACAAAACCTCACTTTTTTCTGTAGTTATTTACATTGGGAATATATTTTTTAAATGTTTATTTGTAGGTTACCATATTTGTGTAGGTGCTTTCAGATATTTTACCTTACCTTACAATCATTTAATCATTAATAATCATTAATCATCTTGTCACTGAATTATTATATCATTTACAATATGAATAATGTTCGATAAATCCCCCATACACTGTAAAAAAAGATTTTTTGTAATTGTAAATAAAGATAGTATAATTTAAGTACATTTTACAAACAAATTCTATTTTGTCCTTTTATTTGAAAATGTTACGTTTAATTCAATAAGCTATTTGAGGTTTTGTTGTAATTTATTGCACTTTAATACATAATATTCAAATGGAGTAAACTCAAATGGAAATTACCAAGTGTTATTTAATTTGTATTTTGTCATTTAATGAACTAATGCAAAAATGGCAAACTCAAGTAAAGCTTACTCCACGAAGCCAGGCAATCTATGCGCATGCTCTCTTGGGTCAGAAGTGGCGCGCGGAAGAAAAGAAAACCAACGGATCTTTTCTCGAAGAAGGTTTATACACAGTAAGTTATGAAATATTTGTTTATTGGTCAATTTAGTTACGGTTGCAGTAAAGTTTGGAGCTATTAAGCTGTAATGGTGGTTAAAGATTTAACCATAGACTGTAAGTTAACGCGTTGATAGAGTTGAGTGCGCTAAACAACCGATTTGCACAAACAAAAGTTATTAGCAAGTAGCATCTGTGTCGAAAACAATTGTCTTTTATTTTACATGTAATCGTCGGAGAACTTTAATGTACAGTGAACTTTGCAATTAACTTTGCCGGACGCGATTGCTTGTGTGTTCACCTGTGTGAATAAATGATCTATGAATTATAAATAATCGTGCTATCTGAATTATAAATACTCGTTTTCTAATTAGAACACGTAAAGCCTCGTATGTCATATTTACGACCCGGAATGATTGATACCCGAGCCTCGAGATGGGTGGGCTTTAATTTTAAACGTGAAAGCCGTTAACCCCCCCATGGTGGATTAATGGAGAAGACTTGGTAACTTGATGGTTATATGTAGGTACTTACAAACTTTTTGGAACTTCATTAATTAAGAACAGTTTTAATTTCATTAGTATAGCATGGTGTGTGTGTGTGTGTGTGTGTGTGTGTGCGCGCGCGCGCGCGCGCGCAGGGACTTGTGTGTGTATGCGTGCATGCATGTGTGTGGTTGGCCAAAAAAGTGTTTGACTACAAAATCTTAAGCATGTTACTTTTATTTTCTTTTGTCTTAGATAAAGAACGAGTTCAGAAGGATAACCACAATTCCCCTCGAGCCAACCTTTCTGCAAAAATTGGACTATTCACCAAAGTTCCTGGATTTGTTTAAAATGAAGGTTGGGGATGCAGCCATAAAAATTCGAAGTGTACTAGATTCACTCAGCCAGGTAAATGTATTTATTGCACATCTGATATCCTGCTGCTTCCTGACTTTACAGATATGCAGTTCCCTTTCAAAAGTTACACTCGATGCTGCGTGAAAACGCTATGGGAACATCTCTTTGTTGCCCGGTTGTGAAGCCTGTGCATGTCAAAACCCCCGAATACCTTCGGCTTATAACCTCTGCCAGGCATGACGTCACCGAATAAGGTGCACCTGCAGGTTATAAATAGGAGTGAACTGGAAACATCTTCAGATCTTTTTGTCTTCAGGACCGCTTTGTGTTTGCGTGTGCATGTGCAAGCCATAACGAAATCGAAAATAAAAAGGAAAATAACAGCATTAACTCACCGATATGGCGGAGTTGCTTAAGAGATGCATGCCTCCGTGTGATAGATATCTTTCGGAGGGCGATCTTCATGAATTTTGTCTCGAGTGCTTGGGGGAGTGCACGCTCGCCTCGGGCTTCAGGGAGACTGTGATACTGGGATCTTCTCCTTATTAAGGTGCTTCGCGCGCTGCTCGCTTTCTTTAAAGAGAACAGGCGAGCGCATTCCTGGGGCTCGCGTGCTGATCTGGCAGACGTGCACGAGATGGAATTTCCAATTTCTCTCTCGTTCTTTCCGGATCAGGAAGTTTTAGCTTCCGCTTCGCAAGCGCGCTCCGGAGCCTCTTGTGAAGGAGCGGAGGAATCCTCCTCTCCCGCTTCCATGGAAGTAGCCTCCTCACAACGCTCCTCCAGTGCTGACCGAGCTTTTGAGGAATTATTAGAGGTTATAACGTGTGCGGTAGAGCGATTGCATATCAACTGGCCGCAGCAGCGAGATTCCCCCAAGCGTTCGAGATTGAATGACAGGTTTCTGTCAGGTGGCCGGGGGGAGGAGCCTCAACGTCTCTCCCTCCCCTTCTTTGGTGACCTCCATGATGAATTAACTCTTTCATGGAGCAAGCCGTATTCATCTCGTGTTTTTGTGCCTTCGACTTATTCGAATATCGTTGATGCGAAAGCACATGGTTATATGATGATGCATCCGTATTTTGAATTACATAGACAAGTGGCTGATTCTGGCCCAGTCTCAGGAGCTTCAACATTGTGATGTTGTCCTAGCCCATCGTCCTAGCCCATCTTCATTCTTTAGGATTGAGACTCAACGCCACAAAAAGCATTCTCCTTCCTGTTCAGAGGACAACATATTTGGGTGTCACATGGGATTCGGTCACAATGCGGGCATAGTTGTCTCCTGCTCGTGTCGAATCCATTCTCAACACCCAGAAGGAAATCAAGCTAGGCCAGAAGGTCATCACTTTCAGAAATCTTTAGGCCTCATGGCAGCTGCGTCCACGGTGATACCTTTGGGCCTTCTGCACATGAGAGCGTTTCAGCTGTGCCAGGGGGATTCATTCAAGGGCCAACCCCCAGAGGCTAATAAGGGTTACGCGCCGGGGGCTTCGTACCCTTTCTATGTGGTTCAGACCCCGGTTTCTGACTTTGAGTCCCACTCTAGGTTCGTCTTGTCGTCGCAAGATGCTAACAACAGACGCTTCCCTCACGGGCTGGGGTGCGGTCTTGGATGGCCGTCCAGGGAGCAAGGGAGCACATCACTCATTGGAGTGATGTGCGTGGCACATCAATTGCCTTGAAATGATGGCTCTGTTTCTGGCCCTGAAACACTTCCTCCAGCAGTTGAGAGGCTACCATGTCCTAGTGCGGGTGGACAGCACTGCGGTAGTCTCGTACATAAATCGCCAGGGTGGACTGCGCTCCTGCAGCTTGAACAAGCTAGCGCACCAGGTTCTGCTTTGGGCATAGGACAAGTTCCTGTCCCTCAGGGCGATTTACATTCCAAGGCAGGGCATATAAATGTAGGAGCAGACTTGCTATCCAGACAAGCTGTAAAACATGGGGAATGGAAACTCCACCCCGAAGTAGTCAGTCAAATCTGGGAAAGATTTTACGTGGCAGATGTGGACCTCTTTGCCTCACAAGAGGGAGCACAATGCCCCCTTTACTACTCTCTGACTCCTCCAGCTCCCGTTGGTCTGGACGCAATGGCCCACACGTGACCCAGATTACGCCTTTATGCGTTTCCACCTATAGTTCTGCTCCCAGGAGTCCTGGCAAGGGTCCGTCAACAGGGTTTGCGCCTCTTATTGATAGCGCCCCATTGGCCGACCAGAGTGTGGTTCTCGGATCTAATATCTCTCCTCGACGGCTCACCCTGGGTGATTCCAGTGAGGAGGGATCTTCTGTCTCACGCGCAGGGGACAATACTTCATCCCCGGCCTGAGCTCTGGAACCTTCACGTTTGGCCCCTGAACGGGACCAAGTAAGACATGCTGGGCTTTCAGCCAGCGTAATTGAAACCATTTTAAGTGCCAGGGCTCCCTTAACTAGAAGAACTTATGCCCTCAAATAGAGTGTATTTGAAAATTAGTGCATGGCAAGACATGTAGACCCAGTTCACTGCCAGATTGTTTCAGTGCTGGACTTTCTGCAAGAAAAGTTGTCCCCGGGCTTATGCCCTAGTACATTCAGAACGTACGTAGCCACTATTTCGGCTTGTCACACTCTGAATGATGGGGTTTCTGTGGGGAAGCACCATTTAGTTGCCCGTTTTATTCGTGGAGCTAAACGGTTGAGTCTGGCTTCTGTGTCTTAAGATGGTTTTTCTTATGGCTATTACTTCTTTGAAGAGGATTGGGGATCTGCAGGCTCTGTCAGTCTCCCCATCCTGCCTAGACTTTGCCCCTGGGCTAGTCAAAGCTATTCTGCATCCTCACCTGAACTATCTTCCCAAGGTTCCTTTCTCGACCATGCACCCAGTTGTTCTCGAAGCCTTCTGTCCTCCGCCTTTCACAGCTTCGGAGCAGGAAAGACCTCACTTACTGTGTCCAGTGAGTGCTCTTCGGATCTACGTCCCCCGCACTAGCCAGTGGCGTACGTCAGAACAGCTCTTTATTTGCCATGGGGGTCGCAACCAGGGGGCGGCTGCCACTAGACAGACTCTGTCACACTGGGTGAGAGATGCCATTGCCCTAGCCTATGAAGCGCGTGGTCACACTTCGCCTCTGGGAATCAGGGCTCACTCAACCAGGGGGATTGCCTCATTGATTGCCTTGGCAAGAGGGGTCCCCCTGCAGACCAAGATCTTGTCTCCGAATCATTCAGACTGTCTCTTATAATTTGAAGGAAGAGATAAAACCGAGACTGCCAAAATTCTGAAAAACTATGGCAAAAAATGCTTTAAAAAACTACATTCAAAGCAACCTGAAAAACTATATCAAGTAAGAACAATAACTGCTTTAACCTCAAATAGTAAGCACACCAAATATTGATTTAGTCAGTAGAAAGTACGTGAAAATCAATTTATGAAAGCATTTTGAAATAATTCCCACTTTACAGAATTTTTACACAAGTGCCTAAAACTTTTTACAGTACTGTAGCTTTGCAGGTAGTTTTTAAGTGTCTTGCAGTTGCAGTTCTTCTTCTTGTTTCATGTAAAAACATATTTAATGATTGTGAGACCAAATCTCTGTGTGGAGCACTTATAACATTAAAAATTTAAGAGAACATGTAACTTACTATCCCTTATTGTAAACACTTTGCACTTATTTGTGTATTTGACAGCATGTCAGCAGAAACATGATTAAAGATATTGTAGCTTCACCAATCACGTAATGAAGATCATTAAACTGGGCAGCACTGCAGGAGAGGAAGATGCCAACATAGCTGACGCCATCATCGTCATTTAGGGAACTGAGGTGCTGTTGGGATGTAAGAGTCTCACAAATGCGTCCCTTCTGCTCATGGGCCTCATTTACTCCCTAAACTTAAGCTATCCCCCAAAGCTGAGAAAAACCTTTGAAGTTTTTTCAGAAAATCTTTCTTTGGCTGGATAGTTTAAAGTTTTCTCTAAAGGTTAGCTCTTTGCATAGAAAGCTACTAAAGTAAGTCTGCCAGTGGGCCATTTTGTTTGACACGGACACTTTACTTTTGTATTTTCAGTTTTTGTATTTGTTCATTTGTTTGGCAAGTGAGCATGTTCTTTAAAAGTTTGTTAATGTAAATTAGAGCCAAGTTTGTTCTGTATTGTATTGGTTAACAGAACGTTATAATGCAGTTTTATGTAAATAGTGAAGTGCTGCGGGAGAGAAAACTTTATTATTTATTATTTGCTTCATCACAGTGTTGTATGTAAGATTACAGTTAAGCAGCTCACGTTAAATTTTTGTGCTCTGTTTTGTATACAAAAACACATTGAAAAATCTGTGATAGGATAAAGATGTTTAATTTAAATACTCAAGAAAAATTTCTTTTTTTCTTTTTATTGAAAACATCAGTAGTAATACATCGCAAATTAAGTAATATTTAAATAATATTTAAAGTAAAGATTACTCATGATAACAAAGCAAAAAAGTGCAATAAATCATAATATATTTATGAACAAACGTCAATAATATTTACTGGAAATTCCCAAGTAAACTTAACTTTTAGAAACTTTAATTAATTCTTAAGTTATGTTGTGGTTTTTACTTTGCAAATTCTTGTAACTTTACTTGTCTTTTCTGAGTGAAAATTGTTTCCAAGCTTTTTTCAAGTAAATCCTACTCCAAATTTTTTACAGTGTAGGTACATGATCAGTGGCTTTTATAAGACACATTACACGTTTTCTTATTTTAATAAATAAGAATATTTGATTATCGATGAAGTAAAAAAAACACTTAAACCATTTATTAAGATCAGTTTTATTTAAAGTAAATGTCAAAAATGTATTATTAGTGACAATCCTTTGTTAAATGATGCAGCAGATCCACCATGCAGTATAAGCATTTAACATGTATAACTTACTTGAACCTGGTTCTTCCATGCTGCTCCTCCTTCTGCTTTTTGTTGGTAATAAAGATTCAGCCATTTACTTCCTCCTGTGTTTTAACCTTTTCAGTAAGAAATCATATCATTCAGTTCACACATGTAACAGTATGAGGCGTAACTGATTTAGTAGTTACTGATTAGACTTTGATTGCATGTCAACCAAAGTTTCTGACTTGCTAATATGTTTGTATATGTGTATTTTACTCATTCTTGACCTTTGTAACACGCTAACACGCGCGCGCACGTACAAACACACACACACACACACACACACACACACACACACACACACACACACACACACACACACACACACACGCACCTTTATTTTTTGTTAATGAGTTTGGTTTTCAGTATTTCTGTATTATAAACGTAATACTGTTGATGTTTAAACACTATTTATCTAGTGTTATCTATACTATAATCAGCTTGTATTTCAGTGTCAGTCTCCGTCTGACATTGTTAACATCTGGAGTTTATCCTGATAAATAACACACTGACAAAACCTCTGAACTATAAAACATCCACAAATGTACATACCAAGAAAATATCCTGGAGTTAATTTCAGAAGTTAATCTAAAAACTCAGCGTCTCCTCGATGTGATCTAACACCTTTCACCTTTACTTCAGTCACTTCCTTCTTCACTTCTCATTGGGTAATAAAGTGACAGTTCCACATATGATCACAGTGCAGTGTGTCTCTACCTCTCTAACTTCTGCTCGTGTGTATTTATACACTAATTTTAATTTTGTGAAGCTACTTTGAGACAATGACCATTGTTAAACAATTGTTTCTTCTGCAGATTATCCTGATTATTGAATAAAATTTATTTCTTGGCAAAGTCATTACATCTTTCTACCAGCAGATGGCAGCTATTAGCTTAAATAGCGGATTAATTAATTAATTCATTTGTTTAGGATCACATGCTGGAATTACTGTATTTTATTGGTGATTAACATCTTTTGAAAATTTTCTTTTTAATATTTTGGATGATGGAGAAACATGGGCACTGAATAACTGGATAACCAATTTGACATTTTATGGTGCATATCAATTAAAATGCGAAGCATTGGGATAAATAACAAAAGAAGGAAAAAGTAGAAAGATTCATTGACATACAGGCAAAAATAATCCTCCTTGATGATCAGTTTACTACTACTACAACAACAAAAAAAAACAGAATAAGGTTAGAATGACATACTTTTCCACTCACATTTTACATCACATACAGTGGAACTGTACTGTTACATCACATAACGTGGTTTACGAGTGTTCCGCAAACTGAGCAAAGATTTGTAATTAATTTTTAATCATAAACTGTGCAAGTATTAGTTTACAAGCGCCAAGTATCATGTATCACGCATGCGACTCTTATTTTGACTCCGAGCGGCAAGTGATCACAACTGAGCCAATGATTTTTCTCTCTCTTGCGCTGCGGGAATTATGGGTAATCATCTCCCCTGCTGCTCTTAGTGCTCGTCTCTTACTGGTATAATCAACATCTCCCTCTCTCTTCTATGTGCACGCGTAATTTGACACTGTGCCCCACACACACTGACACAGGGGCGGAAAAATGGGGTATGCAGTGCATGGGGGTGCCACATGGAGGGCAGCACCATTGTGGAATTTTTCTTTTTGAAAATTGTCTTTAATAAAGCTTTTAAAATATTAGAAAAATTATATTTTTTAGAGACTATTTTTGTTTAGCATTATAAACGAGTAAATAAATAAATAAATAAATAAATAATATATACCAATTGAGCCCCACCCCCCTATAGTTGCCAGTCACGTATGCAAAATGGACAGAAGAGGGAAGAACAGAACTGACTCCTTTTATGCTTCCTGAATCGCGACCGTACTACCTCCGGGTCCTCGTGCCGGTCGTGTTAGGAGTGCACATGACAGTACCCCCCTGTCCAGGACTGGCAAACAACGGTCCTGGGGTGGAGGATACCTGAAGACGGTAGTCCCAGATGAGCTCGGGGTCGAAAATGAACCGTGCCGGAATCCAGGACCGCTCCTCGGGGCTGTAGCCCTCCCAATCAACTAGCCCTCCCAATCAACTCTGCCCCGAGGCCGCGAATCAAGGATCCGACATATGGTATAAGCGCCCTCAATGATTCGAGGAGGAGGAGCAGGGTGGGTGGGTGTAATCATAGGGGAAGTGGTGAAGGGCTTGAGTTGGAATATATGGAATAACGGGTGGATCCGGAGCGCCTCAGGCAGCTGGAGCTGGTATGTGACAGGATTAATCCCGAGGGTGATGCGGTATGGGCCCATGAATCTGGGGGAGAGTTTCCGTGATTCTGTCTGTAGGTGTAGGTTCATGGTAGATAGCCATACCTTGTCACCTATCTGGAACAGTCGTCCCGGAGTGTGTCAACGGCGATGTTGGTCGGTGTCGCAGGTGTTGGAGCGTCGTTTGCTTGGTTCCAGAGCCGTCGACACCGGCGGACCAACTGTTGGGCCGACGGTACTTCAACCTCCGGTTCTTGATGGTCGAACATCGGAGGCTGGAAACTGTAGGATGCCTCAAATGGACTTAGATTGGTGGCGGAGGAGACGTGGAGGTTATGTGATAATTCTGCCGAAATGAGGTAGCAGGCCCAGGAGCAGTGGTGATCAGCCACAAAGCACCTCAGGTAGCGCTCCAGTTGTTGGTTGGTCCGTTCCGTCTGACCGTTGGTCACCGGAACCGGTGGAATTGATCAGACGGCAGAAGGCCTTCCAGAACCCTGAGGTGAACTGGGGCCCCCTGTTCGAGACAATGTCCCTTGGGAACCCATGCAGGCGGACTACGGGTTCTAATATCAGACACTGCATGAAAAGAGGTGTATCTGTACTGGGAAATTCCCCTATACAGCATTGATTTTCGGAAGTATCTACAAGTACCACTGACTGTATACATCAAATTCCATTGATACCAATTTGGATGTATCTCGCTGAGGAATCCTTCCATGGTACAGCCATTTATTGCCATGGCAAATAATCCACTCAAGGATTTTGTCAGGAGACCTTCACACCTCAAGTCCCATTTGTATTTTACACCTTTGCACAACTCTGCTCTTCCCTATTGGTTTTTTATCTCTACATTGATTGGTTGTTTAAAAAAAACACTCTCAAAACCCTGACATCTATTGGGACATTACCCAGTCACTACGTTTTATTTAGCCCAACCCAAGCCCTCATAACTTAGTGACTTGATTGGTTATTGGGCAGATATGTACACACGTGGACAAAATTGTTGGTACCCTTCGGTCAATGAAAGAAAAACTCACCATGGTCACAGAAATAACTTTAATCTGACAAAAGTAATAATTAAAAAAAAATTCTATGAATGTTAACCAATGAAAGTCAGACATTGCTTTTCAAATATGCTTCAACAGAACTATTTAAAAAAATAAACTCATGGAATAGGCCTGGACAAAACTGTTGGTACCCCTAAAAAATACTGAAAATAATGTGACCAAAGGGACATGTTAATTCAAGGTGTGTCCACTAATTAGCATCACAGGTGTCTACAATCTTGTAATCAGTCAGTGGGCCTATATATATGGCTCCAGGTAGTCACTGTGTTGTTTGGTGACATGGTATGTACCACACTCAACATGGACCAGAGGAAGCGAAGGAAAGAGTTGTCTTAGGAGATTCGAAAGAAAATTATAGACAAGCATGTTAAAGGTAAAGGCTATAAGACCATTTCCAAACAGCTAGATGTTCCTGTGACTGCAGTTGCACATATTATTCAGAAATGTAAGATCCATGGGACTGTAGCCAACCTCCCTCCATTGATAACAAAGAAAAATTTATAACAAATCAAAGAGACGGATAATCCGAATGGTAACAAAAGAGCCCAGAAAGACTTCTAAAGAGATCCAAGGTGAACTTCATGCTCAAGGAACATCAGTGTCAGATCGCACCATCCGTCATTTTTTGAGCTAAAGTGGACTACATGGGAGACGACCAAGGAGGACACCATTGTTGAAAACGAATCATAAAAAAGCCAGACTGGAATATGCCAAACTACATGTTGACAAGCCAGAAAGCTTCTGGGAGAATGTCCTATGGACAGATGAGACAAAAATGGAACTTTTTGCCAAGGAACATCAGCTCTATGTTCCCAGACGGAAAAATGAAGCATATCAAGAAAAGAACACTGTCCCTACTCTGAAACATGGAGGAGGTTCTGTTATGTTCTGGGGCTGCTTTGCTGCATCTGGCACAGGGTGTCTTGAATTTGTGCAGGGTACAATGAAATCTCAAGACTATCAAGGGATTCTAGAGTGAAATGTGCTGGCCAGTGTCAGAAAGCTGGGTCTCAGTCGCAGGTCATGGGTCTTGCAACAGGACAATGACCCAAAACACACAGCTAAAAACACCCAAGAATGGCTAAGAGGAAAACATTGGCCTATTCTAAAGTGGCCTTCTATGAGCCCTGACCTCAATCCTATTGAGCATCTTTGGAAGGAGCTGAAACATGCTGTCTGGAAAAGACACCCTTCAAACCGGAAACAACTGGAGCAGCTTGCTCATGAGGAGTGGGCCAAAATACCTGCAGAGAGGTGCAGAAGTCTCATTGACAGTTACAGGAATCGTTTGATTGAAGTGATTGCCTCAAAAGGTTGTGCAACAAACTATTAAGTTAGGGGTACCATCATTTTTGTCCAGGCCTGTTCCATGAGTTTATTTTTTAAAATAATTCTGTTGAAGCATGGTTGAAAAGCAATGTCTGACTTTCATTGGTTAACATTCATAGAATTCTTATTTATTATTACTTTCGTCAGATTAAAGTTATTTCTGTGACCATTGTGAGTTTGTCTTTCATTGACTGAAGGGTACAAACATTTTTGTCCACATGTGTAGATAGACCCTATCCACCCCCCACCCCCTCACAGTATTATACATCCTCTACATCCTTTAAGAAATGACAATAGAATTAATTTATTAATGTCAATAAGAATTTTTTTTATTAAAATCAAATCAAACACTAATAAATGTACAAAACAAAGTATGAATGATGAAAAAAAAAACCATGAAATATGGAAAAAATTAACAAATGTGCATTTATGAAGGTGCAATTAAATTGAAAGCAATACTAAAATAAACATGCACCAGTGCTTGTTAGATGTACAAAATAAATGTCCTTCTAGCTCGGTCCCATTAGATATTACACGCTGACGGCATGGCACACAATGGCATTCTCCTCATTAGACATCAACTCCAGCATTGCAGTCTGCCATAGTTCTCTCTCTCTGCATCTGTGTGAACAACCCTACACCTTGACTTCAGCAACTGCAAAACACACCATATGTTAAACCCTAGAAACACTCAGAAAGTACTGAACTTAATATATAGATGAATTTGTACACTTACTTATCTGTGTCGGTTTTTAGCCCCTGTCTTAAAAGAGTCTTAAGTCTGAGACTTTCCTGGCCGAGACAAAGAGTATTTCCTCTGAAATGTCTCATAGTAAGTCCTGTAACATGCTGGATAAAATAAATAAATAAAAAATCAGTGACAGAAACAATTATAATTATTAGAGGGACAAAAATAAAAGGACATGAAAATAAATATTATAACAATTTCTGATTACTCTTTATACACTCAAGGTCTGCATCTGCAAAATGTTTGTTTCTGAATTATTCAGGCTCCTTACAGCTTCCTGTAATGTTGAATTAAAACCGCTTTAATACATACATTTGTAAACAACATTGTATTATTCAGACATGACAAACTTTTAAATATGCTATGCACCTACAACAATGCAAGTAACAAAAAGTAGATGTGTAGCTAAGTGCTTAGGCTAACTTGGCAAGGTATAATTTACTACTATATTGTCAGCTAACATAAAGTTCAACTTAGCGCAATGCCAACGTTATGCGCGTAAAGGCTCTTAACTCTTCTATGCACATGGCTTGACTCTTCCTGCGGTCTTCTTTCATCAAACTTGCGCTCAAGTGCATCAAGACGCTGGAGCTCTTTGTCTCAAGCTGAAGAGACAAAGGCACACTATGGCCAATCCCCCCCCACCCAGCTATGATAAGAAGTACAGCACCTCTTTCTGCTGGTCGTTAACATACAAAAGGCTTTTACTGTGAGGACTTCTAGAAAGTTTCACCGATTCCCGTATACATCCACATAGATGAGGTGTCTGGTCGTTTCACAGAATTTCCTTTTGCAGTCAACCTTTCCATGCACTCTGCCTCAGACATCTGGAAAACTTAAAGATTTCCCATACCATATTTGTCCGGATACAGCTCTTTTCATGTAGTGAGTTTGGCTGTGTTTTTGGCTGACGGGAGTCCAGGGAGGGCCACCAGATGGACAGCTTTGGAGAACCGGTCGACGATCGTGAGGATGGTGTTCTTTCCTTCAGAAACCAGCAGGCCCGTGATGAAGTAGATGGCAATGTGCGTCCAGGGCCGACGGGGAACTGGGAATGGTTGAAGTTCTCCTGGTGATGGTTGATTGCTGTCTTTGGCCCGGGTGCACACTGGGCATGCCTGGATGAACTCATTAATGTCCCTCCTCATGTTAGGCCACCAGAAGGCACGTTGGATGAATTGTAGAGTGTGTCGCCTTCCAGGGTGGCCAGAGAGGAGGGAGGAGTGCCCCCATTGAAGAACCTCTGGCTTGACGATGTTGGGCATATAGAGTTGCCCAGGCGGCACACCTGCCGGTTCGGTCTCCGCAGCCTGTGCTTGCCGAACCCTCGTCTCTATGTCCCAACATATATGAGGATGTCGTCTAGGTAGATGAACACCCATCGACCTAACATGTCTCTTAGAATGTCATTAATGAATTGCTGGAAGACAGCAGGGGCGTTGCAGAGTCCAAATGGTATTACCAAACTTTCATAATGGCCGGTGGGAGTGATGAAGGCCATCTTCCACTTATCGCCCTCCCTGATGCGCACCAAGTTGTAGGCGCTCTGGAGGTGCAACTTAGTAAAAATGGTGGCACCAGAGAGGGCGTCCAGGGCAGAGTTGGTAAGAGGCAATGGATGTCGGTTCTTGATGGTGATGTTGTTGAGTCTCCGATAATCGACACATGGGCGTAAGATGCCATCGCGTTTCTTCACGAAGAAGAACCCCGCTTTGGCAGGTGAGGAGGAAGGCCGGATAGTACCTTGGGCAGATAATGTGTAGATTACCGCGGGGTGGCATGGAACCTGGCTGAAAGTCGATGGCAAGGTCGTAGGGGCAATGAGGAGGTAGGTGGGTCGCCCGTCTTTTACAGAACACCTCAGCCAGGTCCCGGTAGGCACTCGGGATGTTGTCTGTGTCGACCTTGGGGGCCTCGGACTCCCTAGAACACGTCCCAGCCACGGCCCGTATGCAAAGTTCAGAACAAGTCGGCCCCCATTGTAAGATCCGACTTTGTGTCCAAGATATGAGCGGGTTGTGGTGAAGTAACCAGGGGTGTCCGAGAATAAGAGGAGACGAAGAGATGAGGGTGATGTAGAAGTGGAGCTGTTCCTGATGTTGGCCAATCTTCATGGTGATGGGTTGGTTTTGGAAGGTGATGGGGCTGGAGGAGAGGGGCCAACCATCGACAGATGTAATATTTACGGGCTGGCATAATGCCTCAATCTTTACCCCCAGTTTCTTGGCATAAGAAGAGTCAATGAAGTTACCAGCAGCACCAGAGTCGATGAATGCGATACTTCCGACCCGTTTGTGGCCAAACTGGTGGTCAGGGTGGTGGAGAGGGAGATGGAACCTGGTGAGTCACTCTCACTCCTCACCGGGGCTGCGCGTTTCCCGGGCGCAGAGGACAGATGACTCGGTGGTGCGCTGCTGACCCGCAATATGCGCAGAGGCCCTCTCTAAATCGGAGCAAGAGTTTACACAAATAAACCCGCGTTCTAATAACACACACTCAATCGAAAGCGAAACCCAAGAAAGTGAGTACTCACGATTAGACAGACAGAGCGTCGGTGATAGCATGGGCAAACTCAATGACTGAGCAATGTGTGGAGCCATCTTGTCTCCTTTTATGCTTCCTGAATAACGACCGTACTACTTCCAGGTCCTAGTGCCGGTCGTGTTAAGAGTGCGCATACAACAGCAGTGGTCCTCTCCTTTGCCTTCTGTATCAAGAAGAGTTACAGGGTTTAGAACTATACATATTTTCAGTAATGTTTCTCATTTTCACGCGTTTTAGTATTATACCTTAACCACTCTGGTGCAGATAAATGTGATGCTTTTCTATATAAAAACATTGAAACTACATGAGGAGCTAGAAATGTCACATTTCTGTGACCCACTATACAGTATATCTATATATTTTTAGGCTAGACCTGCTTTCTCAGTTGCTGGTACTGCACATAAACACATGGGTAATCCTGCTGCTATAGGATGTGATTTGGCTGAGAAGTAAACTACAGGTCGTATTATTAGGGCCCATGCACTATGGGGTGCGCAGGAGCCTCTTGTTTTTCCTAAGGATTATTTTTTCCATCCTTTTGGACTTTTTGGGGGTCTTAACATGCTCAAAAACACATGAAACTTGGTAGACAGGTTGGAATCTGCTGCCATTCGGATGCCTGAAAGTCGTGTGGCCCGGAGCCTCCAGGGGCCCCCACATGAGATTTAGCTGGATAGCTCATACACACTTTCACATAGGCACACGAAACTCGGTACACATTTAGAGCTCTTCAGCCAAACAACTTTTGCTCTGCATGTCCTGGGCTCAACTCTTGGGTCATTTGCAAAAACACACCCGATGGATTTTAATATACTCCTGCTAGGGAATTTATACGATCGCCACCAAACCAGGCCGATGTGATCTATAGACATTGAGGATGCAAAATTGTGGAGGACTTTTTTTTATATCTCAAATGGGTCAGCCGTGATAATGCCTTAAACTTACACAGAAAAATTATTAATAACTTAAATCTATATGGCATTATATTGAGTGACATTATATTCAGTGGCACGTTCAGTGACATCACGTTCAGTAACATCATAGTGTGATGCTTTTTCTTAAGCATCTGCAGCCTATTGTACACATTAATATCACAAATGTTAACACTCTCACACACACACACGCACACACCCACATAGATGCACTTATATCACACACACTTTACAAATGTTAACACTCTCACACTCACATCACACACAGAAACACACTTACATCACACACACATTACAAATGTTAACACTCACACAGATGAACACACTCACGCATACACAAACACACTCATATATCACACACATACACACACACACATCACAAATACACACACACATCACAAATACACACACACATCACAAATACACACACACACACACAACAAGCAACTATGTTTATTTTTATTCTTAAATATTATTATTATTATTATTGACTATTGAGGATTGCATAGATCAAGATTAATCTTTCTACAGTATCACTTTTATAAGAATAATGTCAATTTTTTTCTTGTAGTTTAAAATTTTGGAATATTTTGGATTAATACTTGACATTTTGTCTTGTGCCAAAAAAATTTGTCCTAAAGATTTAACTTGCGTTTATATGAATTGTAGATTTGATAGGGCTTTGTTTATGACCTTGTTTTGCGATAATATGGAGGTGCTTGTGTGTGCACTCAAAAAAATTAATCATGGCGTAGTTTCTTATTAAGTATTTGCATCCCTTTGATTTTATTTAAATATTCTTTTTTTTTTCTCCAAAATTATGTAATCAGATTACTTACAATTAATTAAAATTTGTTAATTATGAAAACTATTTAATTTTAATCAGTTGAAAAGTATGAATTTAGTTAAAATGTCTGCAGAATAAGTTCCAATTATTTAAATTGAGACTGATTTACATACAAATCTTGCAAATGGAATTGTTTAGAAGTGGAAATGAAGTTGTTCCACACTCCAGGCGGTAGAGGGCGATAGCAACAGCAGGTGAAGCAACACTTTCATTAACATTTTTCATGATTTGTTGGTTTCTGCATATGTATATATATTTTTAGCGTTGTTGATATCGGATTACACTAAGATGTTTAGTCCACTAGCTTGCACATGGCCCTAATAAATATAAGCTAACTATAGCCATTTAGCATTTTTCTCATTGGCCAATATTAGACTTATTACTAATTAAAATATATAGGGATGTTTTTTCTTTTCCATATTTATATTTACATCCCTTTTTTCTGACCTAAATGTCACATAGCTGTGTTCAGGCCTTAGCATCTTAGCCGGGGGTCAAAATTAATAGTCGACAAGGGCCAAATGTGTGTGTGTGTGTGTGTGTGTGTGTGTGTGTGTGTGTGTGTTTGCTCGTCTAATGGCTTTAAAATATACAAATATCACTGTGGCTGGTATTGGTATTAACAACTCATTCTCTTTATTTATATAATAAAATTCAAAGACTGAGTCTGGAATTGCACAGACGACCACGGTCATCTACAGAGGTGTGAAGAGGGGAATGTCTATTATCGCCGCGCTCACCGCCGCGACAAAACAACAGAGGCCAAAATAAATCAATCAAAGTAATTTGTGAAATGAACGCCAGGTGGCGCAAAGTGTCATTTTCCGACATCTCGGTTTTAAAATATAGTCATGAAAAATATTAAGTCATAAAAAAGTCAAAACAATATGTTGTACGAAGAAATATTACAGTGATGGTAATTTCCACATCTGTGTATTTTATACAACAAGCATGAAAAATCTGAACCAGAACTATTGATAGTTGCTGTACAATAATGAGTAAAAAAAAAACATTGAAGTTGAACATTGAAACAAGTTCACTAGCACTCAAAAAAGACTCTATAAAAATGCTGTGTTGTTTCTGTAAACACATTGTTGGGTTGTTTATGCTGGGTCAAAATTCTGGGTTATTTCGGGTACTTTAAACACATTGTTGGTTTGCTCATGTTGGGTCAAATGAGATGTAGTGAGTCATTTACAAATGAACACCTGGTTGGGTCATTTTGATCCAACAATTGGTTTATTCTTTATTATCTGGTTTCTCCAAACGGCAGCCTGCAAAATGTTTGAAATATTATTATTAGTGGGTTACAAGTTGTCACGGCGTGCGCCTGCGATGGGCTTGCGCCCAAATCAATATCGCTCCTCGCTCACTAGCTAGGTGGCCTCTCCTTCTGCTGGTGCTCAAAGGAGCAGGGCAGCGGAATTCAAACTCATAAATGCCAAAAAGTTCTGAATACTCAAAATGGTCTATTAATTTGACCTAATTGCAATTATTTAAGTTAACAGTACTCAATGTGTTTAATTACTTTGACCATTAGGGTTTACTGTGTAGTGATGAAGATAATCATGTTTAATTAAACATTCAAATGCAAGTAATTCACCTCTCCCTCTTATACATTCAGAGAAACTAAAATGCACCCCTCTCCACTTTAAGAACCTCTTGGATCTGAGGCTCTTCTGAAAACCTGCAGTGCTTCAGGCCTCTTTTTAAAGTTCTGTAAATTTCATCTTCTGGATTCCAGATTCTAAAATTGACATTGTTACCATTTTTAATCCCTGGAATGGAAGAAACTGAGATTTTCCTCATCATAACATGAATTGTATTGTTTTAATCACTCTATACACAACAATTTTCTTTGGTATTTTTTTATAAAATATTACAAATTTATATTTGATAAAAAATGAAAATAAAAAACAAAAGAATAGACCATTTGTATTTTCATTTGTAAAATAGCATAAAAATCACGGGTTGTGTATAGAGTGATTAAAAACAGTACAAAGCATGTTATGATGAGGAAACTTTCCATCTCTTCCACACTGACTGACTGCCTAACTTTTGTCAGCAGAGCCTCTGTTTCACTGAATAATCCACGACTTTTCATGAATATGTTAGAGCTATTGACCCCTCTCAGGTGACGCCGCCCCCCCTCAACCCACACACCAAAACACACAGAAAGGATTTTTAAAAGGGTTTGTAAAAGATGGCATTTATTTTAACAGAATATTTGTACATTTTATTGTAGGAGCTTGTCATGGATGAGAAATATTCATGAAAATGCTTTCCTCTTAAAAATTCACTTTTGTGATATAATTATTTTTGGAAAAACAAATCCAATACTAACACACACTGTAAACCCGATGCTCAAAGTAATTAAACATATTGAGTACTGTTAATTAAAACAATTACAATTAGTTCAAATTAATAGACCTTGGTGAGGTGAACTTTTTGGTATTTATGAGTTTGGAAAGTTTTTGTTAGCTAAGGAAATTTGATATTTTAAGCCACAGTAACTGTCTCCTTAAAGGTCCACCAACTTAAAATCTTTCAGCCTAGCGTTTTTGTGTCTGACCTCATCAATGCACATGTAAACTGCCCACATTGAATCGTTTTGATCAAGATGGTGGATTGGTCTGCCTTCACATTATGCTGTAAGTATAATCTTTACAAATCTGGACACCCTAAAGTACCAAATTCAACTAATTTTTTTTTTTTTGGTCACATACACAGTCATACACAGTATGATATGCAGTGAAATGCTTATACGACTGCCCATGACCTTAAAAAAGTTTACAAGAAAAGAGGAAATAAATAGTGAAAAAAAAAAAGTCAGTTTGAGACCTTAAAAACAATTTACAAGAAATAAGGAAATAAATAGTGAAATAGAATGAAAATAGAGTAAGTTAAGCTATAAAACAAGATGCAGATACAAAAATATATAGGGAATATAAAATATAACCCCTAATAAAAACTTATGTCTGTACAAATATTGCAGTAACTTTTTGAAAATGAGAATAGAATGAAATGTGAAAATGTCCTGGAAGTGTGCAAATGTGCATATATGTGCAAATGTGCAATTGCCATGAGTGTCCATTCTATGAGGTGTGCAAAAATGCATAAGTGTTTTAGTCCAGGGTATTGATCTGGTTGAGAGACCATATCGCCTGTGGGAAGAAGTTCCTCCTCAGTGTCTCTGTATTGGCCTTGAGGGAGCGGAAGCGCTTTCCAGACCGCAACAGAGAGAACAGTCCATTGGCTGAGGTCCTTCACGATCTTGAGGTCCTTCACGAGCAGAGAGAGGAACACTGACCTGTAGGAGGTGGAGATGCTCCTCAGTGTGTGAGAGTTGCTCCAGCTCAGTGTCTTTCCTCTTTAGCACAGTGATTTCCTGCTCTAGCTCTTTAATGAGTCCTTCAGCCTGCCTCTCTGCTGCTTTCTGCTTCTCCTCCATCACCTCGAGCAGCTCAGCCTGACTTCTCTCAATGGAGCGAATCAGAGCAGCGAAGGCTTCAACACTGTCTGCTTTCTCTTTCTCTATGTTTCTCTAAATGATGAACACATTTACACTTTCATCATATAACACTGAATAGTGAACTAATGTTTAACGCAGTTTCTACAATGAACAAAGCATAAACTATTTTCCACACACTTTGCTGAGTGTTTGATCTCTTGAATGTTCTTCAGTCAGTCCTGAATCATCTGCAGCACATCTTTCTGTGTTTTCCCAAGCTGAGTCTGAGGACAGAGCTATTTATAAACGTTTAATTTGCATTATGTTTACATTGTCCTGGAATTAAATTCACAGCTTCTGTATAAATGTGTCTGCATGTTCTATAAGAATGTCTAAAGCTGATGTTAATCAGTGTTTCTCACCTTCCTCTCTCTGCTCTCCTCCTCTATAGTAACAGTGTTGTGATTCTTGTGGTCTCCTTCAGTGCAGAACTCACATAAGTATGTCTGATTGTCTCTGGCATATGTAGTCCTCCAGGTTCTCCACAGGATTTATTAGTTTGTGCTTCTTAAGTTTTGGAACATGGTTATGAGGTTCTAGATGAGATTTACACAAAGTCAGAACACAATCCAGACAGGATTTCAGGGCCTTCAGCTTCTCTCCAGTGCAGGCATCACAAAGAACCTGAGGTTTGCCAGGAACACTTTTCTTCTTGAAGTGATCTGCAACCTCCCTCAGTGTTGTATTAATCTTCAGTTCAGGTCTCTTGGTGAATTTCTTTTTACATAATGGACAGTGAGAGTGTTGACTCGTCTCCCAGCACTGTGTAAGGCAGCTCTTGCAGAAGTTGTGTCCACCTGGAGTGGTGACTGGATCAGTGAACACATCCAGACAGATTGAACACAGCAGCTGCAACTTACATGAACTTGGTTGTTCCATGCTCCTCCTTCTTCTGCTTTTTAACAGGAACACAGCAGCTGCCCTTCAGACAGGAGACTGCTGGAGTCACAAGAAACGTCTCGGGTTACTTGACTGTAACCCTGTTCCTTGATAAAGCGGGAACGAGATGCTGCGTGAAAACGCTATGGGAACATCTCTTTGTTGCCCGGTTGTGAAGCCTGTGCATGTCAAACCCGCCGAATACCTTCGGCTTATAACCTGTGCCAGGCATGACATCACCGAATAAGGTGCCTCATAGGCTAGGGCAATGGCATCTCTCACCCAGTGTGACAGAGTCTGTCTAGTAGCAGACCCCCATGGCAAATAAAGAACTGCTCTGACTTACGCCACTGGCTAGTGCGGTGGATGTAGATCCGAAGAGCACGTACTGGACACAGTAAGTGAAGTCTTTCCTGCTCCGGAGCTGTGAAAGGCGGAGAACAGAAGGCCTCGAGAACAACTGGGTGCATGGTCAAGAATTGAACCTTGGAAGATAGTTCGGGTGAGGATGCAGAATAGCTTTAGAAGTAATAGCCATAAGAAAAACCATCTTAAGAGGCAGAAGCCTGACAGGCGCTGACTCTAGTGGTTCGAAAGGGGTGTTGGCCAGGCCTTCGAGTACGATAGTTAAGTCCCACAAAGGGACTGTTGCTCTAGTGGGCGGCTTCAACCGTTTAGCTCCACGAATAAAACGGGCAACTAAATGGTGCTTCCCCACAGAAACCCCATCATTCAGAGCGTGACAAGCCGAAATAGCAGCTATGTACGTTCTGAGCGTACTAGGGCATAAGCCCTAGGACAACCTTTCTTGCAGAAACTCCAGCACTGAAACAATCTGGCAGTGAACTGGGTCTACATGTCTTGCCATGCACCAATTTTCAAATACACTCCATTTGAGGGCATAAGTTCTCCTAGTGGAGGGAGCCCTGGCACTTAAAATGGTTTCAATTACGCTGGCTGAAAGCCCAGCATGTCTTAGTTGGTCTGTTCAGGGGCCAAACGTGAAGGTTCCAGAGCTCGGGCCGGGGATGAAGCCCCCTGCGTGTGAGACAGAAGATCCCTCCTCACTGGAATCACCCAGGGTGAGCCGTCGAGAAGAGATATAAGATCCGAGAACCACACTCTGGTCGGCCAATGGGGCGCTATCAATAAGAGGCGCAAGCCGTGTTGACGGACCCTCGCCAGGACTCCTGGGAGCAGAGCTATAGGTGGAAACGCATAAAGGCATAATCTGGGCCACGTGTGGGCCATTGCGTCCAGACCCAGGGGAGCTGGAGGAGTCAGAGAGTAGTAAAGGGGGCATTCTGCTGCCTCTTATGAGACAAAGAGGTCCACCTCTGCTACGTAAAATCTTTCCCAGATTGACTGACTACTTCGGGGTGGAGTTTCCATTCCCCATGTTTTACAGCTTGTCTGGATAGCAAGTCTGCTCCTACATTCATATGCCCTGGAATGTAAATCGCCCTGAGGGACAGGAACTTGTCCTGTGCCCAAAGCAGAACCTGGTGCGCTAGCTTGTTCAAGCAGCGCGAGCACAGTCCACCCTGGCGATTTATGTACGAGACTACCGCAGTGCTGTCCACCCGCACTAGGACATGGTAGCCTCTCAACTGCTGGAGGAAGTGTTTCAGGGGCAGAAACAGAGCCATCATGTCGAGGCAATTGATGTGCCACGCGAGAAGATGACCTCTCCAGCTCCCTTGTGCTGGACGGCTATCCAAGACCGCACCCCAGCCTGTGAGGGAAACGTCTATCGTTAGCATCTTGCGACGACAAGACGGACATAGAGTGGGACCCAAAGTCAGAAACTGGGGTCTGAACCACATAGAAAGAGTACGAAGCCCCCGGCGCGTAACCCTTATTAGCCTCTGGGGGTTGGCCCTTGAATGAAACCCCTTGGCTCTTAGCCACAGCTTAAACGCTCTCATGTGCAGAAGGCCCAAAGGCTTGATTTCCTTCAGGGTGTTTAGAATGGATTCGACACGAGCAGGAGACAACTGTGCCCGCATTGTGACCGAATCCCATGTGACACCCAAATATGTTGTCCTCTGAACAGGAAGGAGAACGCTTTTTGTGGCGTTGAGTCTCAATCCTAAAGAATGAAGATGGGCTAGGACGACATCCCGATGTCGAAGCGCTAGCTCCTAAGACTGGGCCAGAATCAGCCAGTCGTTTATGTAATTCAAAATACGGATGCCCTGGAGTCATAAAGGAGCCAGCGTTGCATCCATGCATTTTGTAGATGTGTGGGGTGACAGAGCTAGGCCAAATGGAAGGACCCAATACTGGTAACCTTCGCCCCCAAAAGCGAACCTCAGGAACTTCCTGTGCTGTGGCAATATTTCAATATAGAAATATGCGTCCTTGAGATCAATTGTCAAAACCAATCCTCTAGTTGGATTTGAGAAACAATCATTTTGACGGTCAACATTTTGAATCTGGATTTCTGAGATAGCGGTTCAAGCCGCGAAGATCCAAGATCGGACGCAACCCTCCCCCTCTCTTGGGCACCAAAAGGTACCGACTGTAGTAGCCCGACTCTCTGTCTGGGAGGGGAACATGTTCTATGGCCCCTTTGCCCAGCAGAGTCTGTAACTGCTGGGCCAGCAGATGTGCTCGATCCGGTTTCACAGAAGTGGAGACCACGCCGTTGAAACGCGGAGAACGATGTGCAAACTGAATCCTGTAGCCTGTGCCTACAGTCCTTTATACCCAAGGAGATACACCTGGCAGTAGTTTCCACGCTGCCAGCTTCTCCAAAAGGGGCACGAGCTTTGACACTTCGGCTAGATGGGGGGGGGGGGGGTTAGGTTTGGGAGATGAAGTGTGGCAGGAGATGCCTGAACACCCAACTTTTCATTGGAGACCGGCGCTCCCCGAACACCAGTGGTGGCGGGGATTGAACACCGGCCTCCCGGGAGTGCCAGGGAGGAGGCCCTGTTTTGTGATGAAAATCCAGGCGCCCTTTCCCGGGGGGAGACACCCCCACGGCCCCAGGCGCACAAACTCAGGGCTTCTTCTTTGAAGAGAGGAAGCTACTCAGATCCGGTCTTTTCGAAGCAGATTTTTGAGAAGAGCGGCGAGCCCCACCCCAGTCTTTACGGGGGGGTGCCAGGCTGGTCACGCTCTCCTTCTGCACCTCACGCCTGATAGGGGCCAGACCTGGTCGGGGCCGGGTGGCCGACGGTCCCGGTTCTTGAGCACAGCGGGGAAGGAACCTCCCAAAGGCCTGTTCATATAACTTTGCCTCCCGAAACCTAGTGGCAGAGGAATTAACAGCGTCGCCAAAAAGGCCGGAAGGCGAGATGGGGGCATCGAGGAAGACAACACGATCCTTATCCTTGATGCCCGTGAGGTTCAGCCACAGATGCCTCTTCGTGGATACCATGCCAGCCATGGAACGGCCCACAGCGCGGGCCATCCGCTTGACAGGTCTGTGGGTCGGCGCAGCTCTGCAAACGCCCTGTCATCAATAGCCCCGCCGCTGCTCAGGTCCTTCAGCAGGTCAGCCTGGTAAACCTGCAAAACCGCCATGGTGTGCAGTGAAGCACCAGCCTGTCCTGCTGCCTGAAAAGCTTTACCCACCAAAGCAGGTGTCAATCTGTACGACTTGGAGGGGAGAGTAGGCTTTTTCAGGGAGGATGATGTCCCAGGAGAGAGATAGCCCGCAAGCGTCTCTTCTATCTGGGCATCATCATATAACCGCGTGCCTTCGCATCAATAATATCATTCGAATAAGTCGAAGGCACAAAAACACGCGATGAATACGGCTTGCTCCATGAAAGAGTTAATTCATCATGGATGTCACCAAAGAAGGGGAGGGAGAGACGTTGAGGCTCCTCCCCCCGGCCACCCGACAGAGACCTGTCGTTCAATCTCGAATGCTTGGGGGAATCTCGCTGCTGCGGCCAGTCGATATGCAATCGCTCGACCGCACGTGTTATAACCTCTAATAATTCCTCAAAAGCTCTGTCAGCACTGGAGGAGCGTTGTGAGGAGGCTACTTCCATGGAAGCGAGAGAGGAAGATTCTTCCGCTCCTTCACAAGAAGCGCCGGAGCGCGCTTGCGAAGTGGAAGCTAAAACTTCCTGATCCGGAGAGAGCGAGAGAGAAATCGGAAATTCCATCTCGTGCGCGTCTGCCAGATCAACACGCAAGCCCCAGGAATGCGCCACGGCTCGCGGTTTCTCTTTAAAGAAAGCGAGCCGCGCGTGAAGCACCTTAATAAGGAGAAGATCGCAGTACTCACATTCTCCCTGAAGCCCGAGGCGAGCGTGTTCTTCCCAAGCACTCGAGACAAACTCGTGAAGATCGCCCTCCGAAAGAGATCTATCGCACGGAGGCACGCATCTCTTAAGCAACTCCGCCATATCGGTGAGTTAATGCTGTTATTTTTATTTCGCTTTCGCTACGGCTTGTACATGCAAAGCGGTCCTGAAGACAAAAAGATCTGAGGATGTTTCCGGTTCACTCCTATTTATAACCTGCAGGTGCACCTTATTCGGTGACGTCATGCCTGGCAGAGGTTATAAGCCGAAGGTATTCGGCGGGTTTGACATGCACAGGCTTCACAACCGGGCAACAAAGAGATGTTCCCATAGCGTTTTCACGCAGCATTGAGTGTAGCTTTTGAAAGGGAACAAGAAAGGTTAACAAGAAAAAAAGGTTTCACAGTATAAACAGTGTATTAAAACTGTAATCTTTATGTACATTTTATTGTACTGATTAGAAAAAGATTAGAAACTTCTCATCCACTCAATTCAACGTATCTGTACTCAGCTTAGCTTAGTTTACATACTTGGGCAAATTAATTCATGAGGTATAATGTGTAATTGCGTTTTAATCTGTATCCAAGTTGTCTGCTGGAATCAGTTCAACATTTCACTTTCAAGCAGTTAATAATCATAGTAACATTCAACCCTGTTTTTCAGTTTTTCTGTCTCAGTTCATCCCCGATCATTAATGACACAGGTGTTTAAACATTATTGTAATCAAATTCAACTCAAATGAACATTTGTATTTCATATGCAGTGAAATGCTTAGTGACCTTAAAATAAAAGACTATTAATAGGAAATTTTATATAGAAAGTGTCAGGGATAACCCCTAGAGAGGTGTTAGTAGTTCATTTAAGTTTGACTTCATTTCCCAGTTTGCACCTTGGTCAGGTGACATGGGCGCTCACCTGAACCGAGTTGATTCATTTGTTTCTTTATAAATAGTCTGCTTGAGTTCTAGTTCTTGTCTTGCATTTATTACGTTAATTCTAGTGTATGTTGTTCCAGTTTAGATGTGTTTTTCGTATGGTGATTTGTATTTTGGTTTATGTTACATTAAGTTCTTCTGTTTGTTTTGTTCCCTGGTTTTTCATTAAAAAACATCTTCTAAACATCCACCTCTGCGTTTATGCCTCGCCTCCGAAACCAACAGAAGTGTGACACTAAGAAAGAATAAAATATCTGTAAAATACAAAATATACAATATAAGAAAATATAAGAAAAACCTAGCTGTACAATATAGAAAATATAGAATTTATGGAAATTTTGTGTGGGAATGAAGTTGAATAAAAATAGAAATGTCCAAGGGGTGTGCAAATATGCCTGCACGTGTCATATTTAAAATGACTTATGTGCATTAGGGAAACAGAATAAAATAGAATAAGTAAGTAAGTAATGTGCAAATGTGCAGTTACCATTAATGTCAATGAATGTCCAGAGTGAGTGCAAGAAACGTATGTGTGGATGTGCAAAATGGATCAGTACTGTTTGGTTTACTGATTAATAGACTGTATCGCCTGTAGAAAAAAAGCTCCTCCTCAGTCTCTCTGTATTGGTCTTCAGAAAGCGGAATCGCTTTCCTGACCTCAACAGAACGAACAGTCCATTGCTGAGGTGGCTGAGGTCCTTCACAATCTTCCTGGCCTTGGTCCAGCACCGCTTGCTGTAGATTGAGTGCAGGTCAGGGAGCTCGGTGTGGATGATGCGCTCAGCTGATCGCACCACCCTCTGTAGTGCTTGTCTGTTCTGCATGGTGCTGTTCCCGAACCAGGTCGTGATCTTTCCCATCAGGATGCTCTCTATGGCGCAGGAGTAGAAATTCCTGAGCACCCTAGAAGGCAGTCTGAAGTCTCTCAAAAAATACAATGATCTATCCAGATACAAAATACCAAATGGGAAAACACAATTGTAACACCTGTGCCGCCTCAGTCTTGGGGGATAAGATCTGGCTCACCGGATTACTGGGCCGCCTCTTTGTCTCCCCCTAATGTGTCTGTGTGGGTATCATTAAAATAGGACATCCTGAAGAACAACCATTCTTGCTCAGCTGAGGACATTACACTAATCTGTGTCAAGTTGGCTCTGCACATGATCAGAAAATCACCAAATACATGTCCGTTTCTTTGTGCAATGCTTATGCATGCATGCATGCATGCATGCATGCAAAAAAAAAAAAAAACATTTGTCCTCAGTCAGCTTTTATGATATTAAAGATATTTTTTTATTAAGCAAAATTATCATCCCAATTGCTTCAAATTGATCATCTGTTGATGTGCTGTTTGTGAATGTAAAATAAACATTTATGCTTATTATTATTGTATAAGTACAAATTATTATTGTAATAATTATTTTATTATTACTTATATAATTTCTGCTATATATAATTTTTTTATTTTATTTTTGCTTCCTTTTAGCAAGACTGATAGGTCAAAAACTGTGAGTACACTGAAAAAATAAATCTGAGATGTTGTAAATGCAGCATTATTAAATCTGTGTAATTAACAATAAATATAATCAAGTTAGTACGTTTACATAAATATATATATATATAAAGTTAATTAATTTGTTCACAACAGAAGACAATGTGCATTTTTTCTTTGCATTTTTAAAAAACATAATCTCTGACAATCACACACACAACAAGCAATAATCTTGTTCATTTTACTCTGTTCAAATAAAATTGCCTCACCATGGAAAAAGCATGGGAAACTCTGTATCAAATTAAAAGTGTACCCAAGCCTCATACTCTTTGGAGCATTCTTTTCACCTCTTGCGCGAAAAGTTTTAACAGGCAGAAGACGACCCTCTGGATTCACTTGTATGACTGAAGGTAAGAATAAGTTTAGTAAAATAGTTGATTAAATGGTTAGTTCAGGAATTAGGCCCAGGAATTGACATCCTAGTAGAAGCACATTTTATGAAATCAGCCTGTAATATTCAAGCTTTTCTATACAATATAATATGTTACTATAATAGTTATTAATTTACAATTTAATAGCATAGCGGTTTAAAATTGTTGGAAAACAGTAAAGTAATTAAATTAAATGCAACTTCAGATGTGCAACATCAGAGCTTAACTCCACTATTGATTAATTTTAAAAATAGAAGGGGGCTCCATTGAAAATAAGCGCAAATTTTATTGAGTGAGAGGAGTAAGTAGGCTGCCGTTTTTGATCAGTCGGCATTAATTTCATGACATGGAGAAATAATCCAAACGGTCAGCAAGGCTCAAGAAGTCAGCATGCAAAGCGTTTTGGCACAAGAGCGACCAAACCGAGCTGAACTGAATGCCGTTGTTATGTGCTAAAATGCCTCCTGCTATGAATTGCCACCACACAATCTCTATTAAATGTCATATTACAACGTGAATTTCTATGTTTATTATTAAACTATTATGAAAATTATGAAAAATACTTTGTGGCACATTCATTTTGCAGATGTTTGTAGTGTAATACATTTTTTTAACAAATAAATAATGAAAATAAATGTTAATCGGCATGGAGATAGAGATGCCATCTCAGTCTCCCCGAAAATCTTTTTGAAACGCGTCACTAAAATGAACTGAAACTGAAACAGTGAATACTGCACACACACATATCCAAATATCTATATATCTATGCATATATATCTGTAGAAAGCTTAAAGTGTCTACTTTTAAATGAAGCAAGCTTAATCAAAAATAAATGTTCTCAGTTTATGTAATCCATATGAATCTAAGGAGAGATACAGTCTTTCTGCCACACTTCATTATCTGATAATGACCTGAGACAGGACACGCCTACACGCTGTTCACAGGGAAACAGTCAGGGTAATCTACATATAAAGTCACGACCCCAAACACACACACACACACACACAGTAGATTTAATAGGTTCCCTGTGCGTGTGGAAGATGTTATGTGCTGTACAGGTTTCTGAAGCTCTACAGAATGTTCTGGACAGTGGGAGGAGTTTAGATTTACCTCAGAACAACACTGAGACTCCAACAGAGAACGAAGAAGGAAAATCCATCGATTCTGTTACCATGGGTAAGTTATTAAATCTAATATAATACTTTTTCTAATAATATAAAACTAGTATTATTTTATTTTTCCTCATTTTCTCACAAGCTGTTGCCAGTATGTCACTTACATGGTTTGGTTAGCATGTAGATAACACTGCTAAATCATGCTAACATACTGCCTTATGTAGCTTAGCACAAACAGGTTAGCTCACGGTGGCTAAGCTAATGCCTTACAGTACTGTATGTAGATTACAGATGGTTGTCAGTATCAGCTGTGGTATAAATGCTTATAATATATCTCACCCTGTTTTGGATTGTTTCATGTTATGGTAGCTGTTTGGTTCAGTTTTTGGTTAGCTTATTACACTGCTATTTATAATGTTATTTAGCACAAACACTTTAGCTCCCGTTGACTAAAATACTGCTTTATGTAGCTTATAGATGTCTGTGATATTAAGGTGTAAATGTAAATCGTAATGAAAAAGTATAAATTGTTGTATAGCATTGCATAAGTTTGTGTTGTCTTTATGCATGGTCAATAGTTATTGATGATTATTGACAGTAATTTTATTATCATCATGCTTATGTTTCTTTTTCCTTTTTGATAAACAGTTGTGACCATGAAAATGATCAGCCACCTGTTTTATAGAGACCAAATGCAAACAAGTAGGCAAGATACAGACGGACCATCACTATGTCATGGGAACCTTCGACCACGACTGGGGTCTGGATTCAGGACGGTTGACTACACAATAACTGTGACTGCATACAACCAGCACATGGACTGACCTCAGATGCCAGGAATGTTACCACTACTGGTCACAGGGTCTGTGTGAATTGCAAATAAGTTTATAGTAAGCAGCCATAAACACCATGGAAATGCAATGCAATGTTCATTTGTGTCTTGAGTTAAACAAGAACTGCTTTTCGAGAGAGGCACAAAGATGTATGACTGTGTATAGGGTGTAAAAGTCAGCTTTTACAAACCTAACACCATTTATTTGTAGTACACTGTTCCTGTTCCCACTGTTTAACCTGAATGTCTGTTTGCACAGCCATATTGTGCCTTCTGTGTATAAGATCATCTGTGTCACTTTTCCCTCAATCCTGGAAATTTTACTTTGCACTAGGTAAAAGAGGTGACATTTATATGTTTATAAGTAAGGTTACATTTAAATGTTCATAAGTACGAAAACTACCCAAATGTCAGGACATGTCAGAACTACGTCAGAGCCCATAAACCTGCAGACCCCTAAATAATGAGTTAGGGCCAAGCTCACTCATTTACACTCCTGTGGTGTGAAAGTAACTGTGTCAAAGTGTCCCTGAGAGGTTTGTCTCATGTTTTGTTTTTGTTATTATTTTTCATCAAAACTTATTTGCTGTTCATTGCTATATTATCATATTGTTACAAATGTGCATATTGTATATATTGATGCATATTACATAATGTTAATATTGTTTGTGTTGGCCAATAATGTTATGTGGTGCGGTATGGAGAGCCGCACCACGTGATGCTTTTAATGATAAGAGCCCTTATGCTGGGCGTTAGAGTGGGTCAATGAAATAGGTGTTAGTGAGAGTGCTTGTGATACACACGGGAAGACCTTCCCATTTGGAGATAGCGTGGGATTATTAATTAAGAAACTTAAAAGCAAAATAAATGAAAAGTGAAAACACAAAATAAACAGAGCTCCGCCGTCTATGCGAGAACGGACGGGGCTCTGGAAAATAAAACAAAACTTATCCTCTCGGGGCGTTCACCCTTACCGAGGACCTATGGGAGAGAGAGAGAGAGAGTTTGTGCTTTGTGCACTAATAAACCGTACTGAGCGCGCAACGTGCATGCATGCAGCTCTCTCTTTCACTTTCTCTCTCTCGCTTTCGCCGGCGTCTTAAACAGACAGAGGCTGGGGCTTTGCCTCTGTCTCTGAACAGCACACGATATGTCTGTCTCTCTATCTTTTAGTTTCTTTCTCTTTCTTTCTTTGTTTGTCTTTGGCCCTGATACCTTACAGGTGCTACCCAAATGATCGCACGAAGTGCGCCAGTATCAGGACCCTTAAATAGACACGCCTTCAGGTGCGGCTCGTTCAGGCTGATTGCCTGACGGGGGCGTTGCCTGGCAACCGCGTGTATAAATTGCATGTTCAGAACTCTGAGCGGTAGCAACCTGCGGAACTGCCCGTTCTGAACAGTTTATGCGCGGCGCTGCCCCTCGCATCGTTACAAATAAAGCTGATTTTATACTGATTCTGTTTTATATTTTATATATTGGATGACAAGCTTCCAGGTATTCTGGCTTTTATGCCATACCAACATTAGATGAGGTGGTGAACAGCATAGTATCATGGCACTATAATGCTGGTCACCGGCATACCAGCAAAATGTATGCTGTTATGCTGTGGACCAGCATCAGTAAAGTGACCAGCATAGCAGCACCAGCATACCAGCAAAATGTATGCTGGTCACCAGCATACCAGCACCAAAACACAACATATGCTGGTATAATGATCACCAGCTATGCTGGTCTATGCTGTTTTTTTCAGCAGGGTGTATTTGTATAATACTATAATTAGATTTGTTTTTTTTGGTACAGGAGCCGGGTGCTTAAGGCAGCGGTGGAATTCTGTTTTTTCTTTGAGTGTGTGGACTACGAGCGTGTGTGTGTGTGTGTGTGTGTGTGAGACACCAGTGTGATTGCAGGCTGCTGTGCTGTGTAGGCCGATTGCATCCTTAGGCCCTGCTGCCTGGCCTCGCTTCTGGTGCCTGAAGCTCTGGATGTTCAGGTTGTTACTTTGAACGAATTCATTCCATGTGAACCACTGGTCCTAGTAATTGTTTCTTTTATTATTTTAATCAAGCTGTCTTAATCGTTGATTTGTAATAAAATTTACCATTTTTGGATATCCCCGTCTCCTGCCGTATCTTGTGAACTGACCTGTGGCCTTAGATGAGATTTAATTAATCAAGGTCCCTGGCCTTTATTTAGTGTGGCGTAATTGGATTTTACATTTGCTGTAAATCTTTCAACTCCTTAGCGCTCTGCCACAACATTATTTCAATATACAGTATGTAAAACATAAGTATAAATATACATCTGATTATATTTGCATCTAATGAAATTTAGAGCAGAAACAGTTCTGTTTGTTTTTATTTACACAGACACCAGCAGCTAAATTTAATGTCTAAAGGCTACAGAATTAAAATAATTAATTAGCATAAACAAACACACAAACAAATGACATGTATTAAAATAAAATGCATAGCAGCTTAAAAAGAAGAATTTTTAGAATTTATTCACATGATGTAATAAATGATTAAACCTTACATATAGGAGAGATTATCAGTGGTGCTGTGTTTTTACCTCCTTGATTTAAACCAGGACTGAGGTATGGATAGAGTTTCTCAGTGAAAGACTGACCAGTGTAAGAGTAGATATGAGATCTGGACTCCACATCATAAAAGGAGACCAGTCCCTCCTCATAATCCACAAACACCCCCACCTTCTCCACCTTCTCTCTCAGTGTGAGGGGGACAGGGGGATCAGCACAAGCCTTATACTGATTCTCATTCCTCAGCCACACAGTCCAGAATCCATTCTGAGGTTTCAGTGTAATCTCGCCCTTCCTGTTAATGGACTCTGTGGTGACTCCAAGATTCCACTCAGTTTTCCCTCTGATCTGCACTTCATAATAAAATCTCCCTGAGGAGAAACTCTGCTTTCCTAGAACACAGGGGCACTTAGTAAACCTCTCTGGTGTATCAGGGAGATCTTGCCGTGTGTCTCCATGTGTCACTTGTGTTCCGTCAGCAGACAGGATGAGTTTTGGATGAGCTGTATCAGGATCCAGAGTCATATCCACTGAGAGAAACACACAGTATGTGATGTGAGTATGCAAGTACAAAATATAAAATCCTCACACAGTTTATCATATCATTAGGAATTTTAAGAGGATCTGTAAAAGATTAAATGTATATATAAGTTGCTTCTTTTATTAGTGGGCATAAAAAGTAATGTTATTGCAGGTAATTTAGCAGTGTTGCTACATGCAATTAGTGTCCCTGTGCTAGTGCTATGGGGGAACTACTACTGCAAGACGCTGCTGTTTTGCCTTCAAGTTTTGGCTAGTTGTGTTTTGTTGTTATGGTGTTTTATGTTATGTTTAAGTGTAGAATTTTATTTCTGTTAGTACAGGAGCCGAGTGCCTAAGGTAGGAGTGGAGTCCTGTTGTTGATCTTTGTGTGAGTGTGCACATACATACGTGTGCGTGTGTATGTATGCTACAGGTTTAAGTGGATGGTGCTTTTGTCATGCACACTCCCAACGCGACCGGCACGAGGACCCGGAAGTAGTACGGTCGCGAGTCAGGAAGCATAAAAGTCCTAGATTATTCAGTGACACAGAGGTTCTGCTGAAAAACGTTAGGCACATCAGTCACTTTACCCCAAATAAAAGGTCTTTCTGAGTGTTATAACTTAGTTGTTTTGCTATGGACACACTCCCAACACTTTCATGAACTCATTTCTCTGTTCAAAACAATCTGCCAGGTTTGTTTATTCTCCTTTTTCTCTGCTTTTCTGCTAAAGTTTGAAATTGTATTTTTCTGTGTGTGCAATTTGACACAAGTTTAAAAGTTGCACATGAATCTGACATATTTACATCAGCAACATTATGAAAGCCCAGTTTGTGCTCTACATGAATAAGGGAAAATGTATTAGCTACTATATTGGTAAAGATTTGAAATTTACACAAATTTAAGAAGAGCGCTGAATCACTGCAGGTCTTGAAAAAGGAGAGCGGTTCTGCGCTTATTGTGGGTCCACAGCACACCATCGAGCCATCTGTCCTCTGCGACCGGGAAATGAGAGTGGCTCACCGGGTTCCATCTCCCTCACCACCACCCTGACCGATGATTCCCGTCTCACAGTAAAAGTATGCCTCCAGGTTGGCCTCAAACGGGTTGGAAGTACCGCGTTCATCGATTCCGGTGCCGCCGGTACCTCCATTGACTCTTCTTATGCCAAAAAACTGGAGGTAAAGACCGAGGCGTTATCCCAGCCCCTAACTATTACATCAGTCGATGGTCGGCCCCTCCCCTCTAGCTCCATCACTTCTAAACCCAGCCTATCACCTTCATCATCAACCAGCATCAGGAACAGATTCACTTTTACATCACTTCTATTTCATCACCAAACATCATCCTCGGACACCGTTGGCTACTACGTCACGACCCGCTCATCTCCTTCACACAAAACCGGATTCTACAGTGAGGGCCGACTTGCACCAAACTCTGCCTATAGGCCGGGCCTGGGACGTGCTCTAGGGAGCCTGAGACCCCCGATGTCGACAAAGACAACATCCCGATAGACTACCGGGACCTGGCTGAAGTTTTCTGTAAAAGACGCGCCACCCACCTACCTCCTCATCATCACTACAACCTTGCAATAGATCTTCAGCCAGGCTCCGTCCCACCCCTACTCTAATCGCCACCTCTACTTACTATCCACCACCGAGATGCAGGCTATGGAGGAGTATGTTTCCAGTGGACTTGGCCATGGTACCATCCGGCCCTCCTACTCACCTGTCGTCGCTGGGTTCTTCTTCGTAAAGAAATGCGATGGTAATCTATGCCCCTGTGTCAATACCGATGGCTCAATACCATCACAATAAACAACCGACACACGTTGCCTCTTACCAACTCTGCCCTGGACGCCCTCTCTGGTGTCACCATCTTTACTAAGTTGGACCTCCAGAGCACCTACAACTTGGTGTGCATTAGAGAGGGTGATGAGTGGAAGACGGCCTTCATCACCCCTACAGGACACTACAAAAGTACGCACCTACTGTTTTTCAACAGTTTATCAACAATGTTCTAAGAGTCATGTTAGGCCACTGGGTGTTATGATCACATCCTCATCTACTCCTGAACCATCAAAGAACACGTCCAACATGTCTGAGCGGTCCTAAAGAGATTGCTCGCCCACCAGCTGTACTGTAAATTGGAGAAGTGCGCCTTTCACGAGCGCTCCACCATGTTCCTGGGCTTTGTCATTTCGCCCCAGCGTGTGGTCATGGACGCGCAGAAACTGGAAGTTGTGAGTTATTGGCCCCTACCCAAGACTCTCAAACAACTTCAGCGATTTCTCGGGTTTGCAAACTTCTATCGTCGCTTTATCCGGAACTACAGTACAGTTGCAGGTCCATTAACCACTCTGACTCGTCCATCATCTCACCCCTTCAACCTCACCTCAACTGCCATCTCCGCCTTCCACGAACTCTGTCGCCACTCCCATCCTCCTTCACCCTGATGCAGACAAACCATTCGTTGTGGAGGTGGACGCTTCGGATGTGGGTGCCGGGGCTGTTCTCTCCCAGCTGCACCCCTGCAGTTTCTTCTCCAAGAAATTTGACCCCAATTAGCAGCAATACAGAGTAGGGAATCGCGAGCTGCTGGCCATAAAGTGGGCCTTGGAGGAATGGCGACACTGGCTACAGGGCACCAGAGAGCCGTTCATCGTCTGGACCGACCATCAAAACCTCATCACCATCTGCACGTTAAAACAACTTAACCCCAAACAGGTGCGTTGGGCACTGTTTTTCGAAAACTATAACTTCCACCTGTCATTCTGCCCGGGGTCCAAGAACACCAAGGCCGATGCCCTCTCACGACAGCACGAGGAAGACGTTCCTCAAGATTCCCCAAGAAATCATCGCCAAGATTCATCGGACCATACCACATCACCCTCCGGATTAACCCTGTCACCTACCGGCTCCAGCTGCCTGCGGCGCTCTGGATCCATCCGGTATTCCACACGTCCCAACTCAAATTCTTCACTACTTCCCCCATGTGAGTCAGGAAGCATAAAAGAACACAAGATGGCGCTTTACATTCGCTCAGTCATTGAGTTTGCCCATGCTATTGCCAACGTTTTGTCCGTCTAAACGTGAGTACTCACTTTCTTGGGATTTTGCTTCCGATTGGGTGTGTGTTGTTACAAAGCGGGTTTCTTTGTGTTAACCTTTGCTCTCGCTCCGAGAGAGTTCTAAAAATAACCAGCGTGGTTATCCTGCCTGCTCGCACTACTTTCGCGTTTGGGTTTACCATCCACGCTACAGGGCTAACTGCTAGTCTTCTGGTCCATCTCCAGTTGCTACGTGACATCTTTGCTGTGTTGGCCGATTGTGCCCTAATGCCCTGCTGTTTGGGCTTGTTTCTGGTACTTTGAGCCCTGGATGTCTTTGATGTCCTAGGTTGTCTATTTCTGTATTCTGGGTAATGAGTTTGCCATATGAGTGGTTGCCCGCGATGTTTGCTTATTTTATTTTTACTTTGGTAATTAAGGTTTTGTTTCCTTTAAATATATTTTGCAATAAAACTTCTTTTATTTTTTAAAGATTTTCTGATATGTACATCTCCTGTCCTGTTCCATGTGAACTGACCTGTGCTGCCTACAATAAAATTTACTTAACCAAGGTCCCTGGGCCATTCCCAGGGTGGCGTAATCAGACTGCATTCTTAAATCATCTTTAATTGATCTTTCCTGATTTGTTCCTGATGGACAAAATAAGGAGTGTGTCTAGTTATGAATATATAACTAAGTATTATGAATACTACTCTAATATCAATGATGGAGACAATGATTAAAAAAAATGAATGAAGTCAACTTCTGTCTAAACATACAGATTTTCTACATTATTTTATTAGTGAAACATAAGAAGAAAAGGCTTTTTTTTTTTTTAAGTAAAAAGGCTTTAATGGTTTTAGTGCATGTCAGTAATGGTGAGCCATAGTGAGGAGAATAAAGAGACTCTATAAGACTTTCCTTTAGCTGGAGAGATATGAACATTTTAACAAGAGAGGAAATCAGAAAGCTCACTGTACCTGCATACTGCTGAATCCTCTTAAGTTCTGTGGAAACTAAATATAACAAAATGTCTCTTTCATTAATTGGCAGATTGTGTAACGTAATGTTTGACACATTAAAACTAACAATAACAATTACTATCACTATTATATGAAATATTCTCACCAGTTTCCTTTAACTTGTGATTGAGTGATTTAGTGAGTCTCTCATTGAGAGTCTGCTGAAGCCGAGACAGAGCTGTCCTCATAGTGTCCCCACTCAGACCAGTGTTAATTCTGATCTCAGTCCAGTTCTTGGTGTGTGGAGGGCTGCACATGGAGGAGGAAATCTACAGTAGAGCAGGAGAGAGGAGAAATCCCTCAGCATGGTGAGTGTTGTTCTGTGATGTTCTGCATTGCCAGTGAGCAGAGAGAGGAACACTGACCTGTAGGAGGTGGAGATGCTCCTCCGTGTGTGAGAGCTGCTCCAGCTCAGTGTCTCTCCTCTTTAGCACAGTGATTTCCTGCTCCAGCTCTTTAATGAGTCCTTCAGCCTGCCTCTCTGCTGCTTTCTGCTTCTCCTCCATCACCTCGAGCAGCTCAGCCTGACTTCTCTCAATGGAGTGAATCAGAGCAGTGAAGACTTCAACACTGTCTGCTTTATCTTTCTCTGTGTTTCTCTAGAGGAGGAACACATTTTTACTTTAATCATATAACACTGAATAGTGAAATATTGTTTAATGCAGTTTGACATTCTACAATAAACAATAATTAAAAATAATGCATTAACTATTTTCCACACACATTGCTGAGCTCTGCTGAGTGTTTTATTTCTTGGATCTTTTTCAGTCGGTCCTGAATCATCTGCTGCACATCTGTTTGTGTTTTCCCCAGCTGTGTCTGAGGACAGAGCAGAAGATTTCATTTTCGTTACATTTACATTGTCCTGAAATTTGTCTAACATTGTCTAATTTGTCTAACTAATGTCTAAAGCTGATGTTAATCAGTGTTTCTCACCTTCCTCTCTCTGCTCTCCTCCTCTATAGTAACAGTGTTGTGATTCTTGTGGTCTCCTTCAGTGCAGAACCGACACACACACGTCTGATCATCTCTACAGAACAGCTCCAGAGCTCTCTCATGTTTCTGACATATGTAGTCCTCCAGGTTCTTCACAGGGTTTATTAGTTTGTGCTTCTTAAATTTAGGCATATTATTATGAAACTCTAGATGAGTTTCACACAAACTTGCACAACAATCCACACAGGCTTTCAGGGCCTTCAGCTTCTCTCCAGCGCAGGCATCACAAAGAATCTCAGGTTTGTCAGGAACACTTTTCTTCTTGAAGTGATCTGCAACCTCTCTCAGTGTTGTATTAATCTTCAGTTCAGGTCTCTTGGTGAATTTCTCTTTACATAATGGACAGTGAGAGTGTTGACTCATCTCCCAGCACTGTGTAAGGCAGCTACTGCAGAAGTTGTGTCCACATGGAGTAGTGACTGGATCAGTGAACACATCCAGACAGATCGAACACAGCAGCTGCTTTTGAGACAGGAGACTACTGGAGTCACGAGAAACTAAGTTTAATAGGAAAAAGATCACACATTGTTTATAAATAGTGTAGAAGTACTGTAGCATGCTTATCTTTATACAGTTCAATGTATTTGTATTGTAACTGTAAGAATCACAAATCAGGATTTTTTACACATTTTCCTGTACTAATTTTTAAAAAAGCACTTATTTGGGTTTCCTAAAACATTTAAAACATTTTAGTAGAGCACATTCACAATTTTCTCAGCCAATGTACAAGTGTACTGTAGCTCATAAATAACAGACAAAAGCCCCTGCATAAAAAATAATAAATGACAGAGTGGTTATGATACAAAGTTCTTATTATTTTGACATAAACGTTAAATGAATGAGTGCTTTATCCCCCTTATACAGGATCAGTGCAGTGTTTCAACAATAACACATTTTGATAAACAAAGCCATACTTTTTGTCTGTAGTTATTTTACATTGGGAAAAAGTGTAAATTTTTATAATATGTCATCATATTTTTTGTTGGTGCTCTCAGATCTTTGGACTTCATTGTATAAATTAGTTTTTTTAATATAATTTTATATCACATCCACCATACAGTACAAGCTCTTGTGAATTAATTGTAACCACAGAAACAGAAAGCTTTTCCTAGGTGTTTAACTTACATGAAAATGGCTCTTCCATGCTCCTCCTTCTTCTGCTTTTTGTTGATAATGAAGATTCAGGCGTTTACTTTTTTCTGTGTTTTAATCTTCCCAGTAAGAAATCACATCATTCAGTTCAAACATGTAACAGAATAAAGTGTAACTGAATAATAGTTACTTATTAGTTAGACTCTGACTGTGTGTCTACAATGTTAAACCCTAGCAGTGAAACAGAAAGCATTTACACTGTGGTATAAAACAGTGCCTAAACTTTCTTCATTTTCATTAAATTGTAATAAACACAGAATTTCCCTGATCATCATTGATCAGCTCTCAGATTAGTAACACTTTCATCCACAGTTTCTCACCTCTGTACTTTATACTATACAAACTCACTCTCACACACGCACACACAGTTTTAATTTGTTTCTGTCTCAGTTAATCACTGATCATTAATGACAAAGGTGTTTAAGCATTCTAAATAAAACATTATCAGCTTAATTAAACATTAATTAAGTTATTGTATTTCAGTGTCAGTTTTACACAGAGACCCTGTTTCTGTCTGACATTGTTAACATGTCCAGGTTATTTTGATAAATTACACACTGACAAAACCCCTGAACTATAAAACATCCACAGATGTACATACCTTTAACTTTAGCTCTTTTCATGGGGAGAGAATTTACTTTAACAAGCGAATATCCTGAAGTTAATTTCAGAAAGTAATGTCAAAACATATGTGTCTCCTCAATGTAAGCCAACACCGTTCACATTCACTTTAGTCACCTCCTCCTTCACTTCTCATTGGGTGATAAAGTGACAGTTCCATATATGATCACAGTGCAGTGTGTCTCCACCTCTCTAACCTCTGATCATGTGTATTTATAGAATCATTTAAACTGATCACAAAAAAACAATAATGTGGTTTGCTTCTTCTGCAGATTATCCTGATTATTAAATAAAATCATTATTTCTTGGCCAACATCATTACATCTTTGTACCAGCAGATGATATTGGCGTAAATGTAGACTTAATTTATTCAATTCATTCATTTAATATCACATGATGGAATTACTGTATTTTATTTGTGATTAATATATTTCGACATTATATTTTTACAGTTTTTTTTATGATTGCTTACACACTAAAATGTATTAAAAGCATTACACTTTTTGCAAAACACTACACCCATTGTTTTGCAGAACACTAAACACATTTCTCTACATTAGACACAGAATTATAACATAATGACACTTCTTTGCCATTTCAGGACACTGCTTTCCAAAATATCACCCCTATAAACCATTGAATCAAACATGGCCGTCACATTTGCAGACAACTAGGTGTTTAACTATAAACTCACTGATCAGGTGTAAGCACTATAGAGTAAAAAGGCAGCAGGTAAGTTTACCTGTCTTCAACAAAAATGGAAGGCAATGTCTCAGTAAGAGAAAGAGTTAGGATGAGAGGGCCAGTTCATGAAGGAATCGGGGTAGAGAGAGGTAGCGTGAGAGGTAAAGGTAGGCCTGGAGGACATGGACAAAGAAGGCGGCGACCAAATTTATCAGATGCGATTTGAGCAACCATGGTTGACCATTTTGTAAACCATGGGTTGACATTGAGAGAGGCTGGCCAGAGAGTTCAGCCCAACCTCAACAGATATACAGTTTCTTCAGGAATTTAGACATTTTGACAAGAGGAGGAAAGGGGCCCCATATTCATAGGGGAGACAAGAGAGATCTACAGTATTATAAACATGGTATTGACCAATAATGCAATATGTCGTACAAAAATTCAGACAAACATCCTGAATGACCACAGTTTTCAATAATGTCCATCAGGTCTCTCTAACAACACTGGCACGAATCCTTAAAAAGCATCACATCTAGATGAAACTGTACAGAGTGGCATTTGAAAGAAATTCTGAAAGAGTAAAAGACCTACGGCATGAATATGTGGAGGTAAGTAATGTCCATTTTAGTATTGTTCACTGCACACAAAATCTTTTTACATGTTTTCTTTTTTTTTTCAGAGTTCTGCTAATTGATGGTGATCCAATCTCACATTAATTTATTTTCATAGATGAGGCTGGGTTCAATCTGACTAAAGAAAGAAGAAGAGGGAGAAACATTCTTGGCCATAGAGCTATTTTGAATGTCCCAGGCCAATGTGGAAGAAGCATCACAATGTGCACTGCAATCGCACTGAATGGGATTCTACACTGCCATGCCAAGTTAGCCCCTTACAACACGACCCACATTATCACATTTTTAGACAGACTTCACAACATTGTCAGAGCAGAACTATAAGTGGATGCCAAGCAGATGAGATACATTGTCATCTGGGACAATGTCTTTTTCCACCAATCTGCTCTTGGTTTCACTATCATCCACAATGTTCACTCCAATACCTCCCACCAAACTTTCCCTTCGTCAACCCCATTGAAGAGTTTTTTTCAACATGGCGATGGAAGTTTTATGATCTCCAGCCCTACAGTACAGTATGTCAGGATACCCCTCATTTAAGCATGGAGGAGGCCTGTGATTGATGCCTAATTGCTGCAGGGTCTGTGCAAGGATGGACTCACCATTCAAGAAGATTCTTCTCTTTCTGTCTTCAGAGAGAGGACATCGCCTGTGATGTGGATAAAGTGTAGTGCTATGGTAAAATATTTTTGTCAATGTACAGTACTGGTGACAGGTTTCTTTTTCAATATTCATGTATTTTACACTAATAAAAAAAATCTAAAATCGACTATAACATTAGAAAAGAATAAACGTTACAAGTGTTTAAGATTAAGTGCAGTAGTGTGGAAATTAACTTAAAAGAATCAGAATGTATGAACCATTTGTGTTCCATATGGTGTCAAAGTTCAAGGTGTCAAGGTTTTGTTAAATTAATGTAAAGTTTTGAAGTGTTTTATTTTGCAAAAGAACTGAGGTGTTCTGCTATTTGTGTGCGTGTATCTGTGAATTGTGTGTAGTGTTTTGACAAAATGAGCCTTGTTTTTAAAATTATGCTTAAGAAATAGTAAAATACTGTAATATTTTGGGTGACAGAGGAACATGGGCACTGAATAACTGGAAAACCCCTCACACGTTTTATGCCACATATCAATTACCATGGCAACCATGTTTAAAGTAAAAAATAAAAATTACGGAGTATAAAGATTCATTGACATACATGCAAAAATAATCCTCTTTGATGATCACAAAAAATAATAAGGTTAGAGTGACTTACTTTCCCGCTCATCATTGACTCTTTTATCACATAATGACATTTTCATTTTTTTATTTCAGGGTCTGAGTTTGATTCGTGCCTCAGGTCTGTGTGCATGAAGTTTGCATGCTCTCCTTGTGCTTTGTGGGTTTGCTCTGAGTGCTCCGATTTCCTTCAATAGCATGCGTGTGTGTGTGTGTGTGTGTGTGTGTGTGTGTGTGTGTGTGTGTGTGTGTGTGTGTGTGTGTGTGTGTGTGTGTGTGTGTGTGCCCTGCAATGGATTGATACACTGTCCAAAGTTTACCCTGCTTCATGCCCAAAGTCTCCTGGGATCGGCTTCAGGCCCCAACAACCATGTACTGTACAGGATACAAGTTATAGAAGATGAATGAATGAATATACAGTATATTTCACAGTTGTAAGTCTTGTTTCTTGCTCTAATCACTTACAATCTCTTCTCAGAATATCTCGTATGCAACAACATGAAACATTGGCATCAGTGGCCAGTCATTTGAAGATTCCATCATGAATATTAATGAGGCTTTTCTGATGGATTATCCATTTATCTTGTTCAGGGATGCTGTTGTTCCTTCACTGAGGAAAAGTGACTAGCCTATACTGTATTTGTAACAATGAAATTTACGAGGTACACCTCCTTTTCTTCTACCCTTGGCATCCGCGGCCTCCTCAGATTATTCATGTGGACTGACACACTGGAAGCTACATATTGTATGCTGAATAACATGAACCTGTCCAGCTAAAATACCTCGGTTGAGTCTCATACAACTGAAACCAGATATTTACATACACTTCAGAAAAAAACACAAAAACTTTTTTTTCTTTACTGTCAAACATTAAATTAGAGTAAACTTTTTATGTTTTTGATGATTGAATATGAACATATTTTTGTATTTGTTAAATGTCAGAATTCAGCATGGGTTTATTTTTATGTATTTTTTTTATCACTTACAGTATGGCTACAGCTTGCTCTCTTGAGGGCTTGAATATGACTATTGTATCATTGTGCAGGTGTTTTTTTTCTCTGACCTTTTTTAATCGGATGGGGGTGTCACAAACTAACCGGAGATGAATCAGAAGACTAGCAGTTAGCCCTGTAGCGTGGATGGTAAACCCAAACGCGGAAGTAGCGCGAGCAGGCAGGATAACCACGCTAGTTATTCTTAGAACTCTCCCGAAGCGAGAGCAAGAGTTTACACAAATAAACCCGCGTTCTAAATACACACACCCAATCAGAAGCGATAACCCAAGAAAGTGAGTACTCACGTTTAGACGAGCGAGGCGTCGGTGATAGCATGGGCATAACTCAATGACTGAGCAATGTGAGGCGTCATCTTGTTTCCTTTTATGCTTCCTGAAACCCGACCGTATTACTTCCGGGTCCTAGTGCCGGTCGTGTTACGAGTGTGCATGACAGTCCCCCCCCGTCCAGGACCAACTCTCGACGGTCCTGGGGTGGAGGATACCCGACGACGGTAGTCCCGGATGAGTTCGGGGTCTAAGACAAACCGAGCCAGAATCCAAGATCGCTCCTCGGGACCGTAACCTTCCCAATCCACCAGGTACTGGAGCCCTCTGCCCCGAGGACGTGAGTCAAGGATCCGGCGAACGGTGTAGGCGGGACCACCCTCAATCATACGGGGAGGAGGAGCAGGGTGGGTGGGTGGAACCATTGGTGAAGTGATGAAGGGTTTGAGCTGGGAGGTGTGGAATACCGGATGGATCCGGAGCGCCGCAGGCAGCTGGAGCCGGTAGGTGACAGGGTTAATCCGGAGGTTGATGCGGTATGGTCCGATGAATCTTGGTGACAGCTTTCTTGATTCAGTCTGCAGGTGTAGGTTTTTTGTCGATAGCCATACCTTATCACCTACTTGGTACAATCGTCCCGGTGGATGTCGACGGCGATGTTGCAGAGTGTAACGGCGGTTGGCCTGTTGAATGGCGTCGTTTGCTTGTCTCCATAGCCGTCGACACCGGCGAACCAACTGTTGGGCCGACGGTACCTCCACCTCCGGTTCTTGATGGTCGAACATCGGAGGTTGGAAGCCGTAGCATACCTCAAATGGGCTTAGGTTGGTGGCAGAAGACATGTGGAGGTTGTGAGACAGCTCAGCCCAAATGAGGTAGCGGGCCCAGGAGCACTGGCGATCAGCAATGAAGCATCTCAGGTAGCGCTCCAGTTGTTGGTTGGTTCGCTCCGTCTGACCGTTAGTCTGTGGATGATAACCGGAGGACAGACTGCAGGTGGAATTGATCAGACGGCAGAAGGCCTTCCAGAACCGGGACGTGAACTGGGGCCCCCTGTCCGAGACGATGTCCTTTGGGAACCCATGCAGGCGGACTACGTGCTCTAATATCAGCTCGGCTGTCCTTTTAGCTGACGGGAGACCGGAGAGGGCCACCAGGTGAACAGCTTTGGAGAACCGGTCGACGATGGTGAGGATGGTGTCTCTTCCTTCGGAAACCGGCAGGCCCGTGATGAAGTCAACGGCAATGTGTGTCCAGGGTCGGCGGGGAACCGGGAGTGGTTGAAGTTCCCCTGGTGATGGTCTGTTGCTGTCCTTGGACCTGGCACACACTGGGCACGCCTGGACGAACTCGTCGACGTCCTTTTTCATACTGGGCCACCAGAAAGCACGTTGAATGAAAAGTAGGGTCCGCCGCTTTCCGGGGTGTCCAGAAAGTGGGGAGGAGTGTCCCCACTGGAGTACTTCGGCCCTGATGGCATTGGGTACATAGAGTCGGCCAGGCGGCACACCTGCTGGTTCGGTCTCCGTAGCTTGTGCCTGGCGGACCCTCGTTTCCAGGTTCCAACTGAGCGGTGCGAGGATCTTGGTGGGTGGCAGTACAGGCGCAGGGTCCGCCCGGGGGACGTCTTCCTCGTGCTGTCGGGAGAGGGCGTCGGCTTTGGTGTTCTTGGACCCCGGGCGGTATGACAGGTGGAAATTATAATTCTCGAAGAACAGTGCCCACCGCGCCTGTCTGGGGTTCAGTTGTTTTAAGGTGCGGATAGTGATGAGGTTTTGGTGGTCGGTCCAGACGATGAACGGCTCTCTGGCGCCCTGGAGCCAGTGTCGCCATTCCTCCAAGGCCCACTTTATGGCCAGCAGCTCGCGGTCCCCTACTCCGTATCGCTGCTGAGTGGCGTCAAATTTCTTGGAGAAAAAACTGCAGGGGTGCAGTTTTTGGTCTGGACCTCGCTGGGAGAGAACAGCCCCGGCGCCCACATCCGAAGCGTCCACCTCCACAACGAATGGTTTGTCAGCATCCGGGTGAAGGAGGATGGGAGCAGTGGTGAAGCGGCGACAGAGCTCATGGAAGGCAGAGACGGCAGTTGAGGTGAGGTTGAAGGGGTGAGATGATGGGCGGGTCAGAGCGGTTAGTGGCGCTGCAACGGTACTGTAGTCCCGGATAAAGCGGCGATAGAAATTGGCAAACCCGAGAAATCTCTGGAGTTGTTTAAGAGTCTTGGGTAGGGGCCAATGACTCACAACTTCCAGTTTCTGCGGGTCCATGGCCACACCCTGGGGCGAGATGACAAAACCCAGGAATGTGGTGGAGCGCTCGTGAAAAGCGCACTTCTCCAACTTACAGTACAGCTGGTGGGCGAGCAATCTCTTTAGAACCGCTCTGACATGCTGGATATGTTCGTTGACAGTTCGGGAGTAGATGAGGATGTCGTCAAGGTAGACAAACACCCAACGGCCTAACATGTCTCTGAGGACGTCATTGATAAATTGTTGAAAAGCGGCAGGTGCGTTGCAGAGACCAAACGGGATGACCAGACTCTCGTAGTGCCCTGTAGGGGGGATGAAGGCCGTCTTCCACTCATCGCCCTCTCTGATGCGCACCAAGTTGTAGGCGCTCCGGAGGTCCAACTTAGTGAAGATGGTGGCACCAGAGAGGGGGTCCAGGGCAGAGTTGGTAAGAGGCAGTGGATGTCGGTTTTTTATGGTGATATTATTGAGCCCCCGGTAATCGACACAGGGACGTAGACTACCATCGCGTTTTTTCACGAAGAAGAACCCCGCAGCGGCAGGTGAGGAGGAGGGCCGGATGGTACCATGGCGAAGTCCGCTGGAAACATACTCCTCCATCGCCTGCATCTCGGTGTTAGATAATGAATAGAGGTGGCCGCGGGGTGGTGTCGCACCTGGCTGAAGATCGATTGCCAGGTCGTATGAGCGATGAGGAGGTAGGTGGGTAGCGCGTCTCTTACAGAAGACTTCAGCCAGGTCCCGGTAGTCTAGCGGGATGTTGTCTGTGTCGACATCGGGGGCCTCGGACTCCCTAGAGCACGTCCCAGCCTCGGCCCGTAGGCAGAGCTCGGTGCAGGTCGGCCCCCATTGTAGAATTCGATTTTGGGTCCATGATATGAGTGGGTCATGATGCAACAGCCAAGGGTGTCCGAGGATGATGGGTGGTGATGAAATGGTGGTGGTGTAAAACTGAATCTGTTCCCGATGCTGGTTGATGATGAGGGTGATAGGCTGAGTTTGAAAGGAGATGGGACTGGAGGAAAGAGGCCGACCGTCGACTGATGTAATGGTTACGGGCTGGGATAACGCCTCGATCTTTATCCCCAGTTTTTTGGCATATGAAGAGTCAATGAAGTTACCTGCTGCCCCGGAGTCGACGAACGCGGTACTTCCGACCCGTTTGTGGCCAAACTGGAGATGTACTTTTACCGTGAGACGGGAATTATTAGTCAGGGTGGTGGAGAGGAACATGGGACCCGGTGAGCTACTCTCATTTCTCACCGGGGCTGCGCGTTTCCCGGCCGCAGAGGACAGATGGCTCGATGGTGTGCAGCGGATCCACAATACGCGCAGAGCCCCTCTCTGAAACGGCGTTCCCGTTCTGCAGCGGTTAAGGAGGCGCGCCCTAATTTCATGGGTTCCCCGGCTCCTGTGTCAACCACGGCGGGAGGTGGAGTACCGACGGTTCTGGTGGGTGCTGCAGTGAATGAGGTGTGGACTTCTGGAACTGTAGAGCAGGAGAGGAAGGGTGTGGTGCGAGGTAGTGCTGTCGTGATGGGTGGCAGGGTACGGGGAGCTGGCTTGGGGCGAGCGAGCAGACGTTGGTCGATCCGGAGGGCGAGTTGGATTAAGCCCTCCAAGGTCGCTGGGAGCTCTCGTCCGGCGAGCTCGTCTTTTATACGTGAAGCCAGTCCCTCGTAGTAGGCCGTCCGGAGTGCGGAGTCTCCCCAGTCGGTCTGTACGGCGAGAGTGCGAAACTCCGCGGTGTAGCGGCTCACGGACGACCCTCCCTGCCGTAGATGATACAATTTAGAGTCGGTCTCCACCTCAGCAGCCGGATGCTCAAAGGTGAGTTTAAGCTGACGGGTGAATTCTGTGTAGGAGTAGGCGACGTCTGAATCTGAACGAAGAACCGCCGTGGCCCACTCAGCTGCCTGCCCGGATAGCAACGAAACGAGAAGAGCAATGCGCAGTCGGTCTGTGGAGTATCTGGTGGAATTAAACTCAAACACAAGATCCAATGCAGTTAGAAAAACACTGCACTTCCCATCCGTGCCATTCCATTTGTCCGGTAAGGATAAAAAAACATCAGAAGGTGGGGAGGGAGTTGGCGGCGCAGCAGCCGCTGCGATGGGCGTGGCAACAGCCGGCTGAGCGGCCGCCTCGCGGAGGATCGCATTCTCCTGTCGCAGCTCCGCCACCTCGCGGCGCAAGGCCGCGACGCCCTGGAGCTCCGTGCGGAGAGATGCGACTTCACCACAGCTGATCGATCAGCTTAGCATGCCGGTCAACCACATCGCAGAGGCGAGCAAACTCCGCTGGGTTTACTGCAGATGGCTCAGTCATTCTGTCACGAACTAACCGGAGATGAATCAGAAGACTAGCAGTTAGCCCTGTAGCGTGGATGGTAAACCCAAACGCGGAAGTAGCGCGAGCAGGCAGGATAACCACGCTAGTTATTCTTAGAACTCTCCCGAAGCGAGAGCAAGAGTTTACACAAATAAACCCGCGTTCTAAATACACACACCCAATCAGAAGCGATAACCCAAGAAAGTGAGTACTCACGTTTGGACGAGCGAGGCGTCGGCGATAGCATGGGCATAACTCAATGACTGAGCAATGTGAGGCGTCATCTTGTTTCCTTTTATGCTTCCTGAAACCCGACCGTATTACTTCCGGGTCCTAGTGCCGGTCGTGTTACGAGTGTGCATGACAGGGGGCAACAGGTCCTACGCTGTTAGTCACTTCATCTAGATCACCTGCATTTAGGGGTCTAGTAAAAAGTTGGGACAGATACAACATATTACTTTTGAATCTATCTTTGGATTAATATTTCTATTTGGATTAATATATTTCTATTAATATTTCTTCAATAACATGGGGAAAGACAGCTAATTTGTTCTACAGGTAGAGTATATATTAAGAGCTGATGATCTGTGACATCAACGCTTTGAGATAGAACCTCTATATTAGTGACATCTATATCATGGGATATAAATAAATCTAGCATATGATTAAAATGATGATGAACAAGATCTGCTCAGCTTCATTCACCATTCACTCACACACACACACACACACACACACACACACACACACACACACACACACACACACACACACACACACACACACACACACCAGAGAGTGGCAAAGAAATTTGGCACAGTGGCATAGAAACCCGATCTAGTGGTTTGTCAGTGTAATTGCAGAGCTTGCCTAGCCTATATGCGGAGGCCCCACATAGACTCAATGTGGAAGCATGAATTAGATTTTACTCCCACTGCTTGGACTCCTTCTATTTCCTTGGGACTTTATTACTCCATCTGGTTTCCTGGATAACTTTTCCTCGCCCTCCAGCTCCACTTTTGGAAGTTATGATGAAGACCTTATCGCCTAAGAGGTTTTATCTAATAGAGGCATTACACATCATATGTCACTAACACACGCGCACACACACACACACACACACCACACACACCACGCTTTACACACACACACACACACACACAAACACACACACAAAAACACACACACACACACACACACACACACACACACACACACACACACACACACACACACACACACACACACACACACACACTACAGGAAATTTGGGAACGCCAATTAACTTTATCTGCGTGTCTTTGGACTGTAGCAGGAACCTGGGGTACCAGGAAGAAACTCCACCAACCACGGGGAGAACATGCAAACTGCATGCACACAGATCATCACTGGCCAGGAATCAAACACATGCCCTGGAGGTGCAGGGTGACAGTGCTAACCACTAAGCCACCGTGCCACCATCAAAGATCTTATTTCTATAAATATATTTTAAGATATATGACAAAATACAGTAAGAAGAAAGAAAGCTAAGTGAATCAGTAAATAGCAGAAATAGCAAAAGTAGAAAATAAAGAAAGTATATACAAACATGTATATACCACTATCACCACTACAACATTGTAATGTCCTATGTTATTCCTCCAATATAACTCCATAACGAATACCATATGTCCCCAA